>JAWHQI010000267.1:0-307500 GCA_033032865.1 Dactylorhiza incarnata | reverse complement strand
ATACACAAATTTCGCTTGATCTTGACCATGAAATATATATACAGCGGATCTCCATCCTATATATATATATATATATATATATAAATTGAAAAGGTTGAATTCTTACTAGATAGTATATATATATATATATATATATATATATATATATATATATATATATATATATATATATATATAAATTGAAAAGGTTGAATTCTTACTAGATAGTATCTTGACTTCTTCATGAGAGAGCATCGCAGCGAACCCATTGAAGCTCCTGGTGTAAGATCGTATCAAGCGCTTGGATCCCTCCTCTTCGCTGCAATACAACAATTGTTATTATTATTATTAGTTTTAGGCAGAAGTCAAAGTCAATGATCAAATCGAAATCAGCAAGCATCTCACAAGAGGCATTTAATGGCAGATGTGAGTATCAAAGTTACTCGCCCGTAAGTGGCGACTAGAAGTAGGGCTCAAAGCTATTCGCCCAAGCTGGCGACTATCAAAAGTCCGTGAAGTTACTCGCTTAAAGGTGACGACTATCCTTACCCGCCAGACTTACTCGCGTATTGGCGACTTTCAGCAGCAACTCGCTAAGCGTGGCCGAGGTCTTTGCTTTGTTGCTCGTTCTTCCGGTTAGCTAGACAAACTCTCAAGGGTCAGGTATGGTCGCTTAGACCCCTCTCCCCCAGAATTTGTCTATAAATAGACCTTCAAGGGTACCAGGAATGACACTTGAAAAATCAGAGATCAACTACCCCCCTTAGGCGAGATTCCTACTTAGTTAGTGCCTTCCTAGTACCAAGCTCAGCCATTTGTGGTTGTGGAGGGGAAGCTTCTCTCAAATTGTCGGGTACGTGGTGGGACCTCCCTGCTGAAGCACCTTGGGGTCTGTTTATAATTTCTATTCGCCCTCGAACCCAGATCGTCGGCCTGCAGGATCATTAACCTTCGGCTGCATTAAGGCCCGAATATTTGAATTTAGGTTTTCCTGGCATCAACACTTTGGTGCGGTGAGCGTGGATAAGAGTTGGATGTTTCTTTCAGAGCCACTTAGTCACTCGCAAAGAGCGGGGATTGTGTACAACCCATATTCTTCGAGGGTGGGACCCGTCCCGGCCACATTGGCAGAAGTCAAAGTCAATGGTCAAATCGAAGTCAGCAAGCATACTCGCCCAAGTTGGCGACTATCAAAAGTCCATGAAGTTACTCGCCTAAAGGTGGCGATTATCCTTGCCCGCCAGACTTACTCGCGCATTGGCGACTTTCAGCAGCAACTCGCCAAGCGTGGCCGAGGTCTTTGCTTAGTCGCTCGTTCTTCCGGTCAGCTAGACAACCTCGCAAGGGTCAGGTATGGTCACTTAAAGCCCTCTCCCCCAAAATTTATCTATAAATAGACCCCTATGAGGTACCAGGAATGACACTTGAAAAATCATAGATCACCCACCCCCCTTAGGCGAGATTCCTACTTAGTCAGTGTCTTCCTAGTACCAAACTCAGTCATTTGTGGTTGTGGAGGGGAAGCTTCTCTCAGGTTTCGACCTTCGGCTGCATTAAAGTCCGAATATTTGAAGCTAGATTTTTCTAGCATCAACAATATTATATAAATATATATATGCGTATATACGTATATACATATATATATATACATATACATATATATATACATATATATACATACATATATGTACATATATACATATATATATATACAAAGATATATACATACATAGATATATATATATATTGATGGGTTCCCCCTCTATATATGGAGAAATCCGTAACCACCACACACCGGATCCAATTCCCGCACATCAAATCCCATTATGGCGCGGCGGATCCCGAAACCACCGCACGCCGGATCCCACCTTCGCACACCGGATCCCACTCCCGCGCGGCGGATCCAAACCACCGCGCACCGATCCAAACCACCTCGCGCGGGATCCCAACCGCCCCGCACGGGATCGCAACCGCCGCCAACCGCCGGCCGGCCACCGCCGCCGGCCGGCCGCCAACCGCCGGCCGGCCGGCCGCCCGCCGCCGGCCGGCCACCACCGCCGGCCAGCCGCCGCCGGCCGGCCGCCCGCCGGCCGCCGCCGGCCGGCCGCCCGCCGGCCGCCCGCCGCCCGCCGCCCGCCGCCGGTCGGCCGCCCGCCGGCCGCCGCCGCCGGCCGCCGGCCGCCGCCGCCGCCCCCTTCATGGCCGGCGGCAATGGCCGGCCACCGCCGTCGCCGCCCTTCACCCTCCACCGTCGGATCTCACCGAGGCCCTGGCGGCCCTCCGATCGCCTCGCGCGATCACGACCCTTCAATCGTCGCCAACGATCTCGGCCTTCCATTTGGTGGTTATCCGCGTAACCACCGTAACTTCCGCCTTCTAAGCCTATAAATAGACCCCCAAGGGTCTTCATTTGGGATTCATTCTCTCATTCTCGCCCAGACTCTCTCTCTCTCTTCGCAGAGTTTCTCTCTCTACGCTCCGCCATCCCCTTTTACTAACTGACAGGTTCCTCCTGCGAACGCCGCTCACCTGAGAAGAAGTGCTGCGCCATTCAAGGCGAGCACCCCAAACTCGAACAGCAAAGTCAAAGTGCTCCGCGAAGTGCTTGTTCTCTCCCAGCAAGCGCACAGCCGCATCACATACGGAGCAAGGCAATCAACTCCTAAGTGGTGGCCTGTCACCCACGGAGTTCTTTCTCTCTCTCTCTCTCTCACAATTGTAACGAGGCGCGGCCTGTCGCCCTCGCATTCTCCAAGAAAGCATTGTAACAGTCTGAGATAGTGGATTTCGGCCAGCACCGCTCTGGCCACGTGGTTTTTCACCCTTTGGAGGGTTTTCCACGCTAAAGATCTGTGTGTACCATTTTCAGCATTTTCTCTCTGCAATATTCTGACTGTGTGCGCACTCGACCGCCCGGGCTAAGACGGACCGAATTGAAACCGGTCTACCGAGGGCGTTGAGAAGCCGCAACAGTTTGGCGCCGTCTGTGGGAAGCGTGTTCCCCAAAAGTTCTCTGAAGACAGTATTCGCCTCGCGGCAATACTCGTGCCCGGCAGCAATGGCAAGAAGAAGTGCTCGCACCACTAATGGCTCCATTCCTGAAGGACGCGTTGAGCCCGCTCCATCCCATTCACTCATCAACGCACCTCCCGTCGAAGAGGTCCCTTTGGCACCTGTCATCACACTAGAAGGACGCATGCGTCAGATAGAGGAACAGCAAGCCGAAATGCTGGCTCTTCTCAGAAACCTTGAAGCACCTGCTCCGCCAGCCGCTCCGGTCATCACACCTCCCATGGTCCCTAATCGCGCTCCCTTAGAAGAAGCCGTTCAGGTGGACGAAGTATACGAAGAAGACTACTCGGACGCAGCCAGCTCTACGCATCCGGCCCGTCCTGGCAGGAGCGCTGGGAGAGAACCCCTGCACCATCAACAAGGAGCCGGGGTCAATCAAGCCATAAGAGGGCCCACTCGCGAGGAGATCCGCGACGTAATTGCTGAGGAGTATGGACAAGTCGGACGCCGGGGCATCTTCGCCCGCCGTCCTCCACATCACGGCTCCCACCTGACGCAACAGCTCCTAGTCCATCCGGTTCCACGTGGTTTCAAGCTTCCTAGCATCGAATCGTTTGACGGAACGGAGGATCCGCTGGAACACATCAATCATTTCACCACCATCATGAGGATCTACAACGCTGCCGATCAGCTCCTTTGTCAAGTGTTCCCAGCAACACTCAAGGGACAAGCTCGCACATGGTTTCACTCCCTGCGAGAAGGATCCATCAACAACTTCGCCGAGCTAGCCCGACGATTCACAGATCAGTTCATCGCCAACCGAAGAATCGTCCGAGATCCCTCTCATCTCTCGGGGATCCGCCAGAACGAAGGTGAGACCCTTAAAGAATTCTTCCGTCGCTTCACCACTGAGGCACGGCAAATTCCAGGGGACGACCCCGAGCTTCTGCGCGGTGTCTTCCTAGGAGGGCTCCGCCCGGGTGGTTTCTATTCCGCTCTAATGAGGGAGACAGTTCCAAATTATCCGGACCTCGTACACCGAGTGGAGGCACAGATAGCAGAGGATGAAGCTATCGAAGCACATCGCCAGCAGTTCGAAGGAAGCCTGAAGAGGAAGAAAGGATCGGAGCAATCTCCCAGAATGCAGGAGGAGCGGCGTACGGAAGAGCGCCGGAACCATAATCGCGGTCGGGATCTCCGAAGCGATCGGGGTCCCCGGCCACCGCTGAATTACACTCCCCTCAACACATCGCGAACCAACGTGCTCTACGCCATTCAAGAAAATCCGGCATTCCGTAGGCCGAGGCCACTAAATCAGAACGAAAGAACCGACCACTCAAAGTACTGTGAATTCCATAGAGGAGCTGGACACACGACCGAAGAATGCGCTAGGTTAAAGGAGGAAATTGAGCGCCTCGTCAGGCAAGGACTCCTTGGAAGGTTCCTGCAAGGCCAGCTGCCAAACCAACCACAGCAACCCAGACAGCCCAGAGATCAGCCTCCTGCACCTCACGGCGCAGCGGTTGGAATGTCGGTGGTAGGACAAGTCGAGACCATAGCTGGGTCTCCTAATCTCGCCGTGCAAATTCTCTCCATCACTAGGCCAGAGAGAGGCCACAAAGATAAGAAGTTTAAGCAGGACGCTGCCATCGTCTTCGGAGATGAAGACCTCGAGGGGTTACGGCTGCCGCACCAAGACCCGCTCGTGATCAGCGCCGGAATCGGGGATCCCTGTTTCAACGTCAAAAGGATACTGGTCGACAACGGAAGCTCAGTTGACGTCATGTTCCTCTCCACTCTGCAAAGCATGAACCTCACCAAGGAGCACCTCAGCCCAGCAGCAGGGCCCGTCTACGGTTTTGACAATCGCCCCGTCCCGGTCCAAGGCATGATCACCCTTCCGGTAACGCTTGGCGAGTTCCCGAGACAGGTAACCCATAACATCCAGATCGTTGTCGTGGAGTCAAGTTCCGCCTACAACGCGATCTTCGGGAGACCGCTCCAATCCATCTTCAGAGCCATCCCATCAATCCCGCATTTAGCCATGAAGTTTCCGACCACCGCCGGGATCGGGGTCGTTCGTGGAAACCAGGAGGCAGCTAGGACCTGTTACCTGAGGCAAGCTCAACCGACGAGGGCGACGGCTCTCAACATCGACAACTTCGACCTGCGAGATGAAGCCACTCTTCAGCGAGGAGCACCCGCTGAAGGAGTAGTGAAAGTGCCGCTCTCCCAGCAGGATCAAACCCGGACTGTCTAGGTCGGGTCCCTTTTGACGCCAGAAGAACGAGAAAGGATTACAACCTTCCTGCAAGAGAACGAGGACATTTTCGCTTGGAGCCCGGAGGACATGCCTGGGGTAGATCCTGAAATCATTTTTCACTCATTAAACATTAACCCCGCCTGCAGGCCCGTAATTCAAAAGAAGAGGAACTTCGCCCCTGAGCGAGTAAAGGCAATCGAAGAGGAAGTAGCAAAGTTCCTGGAGGCGCGGTTCATCCGCGAGGCGGATTATCCCACGTGGCTCGCAAACGTGGTGATGGTAAAAAAGGCGTCCGGAAAGTGGAGGATGTGCGTCGACTACAGCAACCTGAACCAGGCGTGCCCGAAAGACAGTTTTCCTCTTCCGAGGATTGACCAGCTTGTCGACGCGACAGCCGGCCACGAGCTGCTCAGCTTCATGGATGAATACTCAGGCTACAACCAAATAAGAATGAATCCCGCGGACGAGGAGCACACCGCCTTCCGCACCGATAAGGGAGTCTACTGCTACAAAGTGATGCTGTTCGGCCTTAAAAACGTCGGAGCAACATACCAAAGACTGATGAATAAAGTCTTCAAAGACCTCATCGGGGAGACGATGGAGGTATACGTGGATGATATGCTAGTGAAGAGCGTCCACCGCCGCGACCATTTGAAAGACTTGGGAAAGTGCTTTCAGCTTCTTCGTCGCTTCCAGATGCGGCTCAACCCCGGCAAATGCGCGTTTGGTGTGACGGCGGGGAAGTTCTTGGGTTTCATGGTAACCCATCGGGGAATCGAGGCCAACCCTGAGAAGATCAAGGCGTTGGAGGACATGTCGCCGCCTCGCTCAGTCAAGGAAGTGCAACGCCTGAATGGGAGGATCGCCGCACTGTCCCGCTTCCTGTCAAGGACGGGGGACAAGTACCTCCCTTTCTTCAAAGTTCTCCGGGGAGCGCGCCACACTGGGTTCCAGTGGACGGACGAGTGCCAGACGGCTTTCGAACTCCTCAAGCAGTACCTGGCCTCGCCGCCGCTTCTCTCAAAGCCAATCCCCGGGGAAGCCCTGTTCTTGTACCTCACAGTTTCCCCTACGGCCCTCAGTTCAGTTCTTGTGAAGGATGAAGGAGGAGTGCAACGGCCAATCTACTACCTCAGCAAGGTCCTCACCGATACCGAAACCAGGTATCCGGCAGCAGAAAAAATGGCCTTAGCGCTTGTCTTCTCGGCACGAAAGCTTCGACCCTATTTCCAGGCACACACAGTGAAAGTACTAACTCAGCTCCCGCTACGAGCGATCCTCCAAAAGCCAGAAGTCTCGGGGAGACTTGTGAAGTGGGCAGTAGAACTCGGCGAATTCGACATCCAATTCTTGCCCCGGCCGGATATCAAATCACAAGTGCTCGCTGATTTTGTTGTAGAATACACCATCCCACCGGAAGCAACTCCTGCCAAAGATGTCGCCACATCCCGTTGGACTCTCTACGTCGACGGCGCCTCAGGAGCTGAAGGAGCTGGAGTAGGGCTCCTCCTCATAAGCCCCGATGAAATTACTCTGGAATATGGCCTCAGACTGAAGTTCCCAGCGACCAACAACGTCGCGGAGTACGAGGCTTTGATCGCCGGCCTCCGGCTCGCCATCGATTGTAAGGTAGAGAGCCTGACAATTCACGCCGACTTCCAGCTTGTAGTCTCGCAGGTTGAGGGAGATTATGAGGCCAAGAATGACCAGATGGCGCATTACCTCACATGCGTAAAGTCACTCCTTCAGAGGATCCCGTCATACCAAATCCTGCACGTGCCCCGGGAGCAGAATTCTAGAGCGGACGCGCTCTCCAAGTTAGCAACATCACCATCCAGCTATCAGTCGCGAAGACGTCGCGTGGAAGAGATCATGGCCCCAAGTATCCCAGGACCGTGGGAGATTGCAGCCATCAGTGAGGAAGAACCTTCTTGGATGACCCCTCTACGAGCTTATCTCGAGCAGGGACACCTCCCCGAGGATCGCCTGGAGGCACGCAGATTACGAATGCGAGCAGCATCGTTCACCATCATAGACGGGGAACTCTACAAGCGGGCATTCTCAGGGCCCTACCTAAAGTGCTTACCGGCCAGCGAAGCGGACTACGCCTTAAGAGAAGTACACGGAGGGGTCTGCGGAGAGCACCTGGGAGGAAAGGCCCTGGCCCAGAAAATCTTGCGCCAAGGTTTCTATTGGCCAACAATGAAGAAGGACACGACGGAGCTCGTTCAAAAGTGCAGGAGCTGTCAGCTCCATGCAAATGTACCTCACCAGCCCCCAGTTGCGCTCACCGCGCTCCAGAGTGCATGGCCTTTCGCACAGTGGGGGATTGATCTCCTCGGCCCCCTACCAATGGCATCCGGGCAGAGAAAATTCATCATCCTCGCAATTGACTACTTCACCAAGTGGGTGGAAGCCGAACCCCTGGCAAAGATCACGGAGGAGAATGCTAAGCAGTTCGTCTGGAAGAACATCATCTGCCGCTTTGGAATCCCAGCAGCTATTATCGCTGACAATGGCACCCAGTTTACTGGGAAATCTTTCACCAAAATGTGCGATGACCTAAGGATCAATCTCCGCTACACCGCTGTAGCACACCCGCAGACGAATGGGCAGGTAGAAGTCACCAACCGCACCATCCTCAAAGGGCTAAAGACACGTCTTGAAGAAACCGGGGGGCAATGGGTGGATGCGCTCCCGAATGTACTATGGGCATACCGCACAACGGAGAGGACTCCAACAGGAGAGACCCCGTACAATCTCTGTTACGGGACCGAAGCCGTCATCCCCGTCGACATCGGAGTACCAAGCATCCGGGTGCTGACTTTCGATCCCAGCAAAAATGACGAACTGCTCCGCCAAAATCTCGACTTAATCTCCGAAACTCGAGACCACGCCGCCCAACGTATTGCCATCTACCAAAGGCGTGTGGCCCGACTCTACGACAGAAGGGTGAAGCCCAGACCAATCAATGTCGGAGATCTCGTCTTGCGCAGCATTGAAGCAGCCGGGAAAGGTCCGCAGAAAGACAAACTCTCACCAGCATGGGAAGGACCTTATGTGGTCACCGCGACAGTGAAACCTGGAACCTTCAAGCTCAGAACGGCGGAAGGAAAGACCCTCCCACGCACCTGGAACGCGCAGAATCTGCGCCGCTTTTATCAATGATTTTATTTTATCTTGTCATGTGAAAGTCGCGAGCTTTAACTCGCGCGAACTATCTTATTACCGTCTTATGTACAAGACTGATACAAACTATTTAGCTACAGTTGTATGAGCAAGCAGCAAACCTCGATTCATACAAACAACTTCTCATAAATCATTGCAACTCAAAAGATCGCATTGCCTCAACGTTGCTTGGGCTCCTCGCCTCAGCGTTGCTTGGGCACATTGCCTCAACGTTGCTTGGGCACATCGCCTCAGCGTTGCTTGGGCACATTGCCTCAACGTTGCTTGGGCACCTCGCCTCAGCGTTGCTTGGGCACATTGCCTCAACGTTGCTTGGACACCTCGCCTCAGCGTTGCTTGGGCACATTGCCTCACCGTTGCTTGGGCGCCTCGCCTCAGCGTTGCTTGGGCACATTGCCTCAACGTTGCTTGGGCACCGTAGGGGCCTGCCCCCTTTACGGCAAAGCCGCGAGCCAGACTCGTGCAAAAAGCTGCGAGCCATACTCGTGCACCGTAGGGGCCTGCCCCCCTTACGGCCAAGCCGCGAGCCAGACTCGTGCAAGAAGCCGCGAGCCAGACTCGTACAAAAAGCCGCGAGCCAGACTCGTGCGCCGTAGGGGCCTGCCCCCCTTACGGCCAAGCCGCGAGCCAGACTCGTGCAAGAAGCCGCGAGCCAGACTCGTGCAAAAAGCCGCGAGCCAGACTCGTGCACCGTAGGGGCCTGCCCCCCTTACGGCCAAGCCGTGAGCCAGACTCGTGCAAGAAGCCGCGAGCCAGACTCGTGCACCTATTTTGTAAAAGCCGCGAGCCAGACTCGTGCACCTATTTTGTAAAAGCCGCGAGCCAGACTCGTGCACCTATTTTAGCCACGGGATAGACTCGTGTGAAAAGCCGCGGGCCAGATCCGTGCACCTATTCTACAAAAACCGCGAACTCAAATCCGCGCAAACTCGCCTGTAACTTTGAAAATAATCAAACTATGCAGATGCTAACAACCAGACTAACAAGATCGTGCAGATGACAAGTACGATAAATACAATCAAAGAGATACAACCATATCCGGCAAACACAGCTACAAGCAGCTAAAGAAATCACTCCTCGCCAGGACTATGATCCTCCTCCTCTGACAGGTCATCAAAGCCAAGGCCACTAACATCATAGCCCCGCTTTCCGGATACCATCCGGAGAGCCTTTGACGCTCCCCGTCGAAGGGCAAGCTCTCGTGAATCCTCCAGATGAGGCTCCACCTCCTGAGTCCAGATCATGTCCCGGACTTCCTCGGAAATCAAGGAGCGGTCCCGCAAGTAGTCAATCGACTCCAGGTACTCAGCCAGGCCAGCCGCCTTCAGCTCGGTCTCCCGCTCCACGGAAGAGAGGCGCGCTATCTCAGCTCGGCACTGCTCCAGCTCTGTCTCCCGACACACTACGTCACCACGGGCTGCCTCTAAGGATCGCAAGGCCTCCTCCAACGCCGCCTTCTCCGCACCGAGACCGGACTTGGTCCTCTCCAGCTCTTCCTGCATCTCTGAGCCAATCCGCCTGAAGCGCGAGATGTCGCGATCTCGCCGTCTCTCCGCATCTGCGAGTGCGCTCCTCGCCTCCCGAAGCTCACCCTGGATGGCCATAAACCCGTCCTTCAAACTCACGTAGTGATCGTTCCACGTATGCGCGATCGACGCCTGGGTCTCCATCTGCAAAAGAAAAGTTATAAGTCAGAGCCGCAACCACAGAATGACGCTATACAAAAGGAAGTAGAAATCCTGCTTACCGCCTGGCTCATGGCCTCCAGAGAGGAAGAGACCCTCTTCCCTTCCGGCACCTTTCGGGCTGTGCCTCGCTCCGGAGAAGCCTGGGGGGCAGTAGATCCCAGGACCTCGACCTCCTCATCAGCCGGCTCACCATCGGCTCCAGATACACAAGGAGCCGCCTCCTCCTGAGGAGCATCCTGTACCGGTGGAAGAGCAGGACCTGGCTCCTCCAGACCTTTAAACACCAACTTCCTCTTTCTGTCTCGAACAAGAGGAACAGCAGCGACACGACCAGCATCAACAGACAGCCCGCATAAAAGCAGGCGCTTCTCGTCCACGAACAGGGAAATACTGTGCAGAATATTCCCCAGCTCTCGAGTATCTGAAAATCCGAGAACAGGAGAAAACTCCCGCTCACGCCCTTTGAGGCGCCGGCAACGATCTGGTAAAGAGTTCCACACTTCCGGTAATCCCTCCGGGTTCCTGACATAGCCAAATAAAGTATTCCCGTGACGGCGGTCCACCCGGGTCTCGAACTCCAGCCATCTCTTATTGCTAAGGACTTCAATACGACCTCCGACATCAACTTGCACCTCACACCACTCCTTGAAAAGGCCCAAGGAGAACTTCGCACCATGCTCTCGGAAGAAGACGATCAGCCCCATGATCCGCACCATCCCATGAGGCGTAAACTGTGACACTGGGACGCCGTAAAATTTCAGGATCTGAGTCACCTCCTCGCACGTCGGGAGGCGAAAACTGCTCCGAAGTGACGACTCGCAAAGGGTCATCCAACCCCGAGGTGGATTCTGTACTCGCTCCTCAGGACCTGGGATCCGGATCTCCAATTCGGGGGGCAGGTTGAAGCGCTTCCTCCATATGGCAACATGATCAAGAGTAAGACTCGAGCCCAGTCGCATGGGACGACTTTGCCCGCCACGCCGAGAGGCCTGAAAGACAAGGAAAAAAGCATCAGTACAAACCTCAGGCAAGTATAGAGGTAGTCCATCCACGAGGCTAACCATCGCACAAGCCTCGCACACAGGCAGGTCCCGTAAACACGCCCGAAAGCACGCGGCAGACCCCGCGAGAACACCTCACGCAAACACTCGCGCTGTCGCCGCGCGGCAGTGCGCACAACAGCCCGCGCGCACGCGCGCGCGCACTGTCGCCGCGCGGCAGTGTGCGCGACAGCCCGCGCGCGCGGCAGCCCGTGCGCACGCGCGCGCGGCAGCCCGCACGCGCGCGCTGTCGCCGCGCGGCAGTGCGCGCGACAGCCCGCGCGCGCGTTCAGCCCGCGCACACGCGCGCGCACGCGCTGTCGCCGCGCGACAGTGCGCGCGACAGCCCGCGCGTGCGGCAGCCCGCGCGCACGCGCGTGCGCGCTGTCGTCCCGCGACAGCCAGCCCGCGCGCAGCTCTCCGCGCGCGCGCAAGTGCCGCCCTTCCCCTCCGTGCGACTCCCCGCACATCTAGCGCGCCGTCCGCCCGCCTTTTTTGGGAATTAAATCTTCGGACCCCGTACTCACCTTGGCACCACCGTCACCATCGCCGCCGCCAACCTCCAGGCTAGAATTCACCCGGGCCATCGCTCACAACTGCAGGTTTCAGGGGGAAAATCCAATTGCTCTCCGTGCGCTCCAAACAAATGGATTTGGGGGGCAAATGATGGGTTCCCCCTCTATATATGGAGAAATCCGTAACCACCACACACCGGATCCAATTCCCGCACATCAAATCCCATTACGGCGCGGCGGATCCCGAAACCACCGCACGCCGGATCCCACCTTCGCACACCGGATCCCACTCCCGCGCGGCGGATCCAAACCACCGCGCACCGATCCAAACCACCGCGCACCGATCCAAACCACCTCGCGCGGGATCCCAACCGCCCCGAGCGGGATCGCAACCGCCGCCAACCGCCGGCCGGCCACCGCCGACCGGCCACCGCCGACCGGCCACCGCCGCCGGCTGGCCGCCAACCGCCGGCCGGCCGCCCGCCGCTGTCCGGCCGCCAATCGCCGGCCGGCCGCCAACCGCCGGCCGGCCACCGCCGGCCGACCGGCCGCCGCCGGCCGGCCGACCGCCGCCGGCCGACCGGCCGCCGCCGGCCGGCCGACCGCCGCCGGCCGGCCGCCAACCGCCGGCCGCCCGCCGCCGGCCGGCCGCCAACCGCCGGCCGGCCGCCGCCGCCCCCTTCATGGCCGGCGGCCATGGCCGGCCGCCCATGGCCGGCCACCGCCGTCGCCGCCCTTCACCCTCCACCGTCGGATCTCACCGAGGCCCTGGCGGCCCTCCGACGCCTCGCGCGATCACGACCCTTCAATCGTCGCCAACGATCTCGGCCTTCCATTTGGTGGTTATCCGCGTAACCACCGTAACTTCCGCCTTCTAAGCCTATAAATAGACCCCCAACGGTCTTCATTTGGGATTCATTCTCTCATTCTCGCCCAGACTCTCTCTCTCTTCGCAGAGTTTCTCTCTCTACGCTCCGCCATCCCCTTTTACTAACTGACAGGTTCCTCCTGCGAACGCCGCTCACCTGAGAAGAAGTGCTGCGCCATTCAAGGCGAGCACCCCAAACTCGAACAGCAAAGTCAAAGTGCTCCGCGAAGTGCTTGTTCTCTCCCAGCAAGCGCACAGCCGCATCAGACACGGAGCAAGGCAATCAACTCCTAAGTGGTGGCCTGTCACCCACGGAGTTCTTTCTCTCTCTCTCTCTCTCACAATTGTAACGAGGCGCGGCCTGTCGCCCTCGCATTCTCCAAGAAAGCATTGTAACAGTCTGAGATAGTGGATTTCGGCCAGCACCGCCCTGGCCACGTGGTTTTTCACCCTTTGGAGGGTTTTCCACGCTAAAGATCTGTGTGTACCATTTTCAGCATTTTCACTCTGCAATATTCTGACTGTGTGCGCACTCGACCGCCCGGGCTAAGACGGACCGAATTGAAACCGGTCTACCGAGGGCGTTGAGAAGCCGCAACATATATATATACATATACATATATATATATATACATATACATATATATATATACATACATATATCACTACAAGATATATGTTTTACAGCGACGTTTTTATTGTGACGTTTTTTAAAGCGTCGCCGTAAGTTTTCTATTTAGTGACATTTTTTTCAAAAAACGTCGCTAATGCAAAATTTAAGCATTAGCCCCGTTTCTATGAAAAAAATCATATACATGTTTAGCTTTTGTGACGATTATTTTTAAAATGTCACCAAAACACACTATTAGAAAAGTGACTTTTAATCACACTTTTTTGCCACGGGTCAAAAATCGTGGCTAATAATGAAGTATTAGTCACAACCCATAATTTGTGACTAATAAGCAAGTATTAGTCACGGATGCCTAATTCGTTGCAAAAAAGAAAGCATTAACAACAGTTTGTTTAATTCATGACAAAACTTATTAAGTATGACAATCTAAAGATGATTATGAAGTGTAGAAGGAACATTTTGCTTTTGTAATATCTCATTTTCAATGGGTCTAGCAGATTCACTTGACCCATGGTAAAAGGTCTAGTTGGGCTCCTGTGACTAATTTACCCGATATGATCCAAAACATATCAGATATTTTAAGTATACGTAAACTCAGAAACCAAGTTATTGACCCAAAACACATCGATATGATTTGTGAGGTACGATTGAATATTTTATTTTAATAAGAATACAATTTTAAAATATATTTGTCAATGTATATTAAAAAAAACATAATTTGGTGAAACATTCAACTTTTCAATTTTATCCCTCTTTTTACAAAAATTCCAATTTTTTAATTTATGTGTTTTTTTCTTTCATTTTAAAAATTGCGCTCTCATATAGGCAAAATCTTCTATCTACAATAAAATATGTGCTTTACTCGCCGCTTGCAAATCCCGGTGCACATCACAAAACGAGCGACGGGCGAAGTATAGCGGGAGAGTCAATGCAATGTCGTGGTCGGAGTACTGTCACGCGGGGCATTGGGGGCCCCGTACACTGTCGTGCGGGTAAATTTTTTATAAAAAATAATTAAATTAAAATTACATAAAATATAAATATTAGACTATAATAAAATGGACGGTCAATTTTAGGCACTCTCTGATCGATAAAATTATATATATACGAGCATCTTAACACGGGCTACGCCCATGCTCGATGCTCTCGGGCGGCCTTCGTCCGCATCAATGCAGGTTTCAATGTACTGGGGTGCAAGCGGCGAGGCATCCGTGAAGTTCACGGGCGAAGCCCGTGCAATCGAGAGCAACGAATATGGGCGCAACACGGACTTTATACGTGCGAAACCCATATTAATGCGGTCGAAGACCGCTCGAAAATATCGAGCATTACGCTCGTGTGAAGATGCTCGTACTAGTATATAAAGATAGTCAGTTATGCTGTAACATGATCAACAAACCACTAAGGACCGTCCGATCAATAACCAATATCCGATCTAATCCCACCAAATAAATATAACCCCTTAACTCCCCCGGAAAACCTAAAACAGCTGCTCCACCCAAGATTTTCCAAAACCCACGGACCTTCATCTGTACGGAAAAATCCCAACTCCCCCCTCCTTCACCCCGCTCGCACCATTTAGGGCTTCCACCCTCCTCATGTACACCACTTCCGCTGCTCTCCTCCTCATGAAGCCATAGCTCGGCGGCTAACAGTAAAATCAGGGCCGACTGGAAGCAACCCTTCCGCCGACTGAATCAAACCTTCCGGCGACTGAGATCAATATATTCAATTGGCTACATTTTTCACCTTCTTCCAATCTTAAGGTACGTACTCTGCCTCTATCCATGCCTCCTTCCAGATTCAAAGTTCGGCGGAAGATTTTATTTCCAGATCTCATTACCCTTCTGTAAAAATTTCATGCCATGACTCCTCCCCAAGATCGCCGAACAAAATACGTCTACCTCCCGAAGTTCCTTCTCGCCTAAGCCTTCTGCTTCTTTTGCTAATTAACAACATCTATTTTTAAAAACAATATCCTCCAAAATGGCATCATTTAAACTTCTTTACACTAATTGACTGCTTAAAATAACATTGGGAGTTTGCTTGGTGATTTTTTGCTCAAAAGATGCAGGAGGTAAAAGAAAGCCACGTTACAGGGGAAGAGCGTATATACTAAAGATTAAAATGAGGTTATATTTCTCAGTTTTTTCATCATTTTAGTACTATTAGCATTGCTACTTAATAGTCTGTCTTAGTTTAATCATTTTCGTATACATTTATAATAATTTGCAATATACATAATTTTTTATCTTGATTCAGTTTACTGTATTTTTTTCTAAAACTTCTAACCCCCTCTCAAAAACACATAAATATATTTATTTCATTTCAAACACGACTGTTATTCATCCTACTACATTATTCATTACTAATGATAATCCTTATTATGTTTTTGGCTTCATTTCTGGATGAATAATTAACCTAAAAAAATTAACATCTTTTATGCTTATTGTTTTTGCATTATGTTTTCCTTTGGTTAGATTCAAATTGAAAAACACTATTAAAATGTTAGCATACTTAGACTTTATTTATTTGAAGATATTTCATTTGTTCAATGCCTGGAGAAGTGCTTCTAAAGCCTGAAGATAGTGATAGTTCAATAGTTGCCAGAAAAACACCAACGGTAATCACTATTGATCATAATTCCATTAGTTGTTTTACTTCTATGGTTAATTTAAGATCTATGATTTCCTTCCAATAATTGTTCACTTACACCGGCTACAGTCACTTTCAATAACTATTTGCCTCCGGTTAAACGTGGGTAAACGAGATATGTAGTGTGTATAACAACCGTCATGATTATGATTTCTTTTTACTTTCATTTGGGATTGAAATATGATTGCTTACTTTGTTCTGATATTAAACTGTGTAAGCTTTTGTTTCTGAAATTATTGTTGATTTCTGTAAATTTAGTTACTGGTTAGTTAACATTGTACGAGATATGTTACTCTTCCATTACTTAGGTTCAAGTGAATGATATTATGATCTTCTTGGTGTTGAGATACTACTATACAAGTAATGCTTTTTAACATATTTTTTGCATTTCGGATGCAGGTAGTAGCTTGATTTTCATGCTAGTGGATATTATCTGAAGAAGAGAGGAGATGACATCAATTGACTATCAAATGTGTACAAGAATGGGCATTTATAGATTTTTTTCTTTGTAGATACTTTTTTTCATGTATTTAGTTTAATTAGATATGAAAATACTATTAGTCTGTATTGAGGGGTTTGGGTTATCTCCTACCCATTTTTTTTCTATTAATAAAATAATGAATATTAAACATACTTCTCTTTGCTATTGAGCATTTTATTTATTTTTGTGTTCGAATGTCTAAAATTGAATTAAAATAAAAAGTAAATGTTTAGTGGAGTTTTGATTAGTATTTAGATTATTTGAGAAGTATTATGACAACTTGTTTTCATATTTTCTTAATATATTACTTTGCGGCGTTTTTTGAAAAAAAATGTTGTTGTACAGTTTTGGCTCTGGTGATGTTGGCTAAGAAGCGTTGTGGTAGGATGAACATCTTTCACGACGTTTTTGGAAAAGTGTCACGATAGAGCAACTACTTATCATGACGTTTTTTTTAGAAAAGTGTCGCGGTAGAACAATTGTCAATCATGACGTTTTTAGAAAAAATGTCGCGGTAGAGTAACTGACAATCACGACGTTTTTTTGTAAAAGCGTCGCAAAGAGCTACGGCGACATGCGCAATCGCTATGATTTGGTGACGTTTTATAAATGTCACAAAAACTATCGCGATGCTTTAAAATCGTCACTAAAGACATAAAAAAATGTCGCTGTACAACTTTGTTGTAGTGCATATATGCGCGCGCGCGCGTGTGTGTGTGTGTCTCTCTCTCTCTATACATATATACACGCGCAGCTTCGCACGGGCGAAGCCCGTGCTCGCTGACTCTTAGCGGGCTGCGCCCGCATTCGACAGTACCCGGCCGGCAACGGCGAGTTTCGCCCTCCCCCGGCAGGCTTCGCCCGCAATATATACATATGAGTACTCAAAATGACCGGAAAAAAATATAGATTGTTGCGGGTCACTCGACGCTCTTCTAGACCGGGCGAATTGGACCGTCTTAGCCCGAGAGTGAGCCGAATGCGCAAACAGTCACAGAGAGAATAGACAAATGCAAGAGAACGATTTTAGCGTGGAAAACCCGGAAAGGGTGAAAAACTACGTGGCCGGATCGGTGTCAGCCAAATTACACTAAGTGTTGGGGTGTTACAAGTGAAATTACAAGAACAGAGAGCGACAGGCCGCTTCTCGTTACAGTTACAGTTGAAGGGAATTCTCCGAGGGTGACAGGCCACCTCTCAAAAAAAGCTAAGTGTTTTGCTGTTGCAGTAGGTCTTCATGATCCGAAGAAGATCTTCAAGTGACGAAGGAGATCTTCGAATCACGAAGGAGATCTTCGAACCGCGAAGGAGATCTTCAAACCGCGAATGAGGTCTTCGAAGGAATTCTTCAAGGAGCTCTCCCGGATGCAAAGTGTCTGATCCCCTCCAATGAGGATTCATGGTCCCTTTTATAGACTTGGTCGGGGGAGGCTTGGTAATTTCACCGTTGTAACCACCATAACCACCTGACGGGCCGATCTCGTCCGTTGATTGAGGGCACACGGATCGCCACTTTCTGGATATGACGGCTTCGCCCCTCAGGCAGTTCGGGTAGTTCGGGCAGTTCGGGCAGTTGACGTTCCTGATTGCAATGCGTAAATCTTGTAATCTTAAGAGAGAAAATGGAGTTAGCAACGACGGCACTATGAACTTTGCAACGTTCAAGTGCGCGCCGGTCAAGAGTGCGCTAAGGACTTAGCGACACTAGCGCGATCGGGGTTGCGCAAGGATTGCGCAAAGAGCACAACAGGCGGCGCGAGGCGAAGGGGAAGATCGGCGCCAAATACGCGCGGACGCAGATCTATTGACCGATATATTTGCCGATATATCGGCCGATATATCCCGATATTTTATCGTCTGTTTTTTTTTAATTATTGTCTATAGTCTAACAGACAATAAACTGAAATTGTTTCATTGTTTAGGTTTTTTTCCTTCCTCTGACTTTCTTCCTTGCTCAAGTCCGTCATCGACTTCAATTATGTATGGTCTTTGAATTATGGACTAAAGGTTCCTTATCTTCCATTGTCATTGACAACTTCCTGGCTTTACATTTTCTCTTACTTTATTTCACGCATTATACCGTTATTACTTATGTAGCACAAAATGTTTATATTAGTTTGATAAATTTAGGAGTTCAATAAATATCAAATTATTAATATATTAATATATATAAACTATAAAATGATTAAATTTATATTTAATTACACATATAAATAATTAAATATTAAAACTCGATATATGAAATATCCCTGATATATCCCCCGACATATTAAAACCGACATGAAAAACCTAAACCGACGTGTCCCCGATATCCGACATCTACAACCTTGCTAAGGAGGTGGACCCCCTATTAGAAGATGAGTGCGAGATCTCTTTCAAGAGAGGGATCGGGAAGACCCTTCGTATGGTGGAGAGAAAGCTCAGATGTAGCACGACCGGGCTTGGCGTTGGCGACCTTTCCGAGGATGACTGTTCTTATGTAGATATTAAGGGATGATTGCTTTTGCCTCTATTTGTCTGTATGCTTTGTTTTCCTTCGTTATGTAGCGTACTTTATTGTTTCTGTATTTGCGTGTCTTGTAGTGGAGTTCTGCAACTCTTTGGTTATATTGATTGATGATTGCTTCTTTGTCCACCACCTATTTTTGTCTCTGCTTTTCTCATTCATGTGCAAGGTTAGCGGGGAACTGGCCCTGAATAGCGGTGAAGGGCGGACGCTTCGAACCGTGGCGACCGTAAAGGGGGCAGGCCCTGGCGGCGCCGTGATCTTACTACCGGGGTGAAGGGCGGATGCTTCGAACCGGATAGCGCGAAATCACTGCGGAACTGGCCCCGAGTAGCGGTGAAGGGCGGACGGTTCGAACCGTGGGCGACCGTGAGGGGGCAGGCCCTAGCGGCGGCGTGATCTTACTACCGGGGTGAAGGGCGGACGCTTTGAACCGGGTAGCGCGAGATCACCGGGGAACTGGCCCCGAGTAGCGGTGAAGGGCGAACGCTTCGAACCGTGGGCGACCGTGAGGGGGCAGGCCCTGGCGGCGCTGTGATCTTACTGTCGGGGTGAAGGGCGGACACTTCGAACCAGGTAGTGCGAGATCACTAGGGAACTGGCCCCGAGTAGCATCGAGTAGCCGTGGGGAGGTAGTTTGCACGTGTCGAGGCTCGCGGCTTTTATATAATGTAATAATTATAGGAAGATAACTTGCGCGAGTCGAGGCTCGCGGCTTTTGCATAATATATTAATTATAGGAAGATAGCTTGCGTGAGTCGAGGCTCGCGACTTTTACATTTTGCAATAATCGTAGAGAAGTAGTTTGCGCGAATCGAGGCTCGCGACTTTTTCATAAAATTGCAGTAAGATAGTTTGCGCGAGTCAAGGCTCGTGACTTTTACATAATGAAGTAAAAAAGATTACTGATAAAAGCGGCGCGGGTTCTGCGCGTTCCAAGTGCGTGGGAGGGTCTTCCCTTCTGCCGTTCTGAGTTTGAATGTTCCAGGCTTCACTGCTGCGGTGACCACATAAGGTCCTTCCCAGGCTGGTGAGAGTTTGTCTTTCTGCGGTCCTTTCCCGATTGCTTTGATGTTGCGTAGGACGAGATCTCCGACGTTGATTGGTCTGAGCTTCACCCTTCTGTCGTAGAGCCGGGCCACGCGCCTTTGGTAGGTAGCGACGCGCTGGGCGGCGTTGTCTAGAGTTTCGGAGATTAAGTCGAGGTTCACGCGAAGCAATCCATCGTTCTTGCTGGGATCGAAAGTCAGCACCCGGGTGCTTGGTACTCCGATGTCGACGGGGATGACGGCTTCGGTCCCGTAGCAGAGGTTATATGGTGTTTCTCTTGTTGGAGTCCTCTCTGTCGTGCGGTATGCCCACAACACATTTGGGAGCGCATCCACCCATTGCCCCCCAGCCTCTTCGAGACGCGTCTTTAACCCCTTGAGGATGGTGCGATTGGTGACCTCCACCTGCCCATTTGTTTGTGGATGTGCTATGGCGGTGTGGCGGAGATTGATCTTCAGGTCTTCGCACATCTTGGTGAATGATTTCCCGATAAACTGGGTGCCATTGTCGGCGATGATTGTTGCTGGGATATTGAAACGGCAGATAATGTTCTTCCAGACGAACTGTTTGGCATTTTCCTCCGTGATTTTAGCTAAGGGCTCAGCCTCCACGCACTTGGTGAAGTAATCAATGGCTAGAATGATGAATTTCCTCTGTACGGATGCCAGAGGCAGGGGCACGAGGAGATCAATTCCCCACTATGCGAAGGGCCACACACTCTGGAGTGTAGTGAGCGCGACTGGGGACTGGTGAGGTACGTTCGCGTGAAGCTGACAGCTCCTGCATTTCTGGACGAGCTCAGTTGCGTCTTTCTTCATCGTTGGCCAATAGAAACCTTGGCGCAAGATCTTCTGGTCCAGCGCTTTTCCACCTAGATGCTCTCTGCAGACTCCTCCATGCACCTCTCTTAGGGCGTAGTCTGCTTAGTCGGCTGACAAACACTTTAGGTAGGGCTCTGAGAACGCCCGCTTGTAGATCTCCCCGTCTATGACGGCGAACGATGCCGCTCGCATTCGTAATTTGCACACTTCTAGGCAGTCCTCGGGGAGGCGCCCCTGCTCGAGGTAGGCCCGCAGGGGGGTCATCCAAGATGACTCCTCTTCATTAATGGTTGTGATTTCCCATGGCCCTGGGATGCTCGGAGCCATGATCTCTTCCACTCGGCGTCTTCGTGATTGATAGCTGGTGGGTGAAGTTGCCAACTTAGAGAGCGCGTCCGCTCTAGAATTCTGTTCCCGGGGGATGTGCAGAATTTGGTATGACGGAATCTTCTGAAGGAGCGATTTTAAGAATGTGAGGTACTGCGCCATCTGGTCATTCTTGGCCTCGTAATCTCCCTCAACTTGCGAGACTACAAGTTGGGAGTCTGCGTGAATCGTCAGGCTCTCTGCTTTGCAATCGATGGTGAGTCGGAGGCCGGCGATCAGGGCCTCGTACTCTGCGATATTGTTGGTTGCTGGGAACTTCAGTCTGAGGCCATACTCCAATGTAATCTCCTCGGGGCTTATGAGAAGCAACCCTGCTCCAGCTCCTTCAGCTCCTGAAGCACCGTCGACGTAGAGAGTCCAACGGGGGGTGGTGATATCTTTGACAGGAGTCGTTTCTGGTGGAATGGTGTACTCTACAACAAAGTTGGCGAGCACTTGCGACTTGATGTCTGGCCGGGGTAAGAATTGGATGTCGAATTCGCCAATCTCCACCGCCCACTTCACTAGTCTCCCTGAGACTTCTGGTTTCTGGAGGATTGTTCGTAGCGGGAGCTGAGTTAATACTTTTACTGTGTGAGACTAGAAGTAGGGCCGAAGTTTCCTTGCCTAGAAGACGAGAGCTAAGGTCGTTTTCTCCGCCGCCGGATACCGGGTTTTCAGTATCGGTGAGGACTTTGCTAAAGTAGTAGATTGGTCGTTGTACACCTCCTTCATCTTTCACGAGTACTGAGCTGAGGGTTGTAGGCGAAACTGCCAGGTACAAGAACAGGGTTTCCCCGGGGATTGGCTTTGAGAGGAGCGGTGACGAGGCCAGGTATTGTTTGAGAAGTTCGAAAGCCGTCTGACACTCATCCGTCCACTGGAACCCAGTGTGGCGCGCTCCCCGGAGGATCTTGAAGAAAGGGAGGTACTTGTCCCCTGTCCGTGACAGGAAACGAGATAACGCGGCGATCCTCCCATTCAGGCGTTGCACTTCTTTGATTGAACGAGGTGACAACATGTCCTCTAATGCCTTGATCTTCTCAGGATTGGCCTCAATTCCCCGATGGGTTACCATGAAACCCAAGAACTTCCCCGCCGTCACACCAAACGCGCATTTGTTGGGGTTAAGCCGTATCCGGAAGCGACGAAGAAGCTGAAAGCACTTTCCCAAGTCTTTCATGTGGCTGCAACTGTTGAAACCAGTTTCCCGGTTTCAGCGTTCGAAAGGGGGTTGCGACTAACTCTTACTTGACCTAAGCCTTGACTCTTGACCGGTCACTAAGAACTAAGAGACTCGGATTTGGTAACAACTGGAGTCTAGGAACAGACCCCTTAAGCTTCAGCGTGGAGGTCCCACCGCACACCCGGAAGCCCACTCGGAACTTCCCCTCCCAAGCCAATGCTGAGCCTGGGCACCTTGGAGGGCACTAAGGATCACCTCACCGACCACCTTCAACGACAAGGGGAGGGGGAGGGGTAGTGCTTGCTCACGCGTGAGGGAGGGGGTAGAGACCAACCCTTCCCAAGGTGCCCATGGGGGTCTATTTATAGACTTTCCCAAAAATGGACTGCGAATAGCCAAAATCGGACTGCGAATAGCTAGAATCCCCCCAAAGGGAGGAAAAGGGCGAGTGGGGTGCTGCCCCCCCTCGCCCCCCTCAAGAGAGGTCGAGCGAGAGGGATGCTTCCCCCACTCGCCCCCTTAAGAGAGGTCGGGCGAGTGGGGTGCTGCCCCCACTCGCCCTCCTTTAGGAGAGGTTGGGCGAGTGGGGGGCTGCCCCCACTCGCCCCCTCAAGGGATCGGGCGAGTGGGGGGGGGGGGGGGAGGGGGGCTGCCCCCACTCACCCCCTCAAAGGAGGTCGGGCGAGTGGGGTGCTGCCCCCACTCGCCCTCCTTTAGGAGAGGTTGGGCGAGTGGGGGGCTGCCCCCACTCGCCCCTCAAGGGATCGGGCGAGTGGGGGGGCTGCCCCCACTCGCCCCTCAAAGAGGGGGGATGGGCGAGTGGGGGGCTGCCCCCACTCGCCCCCCAATAGAGGGGGAATGGCCGAGTGGGGGGCTACCCCCACTTGCCTTGCCAAGCCTTTTTTCCCTCCCTCAGGTCATTCCCAAGCCTTACTTGGTCTTGGTCGCTTCCGAGAGGTCGACCTGCTCCTCTCGGTCACCTTAACCTCCGGTTTGGTTTGGCGCGTCGCGGTCACTCTCCCTACCACGACCTCATCTGCGTCGGGTCGCACCGACTCGGAAAATATGAGGGTTGTACACAATCCCCGCTCTTTTCGAGCTTGTCTCAAGCTCGGAAAGAAAGTCCAACCCACCTATTTAACGAGTAGGTGGGACCTGAGGGGGATCCACGAAGGGACCTGCCAACGGGATACCCCTGCCGAGTCCTCCGGCTGAACCTGACTTGAGGCGGAAGGCGAACCTTTCTCCACTAGACACCCCTCCTGTGAGCCGAGCTCATCAGGAGGTGGAGAAAGCTCAACACCTTTAGGTCGAGCTAAACTCGACCGAAGGTGGAGGGAGACTCAACACCTCTAGTTGAGCGGAACTTGACATGAGGTGAGGAACAGACCTTTCTCCACTAGACACCCCTCTTGTGAGCCGAGCTCAACAGGAGGTGGAGAAAGCTCAACACCTTTAGGTCGAATTGATCTTAACCTTGGGTGGAGAAAAACTCAACACCTCTAGTCGAGCTGAACTCGACCTGAAGTGGGAGGCGGGAACTCCATACCTACCAGGGAACCAAGCTCACCTGGTGGGGGAGGGACTCAACACCTAACAGGGAGCCGAGCTCACCTGGAGATGGAGGGACTCAACACCTAACAGGGAGCCGAGCTCACCTGGAGGTGGAGGAACTCAACACCTAACAGGGAGCCGAGCTCACCTGGAGGTGGAGGAAACTCCACACCTAACAGGGAGCCGAGCTCACCTGGAGGTGGAGGAACTCAACACCTAACAAGGAGCCGAGCTCACCTGGAGGTGGAGGAACTCAACACCTAACAGGGAGCCGAGCTCACCTGGAGGTGGAGGAAACTCCACACCTAACAGGGAGCCGAGCTCACCTGGAGGTGGAGGAACTCAACACCTAACAGGGAGCCGAGCTCACCTGGGAGGTGGAGGAACTCAACACCTAACAGGGAGCCGAGCTCACCTGGAGGTGGAGGAAACTCCACACCTAACAGGGAGCCGAGCTCACCTGGAGGTGGAGGAACTCAACACCTAACAGGGAGCCGAGCTCACCTGGAGGTGGAGGAAACTCCACACCTAACAGGGAGCCGAGCTCACCTGGAGGTGGAGGAACTCAACACCTAACAGGGAGCCGGGCTCACCTGGAGGTGGAGGAACTCAACACCTAACAGGGAGCCGGGCTCACCTGGAGGTGGAGGAACTCAACACCTAACAGGGAGCCGGGCTCACCTGGAGGTGGAGGAAACTCCACACCTAACAGGAAGCCGAGCTCACTTGGAGGTGGAGGAACTCAACACCTAACAGGGAGCCGAGCTCACCTGGAGGTGGAGGAACTCAACACCTAACAGGGAGCCGAGCTCACCTGGAGGTGGAGGAACTCAACACCTAACAGGGAGCCGAGCTCACCTGGAGGTGGAGGAAACTCCACACCTAACAGGGAGCCGAGCTCACCTGGAGGTGGAGGAACTCAACACCTAACAGGGAGCCGAGCTCACCTGGAGGTGGAGGAACTCAACACCTAACAGGGAGCCGAGCTCACCTGGAGGTGGAGGAAACTCCACACCTAACAGGGAGCCGAGCTCACCTGGAGGTGGAGGAACTCAACACCTAACAGGGAGCCGAGCTCACCTGGAGGTGGAGGAAACTCCACACCTAACAGGGAGTCGAGCTCACCTGGAGGTGGAGGAACTCAACACCTAGCAGGGAGCCGAGCTCACCTGGAGGTGCAGGAACTCAACACCTAACAGGGAGTCGGGCTCACCTGGAGGTGGAGGAACTCAACACCTAACAAGGAGCCGGGCTCACCTGGAGGTGGAGGAAACTCCACACCTAACAGGAAGCCGAGCTCACCTGGAGGTGGAGGAACTCAACACCTAACAGGGAGCCGAGCTCACCTGGAGGTGGAGGAACTTAACACCTAACAGGGAGCCGAGCTCACCTGGAGGTGGAGGAAACTCAACACCTAACAGGGAGCCGAGCTCACCTGGAGGTGGAGGAAACTCCACACCTAACAGGGAGCCGAGCTCACCTGGAGGTGGATGAAACTCAACACCTAACAGGGAGCCGAGCTCACCTGGAGGTGGAGGAAACTCCACACCTAACAGGGAGCCGAGCTCACATGGAGGTGGAGGAAACTTCATACCTAACAGGGAGCCGAGCTCACCTGGAGGTGGAGGAACTCAACACCTAACAGGGAGCCGAGCTCACCTGGAGGTGGAGGGACTCAACACCTAATAGGGAGCCCAGCTCACCTGGAGGTGGAGGAACTCAACACCTAACAGGGAGCCGAGCTCACATGGAGGTGGAGGAACTCGACACACCCTCAGACCGGCTTCTCTTCTTGGAGCCTTACCAACCCGAACGAATCTACCCGACGAGACACCCAGCGACCGGCATCAACAAGCCCGGGCGAGTGGTCTCCAGTCGAGGACTCGACTTAAAATGAAACCACCTGACGACCCACCCAGCGATCGGCATCAACGAGCCCGGGCGAGTGGTCTCCAGTCGAGGACTCAACTTAAAACGAATCCACCCGACGAGCCACCCAGCGACCGGCATCAACGAGCCCGGGCGAGTGGTCTCCAGTCGAGGACTCGACTTAAAACGAATCCACCCGACGAGCCACCCAGCGACCGACATCAACGAGCCCGGGCGAGTGGTCTCCAGTCGAGGACTCGACTTAAAAACGAATCCACCCGACGAGTCACCCAGCGACCGGCATCAACAAGCCCGGGCGAGTGGTCTCCAGTCGAGGACTCGACCTAAAACGAATCTACCAGACGAGCCACCCAGCGACCGGCATCAACAAGCCCGGGCGAGTGGTCTCCAGTCGAGGACTTGACTTAAAACGAACCTACCCGACGAGCCACCCAGCGACCGGCATCAACAAGCCCGGACGAGTGGTCTCCAGTCGAGGACTCGACCTAAAACGAATCTACCCGACGAGCCACCCAGCGACCGACATCAACAAGCCCGGGCGAGTGGTCTCCAGTCGAGGACTCGACCTAAAACGTATCTACACGAGGAGCCACCCAGCGACCGACATCAACAAGCCCGGGCGAGTGGTCTCCAGTCGAGGACTCGACCTAAAACTAATCCACCCGACGAGCCACCCAGCGACCGGCATCAACGAGCCCGGGCGAGTGGTCTCCAGTCGAGGACTCGACTTAAAACGAATCCACCCGACGAGCCACCCAGCGACCGGCATCAACAAGCCCGGGCGAGTGGTCTCCAGTCGAGGACTCGACCTAAAACGAATCTACCCGACGAGCCACCCAGCGACCGGCATCAACAAGCCCGGGCGAGTGGTCTCCAGTCGAGGACTCGACTTAAAACGAACCTACCCGACGAGCCACCCAGCGACCGACATCAACAAGCCTGGGCGAGTGGTCTCCAGTCGAGGACTCGACCTAAAACGAATCTACCCGACGAGCCACCCAGCGACCGACATCAACAAGCCCGGGCGAGTGGTCTCCAGTCGAAGACTCGACCTAAAAAGAATCTACCCGACGAGCCATCCAGCGACCGACATCAACAAGCCCGGGCGAGTGGTCTCCAGTCGCGGACTCGACCTAAAACGAATCTACCCGACGAGCCACCCAGCGATCGACATCAACAAGCCCGGGCGAGTGGTCTCCAGTCGAGGACTCGACCTAAAACGAATCTACCCGATGAGCCGCCCAGCGACCGCCATCAACAAGATCAGCACGCTTCATCAGCTCTTCGAAAGATAGGGGAGGGTCCTGGGTCAGACTCATCCGAAACAGCCCAGGCTGCAGCCCAAGGGTGAAGGCTAGCTGCAGGGTGTGCCCGGGCACTTCGACGACAAGAAGGACCTCCGCCTGGAACCTATCCATGTAGCTAGCCAGCGTCTCCCCTGGCTTTTGCCTGACTGCGAACAAGGCCTCCATGCTCTTCCTCCTCTTCTTCGAGGTAGAGAACCTTATCAAGAAACTTCGACGCAGATCCTCGAAGCGGTAGATGGTTCCCGCCGGAAGCGAGTGGAACCAATCCCTCGCCTTTCCCTGGAACGTGACGGCGAAAAGCCTGCACATGAAGGCGTCGGACATCTGCCTGATCGTGGTCATGTCCTCGAACCACTGAAGATGCTGGAGAGGATCGCTATCCCCCTCGTAGTAGGACATGGCATGATCACAAAACCCATCCAGAACGGGGGCTGACATGACCAGCTCGCATAAAGGGCTTCTCTATTCTTCTTGGTTGGGGGGAGGCGATCCCATCACTTCCCCGCCGGGGCAGCTGGTCCGGGGCGAACTGTTGAAGAGCACTCGCGTCTGGAGGCTCAAGCATTCCTCCGAGGCTGGCCCCTTCTCTTGCTGACTGCTTCTCACTTCCACTAGGGGGAGTGAGGGGATCATAGGTGCAGGTGGTGTTGAGCACTCGCCGCGAGCGGAGGATGCGGCCTGCATGAACTCCAGGATCCTCTTGCTGAATTCGTCGAAGTCGCTCTTCTTCACATACTCGCAAGGTGGAGGCGGGTCTCCCAACTCGTCGCTTCCAGCCATGAGACTTGGCTCAGAGTTTTCCGAACTAATCGCTTCCACGCTCACCGCACCAGAATGTTGAAACCAGTTTCCCGGTTTCAGCGTTCGAAAGGGGGTTGCGACTAACTCTTACTTGACCTAAGCCTTGACTCTTGACCGGTCACTAAGAACTAAGAGACTCGGATTTGGTAACAACTGGAGTCTAGGAACAGACCCCTTAAGCTTCAGTGTGGAGGTCCCACCGCACACCCGGAAGCCCACTCGGAACTTCCCCTCCCAAGCCAATGCTGAGCCTGGGCACCTTGGAGGGCACTAAGGATCACCTCACCGACCACCTTCAACGACAAGGGGAGGGGGAGGGGTAGTGCTTGCTCACGCGTGAGGGAGGGGGTAGAGACCAACCCTTCCCAAGGTGCCCATGGGGGTCTATTTATAGACCTTCCCAAAAATGGACTGCGAATAGCCAAAATCGGACTGCGAATAGCTAGAATCACCCCAAAGGGAGGAAACGGGCGAGTGGGGTGCTGCCCCCACTCGCCCCCTCAAGAGAGGCCGGGCGAGAGGGATGCTGCCCCCACTCGCCCCCTTAAGAGAGGTCGGGCGAGTGGGGTGCTGCCCCCACTCGCCCTCCTTTAGGAGATGTTGGGCGAATGGGGGGCTGCCCCCACTTGCCCCCTCAAGGGATCGGGCGAGTGGGGGGGCTGCCCCTACTCACCCCCTCAAGGGAGGTCGGGCGAGTGGGGTGCTGCCCCCACTCGCCCTCCTTTAGGAGAGGTTGGGCGAGTGGGGGGCTGCCCCCACTCGCCCCCTCAAGGGATCGGGCGAGTGGGGGGGCTGCCACCACTCGCCCCCTCAAGGGATCGGGCGAGTGGGGGGTTGCCCCAACTCGCCCCTCAAAGAGGGGGGATGGGCGAGTGGGGGGCTGCCCCCACTCGCCCCCCAATAGAGGGGGAATGGCCGAGTGGGGGGCTACCCCCACTTGCCTTGCCAAGCCTTTTTTCCCTCCCTCGGGTCATTCCCTAGCCTTACTTGGTCTTGGTCGCTTCCGAGAGGTCGACCTGCTCATCTCGGTCACCTTAACCTCCAGTTTGGTTTGGCGCGTCGCGGTCACTCTCCCTATCACGACCTCATTTGCGTCGGGTCGCACCGACTCGGAAAATATGAGGGTTGTACAGCAACGGTGGACGCTCTTCACTAGCATGTCGTCCACATATACCTCCATCATCTCCCCGATGAGGTCCTTGAAGACTTTGTTCATCAGTCTTTGGTACGTCGCTCCGGAATTTTTAAGGCCGAACGACATCACCTTATAGCAGTAGACTCCTTTGTCGGTGCGAAAGGCAGTGTGCTCCTCGTCTGCGGGATTCATCCTTATCTGGTTGTAGCCTGAATAAGCATCCATGAAGCTGAGTAGCTCGTGGACGGTTGTCGCGTCGACGAGCTAGTCGATCCTCGGGAGGGGGAAACTGTCCTTTGGGCACGCCTGGTTTAGGTTGCTGTAGTCGACGCACATTCGCCACTTTCCTGAAGCCTTCTTCACCATGACCATGTTAGCAAGCCACGTGGGATATTCTGCTTCACGGATGAACCGTGCCTCCAGAAGCTTAGCTACTTCTTATTCAATCGCCTTCAACCGCTCGGGGGCGAAGTTTCTCTTCTTTTGAATCACGGGCTTGCAGGCAAGGTTAACGTTTAAAGAGTGAGAAATGACTTCAGGATCTACCCCGGGCATGTCCTCCGGGCTCCAAGCAAAAATGCCCTCGTTCTCCTGCAGGAAGGTTGTGAATTCTTCTCATTCTTCTGGCGATAAGAGGGACCCGACCTGGACAGTCCGGGTCGGATCCCGCTGGGAGAGCGACATTTCCACCAATCCTTCAACGGGCGCCCCCCGCTGCAGAGTAGCTTCATCTCGCAGGTCGAAGTTGTCGATGTTGAGGGCAGTCACCTTTGCTGGTTGAGCTTGCTTCAGGTAGCAGGTTCTGGCTACCTCTTGATTCCCACGAACAACTCCTACTCCAGCGGCAGTCGGAAATTTCATAGCTAGGTGCGGTATTGATGGGATGACTCCGAAAACAGATTGGAGCGGTCTCCCGAAGATTGCGTTGTAGGCGGAGCTTGACTCCACGACTATGAACTGAATGTTGTGAGTTGTCTCTCTTGAAAACTCGCCGAGCGTTACCGGAAGGGTGATCATGCCCTGGACCGGGACGGGACGGTTGTCAAAGCCGTAGACGGGCCCTGCTGCTGGGCTGAGGTGCTCCTTGGTGAGTTTCATGCTTTGTAGAGTGGAGAGGAATAGGACGTCGACGGAGCTCCCATTGTCGACTAGTATTCTCTTGATGTTGAAACAGGGGTCCCCGATCCCAGCATTGATTACGAGCGGGTCTTGGTGTGGCAGTTGCAGCCCCTCCAGATCTTCATCTCCGAAGGTAATGGTGGTGTCTTGCTTTAGCTTTTTATCATCGTGCCCCCTCTCAGGCCTAGCAATGGAAAGTATCTGAGCAGCGAGGTTAGGAGACCCGGCTATAGTATCGACTTCTCCTACCATCGGCCTTCCCTCCGCTGCGCCGTGAGGTGCAGGGGGTTGATCTCTGGGCTGTCTGGGTTGCTACGGCTGGTTTTGGTAGCTGACCTTGCAGGAATCTTCCGAGGAGCCCTTTCCTAACAAGGTACTCAATTTCTTCCTTCAACCTGGAGCATTCCTCGGTCGTGTGACCAACTCCTCTATGAAACTCACAATACTTCGATTGGTCAGTTCTTTCATTTGGGATAGGCGGCCTCGGCCTACGGAACGCCGGGCTTTCTTGAATGGCATAAAGCACGTTGGTTCGTGACGCGTTGAGTGGGGTGTAAATCCGCGGCGGCCGGGGACCTTGATCCCTTCAGAGGTCCCGACCATGATCATGGTTCCGGCGCTCTTCCATACGCCGCTCTTCTGTCTTTTGGGGGCTTGCTCCTGCCCCTTTCTCCTCTTCTGACTTCCTTTGAACTGCTGGCGATGTGCCTCGATCGCCTCATCCGCTGCTATCTGTGCTTCCACTCAGTGCACGAGATCTGGATAGTTTGGAACTGTCTCCCTCATTAGAGCGGAATAGAAACCGCTTGGGCGGAGTCCCCCCAGGAAAATGCCGCGCAGAAGCTCCGGATCAACCCCTGGGATTTGTCGCGCTTCGGCGGTGAAGCGGCGGAAAAAATCCTTTAGGGTATCTCCCTCGTTCTGGCGAATCCCTGAAAGATGAGAGGGATCTCTGACGATTCTTCGGTTAGTAACGAACTGATCTGTAAACTGCCGGGCTAGCTTGGTAAAGTTGTTGATGGACCCCTCTCGCAGAGAATGAAACCAAGTACATGTATGCCCCTTAAGTGTTGCCGGAAACACTTGACAGAGGAGCTGATCAGCGGCGTTGTAGATTCTCATAATGGTGGTGAAATGGTTGATGTGCTCCAGTGGATCATCTGTCCCATCAAACATTTCGATGTTAGGGAGCTTGAAATTGTGAGGAACTGGATGGACTAGGATTTGTTGTGTCAGGGGGGAGTCGTGATGTAAAGGATGACGAGCAAAGATGCCCCGGCGTCCGACCTGTCCGTACTCTTCGGCAATTACATCACGGATTTCCTCGCAAGTGGGCCTTCCGATGGCTTGATTGATTCCGACTCCTTCTGGCTGATGGTGAGGGGGTTCTCATCTAGCGCCCCTGCCAGGGCGGACCGGATGCGTGGAGCTGGCAGCATCCGAGTATTATTCTTCGTACATTTCTTCCTCTTGAGCAGCCTCCCCCAATGGAGTCTGGTTTGGGATCAAGGGGGGTTGGATGACCGGAGCGACAGGCGGAACGGGAGTTCGCTGGGCTCCGAGGTTTCTGAGGAGGGCCAGCATTTCAGTTTGCTGCTCCTCCATCACGCGCACGCGCCCTTCAAGCGCGGCCACGGGTGCTAATGGGATCTCTTCGACAGGAGGTGCGTTGATGAGTGAATGAGAGGGAGCGGGATCAATGCGTTCTCCTGGGATGGAACCATCGGTGGTGCGAGCGCTTCTTCTTGCCATTATTGTTAGTCACGAGTATTGCTATGAGGCGAATACTGTCTTCGAAAAGTCTTTGCAGAGTTTGGGGAACACCTTTCCCACAGACGGCGCCAAACTGTTGCAGGTCACTCGACGCTCTTCTAGACCGGGCGAATTGGGCCGTCTTAGCCCGAGAGTGAGCTGAATGCGCAAACAGTCACAGAGAGAATAGATAAAATGGCAAGAGAACGATTTTAGCGTGGAAACGCCGGAAATGGTGAAAAACCACGTGGTCGGATCGGTGCCAGCCAAATTACACTAAGTGTTGGGGTGTTACAAGCGAAGTTACAAGAACAGAGAGCGACATGCCGCTTCTCGTTACAGTTACAGTTGAAGGTAATTCTCCGAGAGTGACAGACCACCTCTCAGAAAAAGCTAAGTGTTTTGTTGTTGCAGGAGGTCTTCAAGGTCCAAAGAAGATCTTCAAGTGACGAATGAGATCTTCGAATCACGAATGAGATCTTCGAACCGCGAAAGAGATCTTCGAAGGAATTCTTCAAGGAGCTCTCCGGGATGCAAAATGTTTGATCCACTTAAATGAGGATTCAGGGTCCCTTTTATAGACTTGGCAGGGGGCGGCTTGGTAATTTCACCGTTGTAACCACCATAACCACCTGACGGGCCGATCTCGTCCGTTGATCGAGAGCACACGGATCGCCACTTTCTGGATATGACGGCTTCGCCCCTCGGGCAGTTCGGGTAGTTCGGGTAGTTCGGGCAGTTCGGGCAGTTCGGGCAGTTGACGTTCCTGATTGCAATGCGTAAATCCTGTAATCTTAAGAGAGAAAATGGAGTTAGCAACGGCGCACACTATGAACTTTGCAACGTTCAAGTGCGCGCCGGTCAAGAGTACGCTAAGAACTTAGCGACACTAGCGCGGTCGGGGTCGAGCAAGGATTGCGCAAAGAGAGCAATAGGCGGCGCGAGGCGAGGGGGAAGATCAGCGCCAAATACGCGCGCGGATGCAGGCGTGCGTCCGCATACTGGGTGCCGCGAATGGCACGCGAGGGGTACCGCGCGCGGTTGCGCACGCGCAATACCACGCGTGTTGCGCGGTACCGCATGCCGCGCGTAACGCGGTACCGCGCGCGCGGTCCCGCGTGTCGCGCGGTTCCGCGTGCGGTCGTGCGCTACCGCGCGCGGTAGCGCACGGAGCTGCTGCGTGTGCGGTGATTTTTTTGGCGGTTCTGGGCGGTTTTTCTCCTCCTTCTTGTCCATACCTCCACCATCTTAGTGTGGAGTGGGGTTTTCGGCTAAACGCAGCCCGAATTTCTCTACAAAATGGACGAAGACCTATCATAGATTAATATTTTATAATTATTTTTTTCAAAAACATTTATATTTTAACAAAAAAATCATTTTAAAGTAAACCATTATATATTGAAATTAGTTTTTGTAGGCCTAATGATAACCTATCATAATAGGTTTTTGTAAGCCATTATTATAAGGATATGATGTAAATACACAAATAGACATTATATTTTACGAATTTTTATTTTTTTAATAATATATATTAAGTCATTGGAGTAAAAGAATGAGGATATATTTGACAATTTTGAACGTTGCACCAAAGGTAAGTTCTTCTATATAGTAGTTAAAGATATATATATATATATATATATATATATATATATATATATATATATACACGAGCATCTTCGCACGGGTTATGACTGTGCTCGATGCTCTCGGGCGGCCTTCGGCCGCAACAATGCGGGCTTCCCCCACATAAAGTCCGTGCGAAGATGCTCGCACGGGCTTCGCCCGTGCTCACTGACTCTTAGCGGGCTGCGCCCGCATTCGACAGTACCCGACCGGCGAAGGCGGGCTTCGCCTGCCCCCGACGGGCTTCGCCCTCAACATATACATATAAGTACTCAAAATAATCGTAAAAAAATGTACATCAATATTTTATGATTATTTTTTCAAAAACAATTATATTTCAACAAAAAATCATTTTAAAGTGAGTCATTATATTTTGAAATTAGTTTTGTAGGCCTAATGATAACCTACCATTGTAGGTTTAGGAAATCTACTAAATTTTTTTGGATATTATGTATTTTCATTATTATTTTTATTATAGGAATTTTATGTAATTACACAAATAGTAATTATATTTTATGTATTTCCATTTTTTTATAATATATGTTTAGTCATTGGAGTAAAAGAATGAAGCTATATTTGTCAATTTTGAATGTTGCACCAAAGACAACTTCTTCTATATAGTAGTTAAAGATGTATATATATGTATATATATGTATATATATATGTATATATATGTATATGTATATGTATATATATGTATATATATATATGTATATATGTATATATATATATATGTATATGTAAATATATATGTATATCTATATATGTATAATGTATGTATATGTATATATATATATCTATTTATGTATATACATATATATCTTAGCGGGCTGCGCCCGCATTCGAGCGGACAGTACTCGACCGGCGGTGGCTAGCTTCGCCCGCCCCCGGCGGGTATCGCCCGGCGACGCCCGCCGCCGACAGGCATCGCCTGGCGACGGCGGTCTTCGCCCGCAACATATACATATGAGTACTCAAAATGACTGTAAAAAAATATACATCATTATTTTATAACTATTTATTTCAAAAACATTTATATTTTAACAAAAAAATATTTTAAAGTAGGTCATTATATTTCGAAATAAGTTTTTGTAAGCCTAATGATAACCTACCATAGTAGGTCTACGAGGTCTACTAAAAAGTTTTACGTCGGAATTGGAGCGTTGGAATTGGAATTCAATTGACAATTCCATTCCAGCGTTCGGCAACCATAAAAATACATCGGAATTAGAATTAATTTCAATTCTCATAGGAATTGGTTATAAAAGAAACGTGTCTCCCTCAATTCCGACCTCATGAGGTCTTCATTCGCAATTCCCACCCTTACCAGTGCACCCCCCCTCCCCCCCCGACTATCTCAAAAAGTACTCGACGCCAACTCTGTTGTTCGCCTAGCGGCGCAATTTTCGCAGAAGAGCGGATTTTTCGACGGGGCGTGCATTTTTCCGCTCGGGCGTGAATATTTCGCTCGCGCGCGCATATTTCGCCCGGGCGTGCATTTTTCTGCCTGAGGGCGCATTTTTACGCCCAAGTGCCATTTTTCCGCCCGGGCGCGCATTTTTCGCCCAGGCGAGCATTTTTCTGCCCACGCGCTCATTTTTCACCCGGGCGTACATTTTTTGTCCGGGCGCACTTTTTTCGCCCGGGCGTGCTTTTCTCGCCCGAGCGGGCTTTTTCAGCCCGGGCGTGCTTTTTTTCGCCCGGGAAGTGCATTTTTCACCAGGGCGGGGATTTTTCGCCTGGGCGCGCATTTTCCGCCCGGGCGCTCATTTTCCGCCCGGGCGCTCATTTTCCGCCGGGATGCACTTTTTCTGCCCGGGCGCACTTTTTTTTCTCCCGGGCGCACTTTTTTTTCTCCCGGGCGAACAAATATCGTATAAGCGGCCGCCCTACCTGCGGAGGGGCCGGTCAACCTATCAAAAAACTTAGACCGGAGAAGGGCTTGGTCTAGCGGAATTGTTGCTATTCTCGTATATGATTAGCCGAATCGCAAATGAGTTCCATGGCTTCCCCTTTCTTTTGCCAAAGTCCTACCTCCAATCAAGGAAGCATTGGTAGCATGCGTCAGGGGATTCCTGAAAACAAGCCCCAGACCCAAATTCTAGAAAGCGGTCTTGTTAGCAAAGTAATATAGAGTCCACTTGCTTTATTTGAACAAGAAAGATACCCGAAACTAGCAATTCTCTTTCTCTTCTCGATAGGCCATTTGCTATCAATAAGAAGGAAGAGGAGAAAAAAGCAAATTCTATCTCAAAAGAGTCTCGTGTTTTTTTTTCGCCCGGTTGCACATTTTTCTCCCGGGCGCGCTTTTTCAGCCTGGACGCGCTTTATTCTCACGGGCGCACATTTTTTGCCCGGGCGAGCATTTTCCTCTGTTCGGCGAAAAATACACGCCTGGGCGAAAAATGCGCGTCGGCAAGAGAAAAGCGCGTCCTGCAAGAAAAAGCGCCCCCGGGCGAAAAAAAGCACGCCCGGGCGGAAAAAGCGCGCTCGTGAGCCAAAAAGCGCGCCCGGGCAGAAAATGCTCGCACGGCCGGAAAAATGAGCGCCCAGGCGAAAAATGCGCGCCCGGGCGGAAAATGCGCGCCTAGGCGAAAAAATGTGCACCCGGGCGAAAAATGCGCGCCTAGGAGAATAATGCGAGTCCGGGCGAAAAATGCGCGCCCAGATGAAAAATCCCCAGCCGGGCGGAAAAATGCACGCCCAGGCATAAAAATGTGTGCCCATGCGGAAAAATGCGGGCCCGGGCGAACCGAACAGTGGAATTACTAATTTTAATTCCTGTGATAGAATTTCTGCATTCAGCCGAACAGCGGAATTGGAATTGACTTCAATTCAAATTCCCGCGGAAATTGAAATTGAAGTCAATTCCAATTCCCGCGGAAATTGAAATTGAAGTCAATTCCAATTCCTGCATCTCAATTCTGACGTAATGAACGGACCCTAGATTTTATGAATTTCCATCATTATTTTTATTATAAGGATATATGTAATTACACAAATAGTCATTACATTTTATAAATTTTCATTTTTTTATAATATAAGTTAAGTCATTGAAGTAAAAGAATGAGGATATATTTGACAATTTTGAATGTTGCACCAAAGACAACTTCTTCTATATAGTAGTTAAAGATATGTTTATACATATAAATATATATATATATATATATATATATATATGTTTATACATATATATATGAGCAGCTCCGCACGGTCTTTGCCCGTGCTCGCTGATTCTTAGCGGGTTGTGCTCGCATTAGAGCAGGCTGCGCTCGAATTCGAGCGGGCTGCGCCCGCATTCGACAGTACCCAGCCGGCGACGGCGGGCTTCGCCCGCAACATATGCATATGAGTACTCAAAATGACCATAAAAATATATACATCAATATTTTATAATTATTTTTTTCAAAAATATTTATATTTTAACAAAAAATCATTTTAAATTAAACCATTATATTTCGAAATTAATTTTTGGATTTTTTAAATTTCCATCATTATTTTTATTATAAGGATATGATGTAATTACACATATTGTAATTACATTTTATGAATTTCCATTTTTTATAATATATATTAAGTCATTAGAGTAAAAGAATGAGGATATATTTGACAATTTTGAATGTTGCACCAATGACAACTTCTTCTATATAGTAGTTAAATATATATATATATATATATATATGTATAAACATATAGAGTATGGGTAGAATGGGTGGGTAGTGTATGCGGTGTTGAAACCAGAGAACTGGTCTCGACGTTCGAAAGAAAGATGCAGCTAACCCTTACTGGTCTTGAGCTCGTCCCTTGACTAGTCACTAAGAACCGCAAAACTCCACCCTTGGAAAATTTCTAAGTCCACAAACTGACCCCGTAAGCTGCATCGCGGAGGTCCCACCACATACCCAGAAGCTCTCAAGGAACTTTCTCTCCCAAGCCAATGCTGAGCCTGAGCACCTTGGAGGGCACTAAAGATCGCCTCACCGTCCGCCTTCAATGACAGGGGGAGGGGAGGGGTAGTGCTTGCTCACAACACACGCGCGAGGGAGGGGGGTATCAACAACCCTTCCCAAGGTGCTCATGGGGGTCTATTTATAGACTTCCCAAAAATTGGGCTGCGGATAGCCAAAAATCCACTATCCGCAGACCAATAACCAACCCGAACGACCGAAGAATGAGGGGGGGGGGGGGGGGGGGGGGGGAGTGGAGCTCGAGATGTCCACTCCACCCTTGTCGGGGGTCGGGTGAGTGGGTCGAGGTCCACCACCCTGACTGGGCGAGCGGACCTTGCGGTCCACTCAACCCACCGGGCGAGTGGACCTATCCCCCCGGGCGCGTCCACTCGCCCACGGGCTTGGGGCGAGTGGACCCTAGGTCCACTCGCCCCCCCACCTTGGGCGAGTGGACCCAAGGTCCACTCCCCCCCCCCCCCCCCCCCACTCGCCCGGGTCTTGACCAAGGGTCCACTCGCCCGGGGCCTTGCGCGAGTGGACCCAAGGTTCACTCGCCCAAGGAGATCGCCCCCCCCCCCCCCCGGGCCTTCTCTTTTTGTTCTTGACGACCTCCGTTGGTTCGGTCCGCTGCGCAATGGTCATCCTCTCTACCACGACCTTATCTGCGTCGGGTCACACTGACTCGAAAAATATGAGGGTTGTACATGCAGGCTTGGGGTATATCCCTCCCCGATTGTATGCGGGCTTGGGTGGGTAGTGTATGCGGGTTTGGGGTGACCCCATCTCCTACCACTCCTAATTGGCGGGTTTTTAGCTGGAAGGGTGGTGCAGAATCTGATTGGATTTTGCATGTCGATGGCTCTGTTGATCCTACTGTGGGTAAGGCTAGCGGTGGTGGTTGCCTCCGGTCAATGGATGGTAGCCTTCTTGCGGGGTTTGCTCATTTCTATAGGGATAAGAATGTTTTGGAAGCGGAATGCATGGCACTTAGAGATGGGCTTCTTCTTTGTTCGCATTTTAATATTAATCGGGTTCACATTCTGGGGGACTCTAAACAGATTATGGATTGTATTCTAAATGAGTCTTTCCATCAATGAAGGCTTTGAGACTACAGAGAGGAAATTCTTAGGTTAATAAGTTTCATGCAGGTTAAGTGCGAGCACATCCCTAGGGAGGGAAATCGTGTTGCGGACGCCATGACCAAGTTCAAGTTATGTTGCAACTGCAGTTGCGGTTTTTCAAAGACCTTCATCCCCGTCATGATTCATAAGCTGATTGTCGAAGATGCCTCCAACACCTTTCTTATCCGTACTCCCATTCAGGACTCTTTTTTTGGTTATGTGGACTAGGGCTAGAGTTTTTTTTTTTGTCCTCGTTTTGATGGTTTAGGGGAGTGCCTATCACTGAGTTGTATTTCTGTATCTTTTTCTTTTCTTAATATAAAATCATAAATTTAACAAAAAAATATATGTATATTGCAAAAACTGATCGATATTGCAAAATCATAAATTTAACAAAAATAATATATGTATATTGCAAAAAAATATGTATAAAATCATAAATTTAACCTTAATCGGATTATTCTCTGGAGCATGCTCGAATGAGTTGTTTTCAAACTGGTAATGTGTTCTGGCTTTTCTCCCAGATACACGATGTAAGCCTGACAAAATTAAAATTTAATTGTCATTAGAGATTGTAATATTGATTAATAATAGGGAAAAATAATTAATAAAATGATACATGGTGTTGCGGGAGCTCTGTAGTCTCTGAATGACATGTGACAACATTCATGGCTAGAATTTCATACAGGAGGAGAAGGCATGATGAGAACATGAAAGCGATGAAAAGATGACTAAAACTCATAATTATCTTTTGAGTTAAATCTTTATGAACTTAATGAGTTCAAGCTTCCGGTGAGAATTATATGTTTATATAGGCATAAGAATACAAACAGCTAAAATTTCTTATCTCTTACGTGTATAATTGTCTAAGAATTGTTTACTAATATTTCATAACCGTCCCGCCATCACTCACGAAATAATTAATTCCAAAAATCCAAAACATGTATAATGTTTTTTGTTTTATTGTTTACTAATATTTTAAATCCGTCCGGCCATCTCTCACAAAATAATTAATTTCAAGAAGTCAAATCATACCTCAATGATTTGAAATAGTTACGGTGAGCTAAAATATCTTGGGTTTCACTGCAATTTTTGTATATACTTATATTGTGTTTATAATTTTATTGTAATTTTCTCTTACTTTACTTATATTGTATATATTACATATGTTTTAAAGAAACAGAAGAATGCCATTATTATTTTTTCCGAAAGCAATTTTAATTTGAAGATTGTTTATCTTCCTTGATGCTTTATAAGCTCTATTTGGAAATATAAATAAGAAAATCAATAGTCCAAATACTATTACATTTATTTATTTTATATTGAAGTAAATTTATATTGAAGCAGCGTCTTCTTATTTATGTTTTGACTTGTGATCCTTTTTTGTCTCCACATTGCATAATAATATAATAATCCACTTATCGGACATAGTTATGGCACATGGAGCCTTAATGCATGCCCGGCGTACCAATTTTTTTTTTCTTAATAGCAAGAACTCAGTCCCACTTCCATTATTATAATAATATTTAGTACTATTAATTAATCGAATCACACCTGGGAGTTAGCATAATTACTGGTTACACCCTGTATTATCTTTTGAAATTACAAAAACCTCCCCCCTTCGAGTTTATATTCCATAACATGCATGCACAACAATAATACCCCGTGAAGAAAATCTCTAGGGGGTATTTTTGTGGTGCATGTTATGAAATGTACACTTATAGGTTTTTTTTTGTAATTTCAAAAGTTAGAGGGGGCGACATGTAATTTTGCAAACATAACGGGGAGGTCGTATTTGTTGTTATATGTTATAATTATTAAGAAACACTGCTGCCAATTTATGCGTGAAATTGCATGCTCGGGAATCAATATATACAAAGAGTAGTCGTGCACGGGCAGCGATAGTATCCCATCCGCGTGCTATTCCAATGTATAGTGTGTGATGACAACCGTAACTCATTTTGTCACTCGATATCCTCACATGGAAAAAAGGCATATTACCAATGAAGATAAGCAATTTCTACATATTTTTTCATGTGAATGGAGATTGAATGATCAATTGGATACGAGCTCTGTCGTTGCAGATTATACATCGGGTAATGGTGACAATTGTGATAATGTAGCAGTGAGAACATATGAGAACCATGTGCCAGACTGTGGGTATAGAAAGTACGTGCTCTATAATTTTATTTAATTAATTAGTTTATGTTGTTGAATTTGAAGTGAGACAAGGGGGTGGGGGAGTGCAGGGGGGAGTGCATGTAGGGGGCGAGTGTTGTAGGGGGGCGAGTGCACATGTCTTGGGCAAGTGCACAGTGAAGGTGGGCGAGTGCGCCCCCCCCCCCCCTCTTCTCTCCCTCTCTCTCTCCTTTTGTGTTCTCATATAAATACCCCCCCCCCCCCCCCCCCCCCCTTTTAGAGTAGACATCATTATTGAGTGAGAGTGTTACAAATGCGTGGGAGTGTTGTTGTGTGTGCATATACCCTAAGAGTGTCCAACCCCAACCCGTACCACAGTGCGAGGTGGAGTGTGCAGAGTGCACAGTGTAAGTGGAGGTGGTGAGTGCAGGGTTGCGAGCGTTGTGAAAGTGGAAAGTGCGTTGCAAGGTCAACTGCACTAAATGGAGAAGCGTACCATGTCCGCGATAAAGTTTATTTTTCTATCCATTGTCGTGAATCAATGTGTATGCACCTTGTATTCAGCTTGTCCAGTTGTAATTATTTGCCAAATTATAAAGAGGTTCTTCTTTGTCCAACGTTGGTGTTCTTGTATTGGGGGTAGCATAAAGTTTCACATGGTATCAGAGGGAGGTTGGTAAAGCGGAGTTTGCTATCAAGGTTCAAGGTTGACAACCAAGATGGACGACGGAGGAGATTATGCGAGGGGACTAGGCATTGAGCTGGTCACCCAGACCAACTACAAGAAGTGGAAGTCATGCATGAAGAGATAGCTTCTTGGAGAGGAACTATGGGAGGTCGTTGATGGAGATGAGCAAGAGGAGGTTGTAGCTGCTGAAGGCAATGCTCAAGATGTGAGAGCTTGGAGGAAGAAAAATGCCAAAGCGGAGTTCACCTTAAAGAGAACTATCTCACCTGACTTGTTCGACCACATCATGGGTTGTAAGTCAGCTTCTGAGATCTGGAAAGCCCTCGATGGGCTATTCAACAAGAAGAATGTAGCTCGGCTACAGTTCTGGAGAATGAGTTGGCACGGTCCACTCAAGGAGAGTTATCGATATTCACATTCTTCCTGAAGGTGAAGAATCTATGTGCAGAGATCTCGGCCATGGATCCTGATGAGCCGATCTCTGAGGCAAAGCTGAAGAGACACATACTCTGAGGTCTGCGGAAGGAGTATGCTCCGTTTATCACTTCTGTGCAAGGATGGGCTACTCAGCCCTCCTTACTGGAGCTAGAGAACCTGTTGTCGTCACAGGAGAGCTTGGAGAAGCAGATGGCTGGAGTATCTATCTCAAGGGGAAATAGTGAGGTGATGTTCTCAGGAAAGAAGAAGATCTGGGACAAGAAGAAGAACTCCGGAGATGGACCCTCAACGTCCTCTCAAGGAGATAAAGGGAAGTTCCTCCCTGCTCGTGATGAGCGGGGGATACCTCTTTACTATGCCTGTAAGAAGTACGTGCACATGACAAAGGATTGTCGGTCCAATCTGAAGGCCAGTCACGTTGCTGAGAAGGAATGAGGCCATTGGAGAGGCGGAGGTCACCAGGGTGGTGAAGGCGGAGACAACTGCTTACTGGCAGAGATGACGGCAACGCCAGTCGATGTCTTAGCCTCCATCAACTTTGAGAATGTCTGGATAGTGGACTCTGGTTGCGGGTACCATCTCACTGGAGATGTGTCCAAGTTTGCCTCTCTAAAGGCATATGGAGGAACAAATGTTATCATCACTGCGGATGATACGGTGCATCTAGTTGAGCAAGAAGGGATGGTATCCATTGGAAGTGAAGAGAAGTCTGTGACACTGAAGAGTGTGTATCATGTGCCGGGCATGAAGAAGAATCTCTTCTCGGTCGCGCAAACGCAGTGGATGCCGGATATCACGTGCTGTTTGGACCGAAGGAGGTGAAATTCCTGAAGAACGTTTCATCTGTTGATGCTGATATCTCGCTCACCGGGAGGAGGGTGAAAGATTTGTATGTTCTTTCTGCAAATGTCTATGTTGATAAGTTGAAGACAAATGACAACGCTGCGATCTGGCATGAGGGGCTAGGTCATGTGCGGATGCACAAGTTGAAGATGATGGCTGCAAAGAGCTTGGTGAGTGACCTGCCTAATCTCTCTTCCTGCGGTGACGAACATGTGTGCGAGGGCTGTCAATATGGAAAGTCACATCGACTTCCATTTGACAAGTCGGAGACCAGGTGTAAGGCACCTCTTGAGTGTGTACACGCTGACGTGATGGGGTCGTGCACCACCCTTACTTATAGAGTCAATAAGCATGCGTTGGTTCTGGTTGATGACTACTCCTGCTACACATGAGTTTACTTTCGGAGGGAGAAGTCAGAAGTGTTTGAGAAGTTCCAGGAGTGGAAGGAACTTATGGAGGGGAGGCTGAACCTGAGGGTGAAGAAGCTGCGAAGTGACAATGGGGGGAGTTTACCTCTAATGAGTTTGCTTCTTTCTGCAGGAAATTCGGCATTCGGCGAGAGCTCTCTTGCGCCCACACCCCTCAGCAAAATAGGGTCGCAGAGAGGAAGATCCGCCATCTGGTGGAGACAACCAGAAGTTGGATACATGCCAAGGGGATTACCAAGGCCTTATGGGCGGAGGGAATGACGTGTGCAACCCACGTGATCAACCGGATACCTCTGAGTCCTAACAGGATGGTGTGTCCACACCAGCTCATGTTCGGGGAGAAGCCAAATGTCGATCACATGAGAGTCTATGGCTCTACCTGTTTCGTGCACATTTTGGATGCTCAGAGAACCAAGCTGGAGCCGAAAGCATGGAAGTGTGTCTTCATCGGCTATGATGAGCGGAAGAAGGGTTGGAAGTGCATGGATCCGCAGACCCACAAGTTCGTCATCTCGCGCGACGTAGTGTTTGACGAACTGATCTCGTATTAGGGAGTCTCTTCTGTGGTGCTGTCGGAGAGTGAAGAATCAAGCAAGAGAGAAGAGAGAGTCACTGAGGACTCTACTGTTGAGTTAGAGTTATCTCCAAGTGCTCCATCGCCATCTAGCTCAGGAGGAGCTTCGAGTTCTAGAAGCGGGGAGAGCAGTGCTCCAAGAGATGATGGGAGAAGAGCTGTAGAGGAGGAGTCTACCAGAGTGGTAGAAAGTGGCCAAGCCTTGAGAAGGTCGAAGCGGACCATCGTCCCGCCTTCTCGCTATAAGGAGGGGAACTTAGTGAGTTTGGTCTCTTGCTTTTTCGTAGGACCACTCGACGAAAGGGAACCTGCCCGCTTTGAAGATGAAGTTGGCATTAAGGAGTGGGACGTGGCGATGAACGAAGAGAAGGAAGCCTTGGAGAAGAATGAGACATGGACCTTGTTCCCATGGTGGAGGGCATCAAACCTTTCACCTGCAAGTGGGTATACAAGGTTAACAAGAGAGCTGAAGGAGGAGTTGAGCGGTACAAGGCTAGGCTTGTCGTTCGGGATTTCTCACAAACCTATGGAGAGGACTACGAGGAGACGTTTAGTCCTATGGCTAAGATGACGTCTGTGAGGATGGTCATTGCTCTGGCAGCGTGCAGAGGGTGGAAGCTTGATGTGACGAATGCGTTCCTGTATGGAGAGATTGACAAAGGCATATTCATGGTGCAACCACCTGGATACATGTCCAAGTCTCAGCTACATCATGTGTGTTGGGAAAAACCCTTGATTTAACTTAACAAATTAACTAAAAGTGATTTTATCCTCCAGGAGTAAATTACTCATTGTATAGTGAGGGTAATCTGGTCATTAGATGTCTTAGGATGTCATACTCAACATTGGGTATCAGGACCAGATCAAGGGAAGCACAATTGGGCTAAGTTAATATCTGCGTCGAATAGAATTCGACGCAACATCGAGTCCATATCGACGTTGCTCTAACTAGAAGTCCATGTGATTCAACCCCTCTGTCGAAGTAACCCAAGTCGACGTTACGTCGAATGAATGTTGACGTAGAGGTCAGGGACTTGTCAGAGTAACTAGTGAAGTCGATGCAACTTCTACTTCAACTCGACGCAGAAGATGTCATCTGTCGAAGCCATCTAAAGTCGATGCAACGTCGACTTCATCTCGACGCAGAAGATGAAGTTCAGATCCAGGCAGATCAGCTCGACGGATTCATCGATAAGATATCGACGCAACGTCGACTAGCAGAGATCAATCAGAGCAGAGATGAAGTCGAAGCTACTCCTACAAGAACTCGAAGTTACGTTGAAAAGAGAAGAAATGAATTTGACGCTACGTCGAATACAGTCTGTAAAAGTATATCTTTTTCAGTTGTCTCTCTGATCCTTCTTTCATGGCCCACATCCTTCAAGATCGTTCCCCAACGGCTCAATAATTGCCTGAAATAGAAAGGAGCATTAAAGAAGGACACAAAATGTTTCTTGGAACCATATTCCTTGTAGGTGGACGGGCCGAGAATTAATGAGGAAAGAAAGAGAATGTCATCAGAAGATTACCTTTTCAAGGCATACCAAAAAGGGAAAGATTTTTGAAATTGAATAGAGAGAATAAAAAGAGAAGAGAAGACAGAAACAATTAGAGCAATTAATCACAATCGGTTGTTCTTCTTCATGCTGGGATTTCCTCTTCCTCTCTCTCTTTCGGGAACCCTAACACAGAAAAGAGAAAAGAAGAGAAAAAGCTCTGCTGATCTTCATCTAATAGAACAGAGGATCTGAGAGCTGCTCATCATTACAATCTCATAGCAGTCAGATCTCAATCAGCAGAAGCACAAATGATCTGACATACAAAGCACCTGCAATTCATCACTATCTAAAGTAGGGGCTAATCAAGAGCAGATTCTGTGGAACATAATAGACTGTTCTTCATACAGGCCACTCAAGAATTCTGAGAACAGAATTCCTACAACCTTCTTTCTTCCACTACTAGAAAATTCACTTTTTGCCACGCTCGTATTGCCCACGGCCATTTGCCATGGCAAACAGTCAAATTATCGTAGCTAAAAGTCTAAAATCGTGGCTAAAAGTAATAGAAAAGGGGTATTTGCCACAAAAAGAGTATGACAAATACTTTTTTACCAAGCTCGTATTACCCACGCCCATTTGCCACGGCAGTCCGTGGCTAAAAGTCTTTTGCCACGATTTTAGACTTTTAGCCACAACAATTTGCCTTGGCTAAAAGTCAATTTTCTTGCAGTGTTCTCCCTCTTTCTCATTCTGTAAAAGAATTTTATTAATCTCTCTTCAAAGGATTCAGTGATTTAAGATCTCCTTATCAAAAGATCTGGCGGTTCATGATCTCCTTGTCAAAAGATCAGTGGTTCTAAGAGTCTTCTTATCAAAAGACTCGGGCACTGTGGTGCATCCCTACCAGGTGGTAGAAGAGGGGAGTACCCATATTTTGAGGAACCTCTATAAAAAAATTATGTCTTCTGGTTGTCAATTTGCTGTGTTGTCCCAAGTTCTTTCTATTATTTCATGCACCTTAATCTGCATGTGGTCTTGTTCAGCATAAATCCTTAGTTAAGTTTATTGTTTTCACAGTTAGGATAGAAATAAATTTAAATCTCTATTCACCCCCCCCCCCCCCCCCCCCCCCCCCCCCCCCCCCCCGTCTAGAGGATTCTCAGAGGCATACTGTGCACTTTCAATTGGTATCAGAGGGAGATTGATCATTAAGAGGTTAACACCTTGATCAAAAAGACCTCCAACTCTTATTTCTTTACTATAAAAATATTTTATAAAGAAAATGAGTTCTAAGGATTATGCCTCAACAAGACCTCCAGTGTGTAATCTGAATAAGTTTACACTGTGGAAGGCCAGAATAAAACTATATGAATTCTATTGATGAAGAAATCTTCAATGTGATCCTCACAGATCCTCCAGCTCCAATAAGGAAGGACACCAGTGAAAAAGTTATACAAACTTCAGTTCCCAGAGCAGAATGGACTGATGATGAGAATAAGGTCAAGGCATGTGATGCCAAGGCCATGAACATACTAGTCTCAACTATGTCTGATGACATATTTCAAAAAGTTGCTGACTGCAACTCTGCAAAAGAGATCTGAGAATCTCTCTCCAGATTAGTTGTAGGAAGTTCTGATGAGAGGAAAGACAAAAAAGCTCTTCTCATATCTCAATATGAGAACTTTAAGAAAAAGACTGATGAAAGCATTACATAAATGTATGACAGATTCAGTCTCATCATAAATGAGCTGAGAGGGCTTGACAAGGAAATTTCTCTCACAGAAATTAATGACAAGCTCCTCATGTGCTTTCCCAGCACATGTGGCTCTAGAATCTGGGCCATCAGAGATTCTAGATGCCTCAGAGAGATATCAACAGATGCTCTCTTAGGAAAGCTCAAATCCTATGAGCTTCTACTGAAAAACAGATTTGAGTCAGAAGCACATGAGAGGACACCAACTCCTAAAGAGAGGACTCTTGCACTACAACAAATTAGAGCTATCGCGACGTTTTTTAATGCCTTTGGCGGCGTTTTTAAAACGCCGTCGTAGATACGGCGGCGCTTCTTCAAGCGCCGCTAAATCGCCGCGGTTGGAAGCGCAGCGGAAAACTCGGCGGCGCTTTAAAAAAAAACGTCGCAGAAACCATTTGTGGCTTTTTTCTAAAACACGCTGCTGCTTATTCAGAATTTTCGCGGCACTTTACATATTAAAAACGCCGCGGATTCAACAACCTTTTAAAAATAAAAAACCCCTCTTTGGCGGCGTTTGTGTAGAAAAAGCGCCGCGAATAAATTTCTTTTTATTTTTAAAAAACCATTTGCTTTTCTGCTGCTGCAATAACGCGTGATACATTTGCTTTTCTGCTGCAATAACGAGTGATACATTTGTCTATGATACATCTAGTATTAAGTCCAGCAAACAAAATAAACTCTTCCCAGCATTGTTGCTTGCAGATCATGAGGTATGGATGGTATTGCTTTGTTTAAAAAAAATTGTTTAGATTATTATTGGGTTTCCTTTTGCCACTTTGGTTTGCCATAATTAATACGCCAAGGGCAAACATCATGAAACCCACGCAGAATTGGGAATGTCATGCAGGAACAAACAAAATTTTTTTTTAACTAATGAGGTAATACACCAAAAAATGCATACAGCATGACCTTTTAAACTCAATCTTGATACATGCAAATATTTTTAAATAACAATCTTGATACATGCAAATATAGATTCATGTAGAAGTAATACACAAAAAAATTGTACAGCATGACCTTTTAAATAACAATGAGTTCGAAAACAAATGTGTTCTACTCCCTACCAACACAAACATCAAGTGTGGTGAAAACGTTGGTACATGCAAACACAAACATATAGTATGGATCAAAGTGTCATTCTCGCCTTCATGCAGCAGCATCTGATCAAAGTGGCAGACTCCATGCCTCTTCCCAACCCTTCTCGGCTGAGTAACATACTCTGATATCCTCTTTATGGCCTCAACCTGATTATTATTTTTAAATAACAATTTAATTTGCTAACTACACCATCAACTGGTCCTATCACAACTGTATCCTAAACAGAAACCCCAACGCAACCCATGGTGCCTAATTCCAAAGATAACAATAGCCAAACTCATCTCAATCCTTTGTCAAACCTCTCTTCCACCAAACAAACCACCAGCATACTGACACCAATGACATCTCCCCAGTTTATTATTACCAGATCCAAAAATAATATTCACAAACTCATTTTCAACTCAACTGACTACCTCTCTATGAACCTAGAATTTGGTGGTTAGCTGCAAATTAATTTTTTGCGCCAAATATCTATTTGATGGTTTTGTAGGAAAATTTCAAAGCTAGCTTAGTTGTAAAGGGGTTTCATCAGTGCCTGTGAAAAGAATATGATGATGCATTCAGTCCAATTGCAAAATTTAAATGCTTGCTAATCGTTTTATTAAGAAAAGAACAGCTCAAACATTTGCATCAGATATTTATATGAAGTTTTTGTGCTGTCATCTCTCCCTAGATTAGCAAGATAGACAACAAAAATCTGCATCAGATATTTATATGAAGTTGAATAGCAAAAGAAAATTAAATACAATGGTCTGTAAAGTAAGTTGAATATTGGAAGCGAGTGACGCAAATTTAGCACACTTCTATATTAATTTTCCAAACTTCTACTATTTTCCTAGTTGCGCCTAGGAGTTTACATAGACAACATACAATACTCAAAGTTGGCAGACAAAAGGTCTGGTGATAGATCGACTTGAAGCTTGGCCCGTTCTCGATGCGGCGCTGCGGGCTTCACCCGTATCCAAGCGGGCTTCGCCCGCAAACCAACGGGCGGCGACAATGAAGTTTGTGTCATGTGTGTACTGAAGTGTTAGTCGTAACTAGGAAAGTGGTAAAAGTTTGGAAAATATTATAGAAGTTTGTTCTTGCACTTTTGAGTTGCATTTGCCGCACTCGTGCTTGTAGTTGGGCACATTATACGTTTCCAACATAATAGCATGAGGAAATTAAATACATAAGGACTTTAAAGCTTTAATTTAAGGATAATGAAGGACATGTGAATAATAAATCAAGAGTGTGCTGAATTAAAAAATGTTCACACCTCACTAAACTTTGGTGAAGTGTCAGCATTATCTGTAGACTTTTCAAGAATATCAGAGCTGCAAAATATTATTGATTAGAATACTCAAATTAAATTAGCATTTACATATACTGAGAGTGTAGCACTTGGATCAGCCAACATAGCAATGGAGTACATTGACATGCTGAGTACAGCTGCAGGATTCTCTTATAGAGGAGCTATGTTTAGCAAGCCCTTCACACTAAAACATGATGGATAAAATCAACAAATGAAATAGTTAACTCAATTAACTGCACTTGAAATATTTCTATGCATAATAAATTTATGCAAAAGCGTAATCAATAAGACATGAATAATCAAAACAAATTCTACAGACAGACCTTTTGGCTAAAGGTAAAATATCATCATCCAATACTTTTTAGCTATAGAAGACGTTTTGGCAGTATCACACTCCACATTGAAAACAATCAAAGCATCCTTTGTAGGATAAGAAAGACTGAAAGAGGTGGGTTGCAGAAGTAATGCTTCGGATACTAGACAGCATCCCCATACGTTACAATGAAAAACTGTTGAGGCTCCGCTCAAGATAGTCCACTAAGGTTCATCAGTATGGAATGACTTTATATAGTATCTCAAGCGTAGAGTCTAACCCTAGTGACACGGAACCCGTAGGGTCGTTCTGAGTCGGTGCTGATACGCGCGAACATAATAATAATAATAAACCTAACAATCTCCTCCTATGTCCGCGGTATACCGACGTTGGAAAAGGGTTGGTGTGTGTAGTGTTCAACCAGTTCGACTCATTACACAACCGTGTCCGCAAGTACCTGTTATAACATATTGGACTGAAAGAAGCAGGAGTATGTATGCACGCATAAGCATAGAGCATAAACTAAGCAGCATCACATCAGAATCAAAGTACAATCAAAGAGATAGGTACCAGAAGACCTAATGTCTCATGACTAACAAAGAATAGAAGATAGTCCAAACAAAACAGGTAAAGAGAGCTAAACAGTGCTCTAAGTCAGAGAAAGAAAACCAAACAGATACTCTAGAAACCATCATCCAGCAGATCATCCTTTTCAGGATCCCAATCTGCATGTGCTCCTCCTGCAGCAGCATTTCCTGTAATTTCCAACAGAGAACTTCATTCAGAATGAATTCAACTATGGAAAATATACATGTATCTAGTTCTGTATATAAGAACGTAGTACTTTAATTATGCTTAGAGGATATAGGTAGAGTATTTCAAGTTTAACCGCAGAATCTATTAACTGTTTCCAAACGAAACGATTTCAGACTTCTGGACAACGCAGCTATATCTGTGTTCCTATGTGTGATATCCTGGTTATTGTTCTTCTAGGGTTGATTGGAACTCATCAAATGTGGAATCAAACCAATCAACAGGAGAAGGTCCAAAACAAGTCAGATCGTGTTATCAAATGTGGAATAACACTCTCCTCCAAGTTAAGGAAGACGAATCCGGATGAGGTTGTTAACATCAAATGTGGAATGAAACAACCAACCAGATTCGTACTCAGCAACCAAAGTATCAACGGAGCACAACATGCTAGATTTGACAAAGGAAGGAATCAAAACATTCGGACTAAGGTTGGTCTCAAACCGCCTTAAGTCCTATTTCCCCCATTGTTTTGATTGAACGGTCTCGGGGCATTCCTTTGGTCAATGGATCAGCTAGATTATCCTTCGATCGCACGTCGACCAAAGTAATAATGCTTTGTTCTTTAAGATAATTCAAAAGGGCGTGTCTCAGTCGTACATGTCGTCTCTTAGTGTTAAAGAGGATATTCTTAACGACTTGGACTGCTGCCCGACTATCACAGTACATGCTTAAAGAATTGATTTGAAGTCTAGACAAGGGAATGTATAAGATCAAATTTCTGATCCAGTCTGCCTCTTCACCAGCTGAAGCTAAGGGAAACAACTCGGCTTCCATAGACGACAAAGCTATACAAGTCTGTCTCTTGGACTTCCAAGTAACTGCAGCGCCACCCAATGTGAATATAAATCCACATGTGGACTTGCTGTTTGTAACTTCTGAACACCAGGAGGCATCAGAGTACCCTTCCAAAGTAGGAGGGTGACCAGTGTAGCACAGAGCGTGATCTTTAGTACCTTTGAGATACTTCATCAGCCGATCTAAGGCATCCCAATGCTCTTTGCTTGGACTACTGGTAAAACGACTTAGCATGCTTACGGAGAAAGCAATGTTTGGTCTAGTGCAACTTGTGGCATACATGAGACTTCCAATGATCTTTGAGTACTTGACTTGATCAACGCTTGTCCCTTCATTCGGACTCAGCTTGACGTTCGGATCAATTGGTGTTTCAGCAGGCCTACAATCTTTATAACCCCAGGTATTAAGAATCTGCTCTATGTAGTGAGCTTGACTTAGAGTGACACATCCCTTGTCTACTCTTACTTTCATACCTAATAGGGTATCGACAGGACCAAGGTCCTTCATATCAAACGCTTTGGCGAGAGCGGACTTAATATCCCTCACGACAGCAAGGTCTGACCCCAGGATCAACATGTCATCCACATATAGGCATATGATGACTGTTTGGTTTGACATCGAGCGGTAATAGAGACACTTGTCTGAGAGACTGGACAGAAATCCAAAGCTCTTTACCACTTGATCAAACTTCATGTGCCACATCTTAGGTGCTTGTTTAAGCCCATAGATAGATTTATCGAGTTTGCACACTTTATCCTTTAGATCTGTATGGACATAACCTTCAGGTTTTGCCATGTAGATCTCTTCATTTAGCTCTCCGTTTAAAAAGTATGTTTTCGCATCCATCTGATGGACTATGAAATTCTCGATAGAGGCTAAGGCTAGAAGAATTCTAATAGTAGATAGGTGACAGACAGGTGAATAGATATCAAAGTAGTCAATTCCCCCTTGTTGTTTATAACCCTTAGCGACAAGTCGTGCTTTGTACCTGGCTATTGACCCATCACTATGTAACTTCTTCTTCAGTACCCACTTGCATCCCAGGACTTTAGCTCCTTTCGGTAGGTCCACTAGATGCCAAGTATTATTTTGTAACAGCGAGTTCATCTCATCATCGATAGCTTCTGCCCACATCAACGCATCTCTCGATCTCATCGCTTCCTGATAGGAAAATGGATCATCCTCTAAGTGGTAGGTGACGAAGTTCTCACCAAAATCCTTAGGGATTCTATCTCTTGTAGATACTCTAAGAGGAACAGGTTCGACCTTTAGAGGTTGGGGAGCAGTGCCAGAGGGGCCAGCTTCAGGCTGCTGGGCTGCCCGATCCTGTCGCTGGGTCCGCCGATCTGTTCAGGGTCGGGCGGCTTCCATCGGTCCCCCAGCCCCCACCTGTCGTCAGAACAACCCCGTACGCCCCTTCCGAAGCCTCTGCGAGCCACCTTGGCAGGTTTCCAGGTCCTCTGGACCCCTCGCCCTCTGATCCGTGCACAGGAGCACGATCGGCCCCGTAAACAACCGGCGGCTCCTGTGCGTGAGAGGGCTCTCTGTCGGATCCCTCATTGCTGATTTGTTTCCCTCTTAGGCCTTGTGTGAGGAGGGATTTGATCTCCTTTAGGGGTGCATCCCATCATTCTACCAAATTTTTTGTAGAAGATTTGATTTGTTCTTCGATCGCCGCCACCGTGTCCGCCAATCCCACGTAGTTTTCCTCGATGGAATCCAAGCGAGCGTTCTCGGCCTCGGAGCGCGTCACCATGGTCGCAGGAAGGATGCTCTGATACCAAATGATATGATCTAGGGGGAAAGAAGAAGGAGAACAAGAGAGGAATACTAGAGAGAGAGAGAGAGAGAAATTAGGGTTTAGAAAGGAGAGAATAACTGATAATCATATTTGCTTGCCTACTCCAAGAGAAGTCCCGGGTTAAATACTCCCCGGAACCAAGGGGACTGGCCACCCCCCCCCCCCCCCCCTGGGCTGAACCAGTGTGGTTCAGCCGTTCAGCCTGGTCTTCCTCTGCCGTCGCCTTTGCGCATATTGAAATCCTCTGAACCGGATAGTGTTTGGGGGCGTAACAACGATCGGGTAGTCTCCAATCGGCGCAACAATGACTAAGCGCGTGTGGATATCGAGCTTCGGGGAGGATCGTGGATGAGAGTTTTGGTTAGGTTGCGACTAAAAGTGTTAATAGGAATATAGCAGGAGTTTTTTTTGGGGGGGGGGGGGGGATTTGGAGTGTAGATTGTACAACCCCCATATCCATCGAGAGGCCCAGCGTGAAGGGTCGCCGATGTACAACCCAGATATTCGTCGAGCACTCCCAAGTATCCGGGCGGAGAGGGGGGAGGGGGGGTCTCGCCCCTCCCTCTCTCGCCCAGCAAGGAGGCAGAGAGGGGAAGGGGCAGCTCGCCCCCCCCCCCCCTCTCGCCCAGCAAGGAGGCGGAGAGGGGGAGGGGCAGCTCGCCCCTCGCCCCCCCCCCCCCCCCCCCCCTCTCGCCCAGCAAGGAGGCCGAGAGGGGGAGGGGCGGCTCGCCCCCCCCCCCCCCCCCCTCTCGCCCAGCAAGGAGGCGGAGAGGGGGAGGGGCAGCTCGCCCCCCCCTCTCGCCCAGCAAGGAGGCGAAGAGGGGGAGGGGCAGCTCGCCCCCCCCCCTCGCCCAGCAAGGAGGCGGAGAGGGGGAGGGGCAGCTCCCCCCCCCCCCCCCCCCCCCCCGGTCGGGCCTCACTCTGGTAGACTGAATCCGACTGAATACTATTATTATATTCAGCGCAATAATAAAAAAATATAAAATATAACGCTTTGCTTCGCTGAAATCCCGCGCCCCTTCATTTCTCCTCTCCGTACTCCGCTCTCCTCGCTCTCCTCGTGAATTTCCCTCTCGCATTTCGGCGTTCTAGGGTTTGATTCCGGCGCAGCTCCCCCATCGTCTCCGGCAGTAATCACTCTGCTCTCCGGCGCTCCTTCTCCAATCCGATTATACACAAGAGCTCTCCGGCGCAGCCTACCGATCCTCCTCTCCGCAAGGTATGTATCGCATCCACCATTATCGCATCTGTTTGGCTCTCCGCTGATGGCTATCCGTCGTGAGGATAGAATGGCTCTCCGCGTAGAGCTAAACGACTCTCCCGCTGAGATCCACTGGCTCTCCGAGGAGAGCCCTTTGTCTCTCCGCGGAGAGCCGGAGAGCAGTTTGGCTCTCCGCGGAGAGCCGTTTGGCACTCCGCGGAGAGCCGTTTGGCTCTCCGCGGAGAGCGGTTTGGCTCTCCGCGGAGAGCCGTTTGGCTCTCCGCGGAGAGCCGTTTGCTCTCCGCGGAGAGCCCAAAATTTTTTATTTCTGTTTTTAGGAAATACGTTTGTTTGTTCATTCTTCTATGACAATCCTTGGAAATAAATTATAATTAGCATATAATTTGGAAGGTGAGGTAGGAAATAACCTAGGCAAGCTACTATAACCAATTATAGTTACTCAAAATAGGATCCTAGTATTATGGCTACTAATCTAACCTTTGGGTTTGGTGACTAGATTATTTGACTATTTGTCTTTATCGACAATGAATGGTGTTGACATTGTGCTGCGGGACATTGCGAAAACACAACGATCAGTAGAGACCCTCGTTCATCGCTGCCCTGAAATTCTACCCGAATCGATTCCGACGCAAACGCCTCCATTCTATTCGTCAGCCTTCGACCGCCCCACTACTGAGCCGTGCATTTGTGTGAAGCAATCAGGCACGTTGAACAAAATTCAGGAAGATTGGATCAAGATCCAAGTGAAAATGATGGAGGATGGCATTCGCCTTCCCATCCGAATCGATCCGCCAGTGCCACTGTGGAACAAGCGACCTGACCTGAATGCGTATCTTTTGAAACCATTGTTCGTGATTGATCCAGAACGGCAGTACGGCGTCAATGTGACAGCGGGTGCATGTCCATCTTGCAACAAAGTCGGCTTTCTTTCCCGCAAGCAATTAAGTGCCCCGCGAGTTGTCGATTGCATCGACACCACTGCATTCTCTATCAGTGCTAGATACATGTGCAAGAAGTCGAACACCTCCGGCGGCTGTGGTGCCACGTTTCAGGTCATGGACGAGGCAAAAAATGAGAAGTTGATCCCGACAGCCATCATCCTTAACTATCCTGTGCAACTTTTCGAACAGAGCGCACACGACGTCGGTCTTGTTCAAATGACATACGACTTGTACACGTCCCGTTCCGGCATTGCTGATGCAGCCAAGGTGATTCGTTGTGCACGAACGACTCGATACATGCGTCAAGCCGCACTATATCGTGGTCACGTGTCGTGGTATTTGGATATGCGCTTATGGGATGCAGCAATTGGGCAAACGTCATGGCAGAAGGATCCAGCAGTGTTCCCTGATTTCCCATCATTTTTTCAGCATTGTAACGGGTACAATGACACTCTTGGTCCAGTGGAATCAACGCTTTCACGCCTAATCAATGACTGCATTGCTCGCCAACTTTCTTTCTTCAACCGAATGGAAGGCGCCATAACCGGGACTCATCTCTCGGCTGACCATCATCACAACGTGCCAGGACGCATGAAATTGACGGACGAGTTCAATGGCAGGAAATTTTCCCCCGTTGAAGGATTGCACTCCGTCATGAACGAGCGCCAACAAATTCTCTCCCATCAATTCACATCGACTACGGGCAATGCAGAGCGTCGATTTGTTGGTCGGAGTTTGCAGAACCGGTACAATGCTTACAATATTGATACTTCTCTGCTCATCATGTACCTTGACAAGTGCTGCGATGACCGAGAATGGCTACAAGATTTCGACAACATCATTGTTCTCCTAGACAATCATCACCTGATCACGAGGTATAGGGACAATTCGAACGGCACGGATCGAGCTCGGCAGGAACTATTTATGGCTGGCGTGGCCGAAATCATTGTTGGCAATGGACATGCTTCAATGCGGGAAGGCTCCATCATTGAGGCTGAACTTGATGCATTGTTGGATCGAATTAAAAACTGGGAAAACGAGAATGATGTGCCACCGTCGAAGCGCATTGTGACGACCAAACTTCTATCTTGCCACGAGACGCAGAAAAAGCACATCAGAAATTGCTTAACACCGCCTGTAGGGGCGTCAAACACCGTCGTGGATCGCTTCTTCCGTTCGACTCTACGCCGTGGATCGGGGAAGAACGAAAACTTATGGCGTCAAGGACGAGCCATTTTCCCGGAGACTATGTCCCTGGATGGAGGGATCTTGCTGCTCCATGCCGTGGTCGCTCAAATCAACTTTCGCGGCGAACTCCAATTTGATCCTCGCTGGGCATATTTGCCAATCTCTGGTATGCATATCATTCTCACTCAATATCTCGCAGCTCTTTCGACCGATGGCATAACTCCCTCCCAAACGTCTCTGTCGACAATGTTTCATATGTTGCCTCTCTCGATTGAGGATTGCCACGGCGAGTTTGGATTAACGGCGGCATTTGGACAATCCCTTCCTCAACTTCCAGAAATTCCAACAGGTCAGCTAGAATCCGTTGGAATGATTGTCGAAGCAATAGCTGATAATGCAATTTGGTCGAGCCACACGTTCGATGCGATTGTGAACGATGCGCTTGAGGTTGCCGCAACTGCTGTGGAGAGGACTCCGAACGATGATCATCACTGCATTGGAGAAGACGAAGCACTACCGCTAAACCATACTGATATAAGCAACACTCCCCATTCTATTCAGTCCAGTCGCAAGCGCAGAAAACCCGGACCAACATCGCATGGGCAAAGCTCTTCTTCAAATCACCATAAAAAATCTCGCAGCCTCAACGCGTTGGGCAATGAACGTCAATCGGCATTAGAAGGCCTTAATCTCTGGGAAAAAGTGATGAGCACTTCACCAATGATCAACCCCTTCGAACGGCGCTTACTCAGAATGGTGGCTCTCAAATTTCTTCAACCCGATGAACTGCTTGATCTAAAAGATTTTCCAATTGAATCCTTGCATATTCCACAATTGCATCGAATTTGGTCTGTTCTTGTCTCGGCTTTACATAGCACCAATTACGCTTTCAAACGGTTTATTCGGCCAAAAACAGAACAGGTTCTTAAACAGCACTTGGAGGATATGGTTGCCCAGTCTCGTTTCAGATTGCCCATTCAACGAGCAGCGCCAAAACGCAGCATCATTACTGCACTAAATCTGGCCGCGTCATTGATTGCTCCAACGCAGGCGGGCCGTGAGAATAGTTTCATCCAGTTAGAAGAGACTGTCACCACAACAGTAACTCGAAGCGTCACTTTTACAACCGGCGCCCCAAGTCACAGTTCAAGTCAGCCCCTTGCAACAGATCTGCAAACGTCCCCGCCCGATCTAGTAATTGAAGGATCAACGGACGATATCATTGATCGACTTGTTCAAAACGAGATTGATGCTGGGCATGCCGGCAACATTCACTGGACCAAAGTGGTCGCCCCAGCTTACGCCCGCATTGCTGCACGCCGTGAGGATCTAGTTCAGATGACCCACAAGGAGATTCAAAATCGTTGGGATTATCTTAGACGTCTCAAAAGGAAAAGGACATCAAACACTTTGCAGTCGCATACCGAAGCGCAAAAGGAGCTCGGTGATCAAGACGCCATCTACATTCAACCATCGCCGGTTGTTACACAATCATTGCCAGCCGAAACTCCGTCCACAAATAATTTAACTCAACCAGCGTCTTCTGCAGTCATCACGACGACGGAGGAACCTAATATGGGCATCTCGTCCGCTGTCAGCGAGATTGGTTCTCGTCCTCCATTCATGGTAAATCAACAATTGCCGACTTTCAATCAGATAATGGAGGCCATCGTCCCCGCCCCAGCTACAGGAGAGCCGTTCTCCCAATCGGAGAAGGAGCTGCTCAATTACTTGCTAACTAGTCCAGCAGAGCGCTCCCATGTGAAATCGTCGACTGGTGATCAAATGTCTTGGAAGAGCCTAGCCAAGCGTTTCTTGTACTGGGGGCGAGTCGCACGGGTGTTGGGGATGAACCAGTTTCGGGTTCGATCCGATGTGCAGCTCAAGCAAAAGGTTAAGGATATTAACAAAAAAAAGAGCTTGCAACAGTATGTGTGAAACCATGAAAGGTATGTTTTTTATATGTATTATAGTAAAAAAATGATTTGGAAATAACACAATAATTTGCACTTATTATTCCATGATACAATTGTACCTCATTTAGGCCATTACCCAATTGGATCTCCATGGAGAGCCAATTGGATCTAAACGGAGAGCCAAATGGCTCTCCATGGAGAGCCAATTGGATCTAAACAGAGAGCCAAATGGCACTCCATGGAGAGCCAAATGGCTCTCCACGGAGAGCCAATTGGAATGGCTCTCCGGAGAGCAAATGGCTCTCCCCGGAGAGCCAAATGGCTCTCCGCGGAGAGCCATCTGGCTCTCCGCGGAGAGCTACATAGCTCTCCGCGGAGAGCAGTTTGCTCTCCGCGGAGAGCCGTTTGCTCTCCGCGGAGAGCCGTTTGCTTCCTCTATTTCTCTCTCCAATTTATTCTTCTTGTCCCTCTATTGTAACATATGTTTATAAATTTTGCAGATCAATGGGGCAGAAAAAGATCCATTTTTTGAGCTCGAGGTGCTATTTAAACTCATTTGTTAGCCTAAGTTCAGCAATACTAGAACGATTGGAGGAGGATCAGAAGAAGATGCTGATGGATGCCAACATCTGGCATATCTTCCATGCACCAAAGATATCGCAGAACACTCCCCTTCTTTACGGTCTACTAAACTGGTATGATATAGAGAAGGATGTCTTCGTCATTGGATCGAGGGAGCTAACCTTCTCCCCCAATGACGTGGCAATGATATTGGGTCTGCCGAACCATGGGGAGGAAGTCATCCTGACTACCAAGCCATTTGGACCGCTAACGAAATCCGATTTGAAGACGGAACTTCAATCGATGGAGAAAGGGTCGTCCCCTGTGACGATGAAGATATTGATTTTGCACCTTCTGTGCAATTTCTTCTTCCCCTCGAGCGCGGAGAGGATGCCAATGTTCTTCGAGGAGGTCTCCAGCTTGGAGAAATTTCAAAAGTTCAATTGGCCAGAAGCGATCTATACCTTCGTTATGAGGTCGTTCAGGTCGATGGTGGAGAAGCTGCCACCTGTTGCAGAAGAAGGCCAACTGCAACATTGGCCAGAGTCTTCAATGGGATACATCTATGGATGCACCCATGTTCTCGTTGTAAGTATCTATATTTCTAATTCCTAAAATGAAATTTGTTTAATATGTTCTAAACTATTGCAATGTTTGATATAGATTTGGTTCCTCGAGCACACCACCACCTTCGCTCCGCACTATCCGTCGTTGAGACCACGAATATTAAGATGGTCGGAGAAGGTCTCATTTTCAATGAAAGAGATGGGGACTGTTGCAAAACTCTTGGATGAGCAGGTAAATAATTTAGTTTATTCGATTAACAACCACTTTTGAACTATCCAATACAATAGTTGTATTTCTTCTTTTTAGGTGTTGGGAGTACTAGATGAAATAACACCGACAGAGAAGTTGTTATGTTCAGACGTGACAACACAGTGGACACCACCACCTCCCACATTTAAGAGAAAACCAATAGTCTCGCCATCTAGGATAGTAAAAAAAATGAAGTTTGCACCACCACCTCCCACATCATTACCACCTCCCTCATCATCATCACCTCCCCCATCACCCAGCACATCAGCACCTCCCCCACCACCTAGCACACCATCTATCCCTCCGGCACAGTTTTGGATTGATTTCCAACATAGGATGTTAGATCAATTTGCTTTATTAGATAGCAAGATAGATAGTTCTGTAGATAAATTAGACAAAAAAATAGATAGAGTACATAGTGATTTAATTAGTTTTAGTCACAGTGTAGGTGAACGTCTTGAATCCATGAGTGCTGATATAGACACACTCATTCATCATTCCTCGCCATCATCTAGCCCGAGTATCTCTAGATCCCCCGCCCACCAAAACGCTACCACCCTCACTACCCCTCACGATACTTCCATTACTGATATTCTAGACTCCCCATTGGGAGAAAGAGAAATTAAAACTACAAAGGCGGATGAAATTGATGTGTACCCCGTTGACTATCCGGGGAGACCGCTAATAGCTGAAGAAGATAGAGATATCATCCATCAGCGTATGAGCGCCATACCATCGAGGTGCCCTTTTGACATTATACACTTTTATATTTTCAAAATTTTGATCTATGCACATTGATATTGACGATGACTTTCTAATGTTTCAGGAACGACCAAGCATTCAATAAATGGAATATAGTCGGATTTCGAGATGGCATGGATGCTCTTCTGACGGACAAGTACGTCGAAGATTGTCACATTGATGCCTACGCAAAGATCTTGACTTTGCGTAGAGATCGGGATAAAGAACCGTATCATCCGTTTATGTACATCAGTCCGAACTTTTTGGTATGATCTCCCTATCAGTGCTTTATACATTAATAATTCTGTTTGCATTGCTAAAAAATGTTACAAATTATGTAGTTGCACTTCCCAAGGTCCAATGACGGAGAATCTAAGCTTGTAGCTGCATTCCTTGAGGGCATTACCAAGGAGAATCTTGCCAATATCAAAATGATTCTAATGCCAGTATGTTATAGTCAACACTGGTATTTATTGGTGGGTATGGTTAAAGAGAAGAAGTGGCTTATACATGACTCTCTGCGTAATGCCCAACGAAAAGTTTCCGCTAAAGAAGCTGTAAGTGCAGTTCATTGACATGCAATGTAGTATTGTACATTACGAGTTACTAATGTACGAACAAATTTGTGTTAATGCAGATTTCTGCGCTCCAGAAGGCGACCGTTAAAAAAGTCCACGCAGGATTTTCCAATTGGAAACTCGACTTGACTGCTGGTATACCACAGCAGGAGAACTCCGTGGATTGCGGTGTCTTCGTTATGAAGTATATGGAGCACATAGCGAAGGAAGGGCTGATGAGCTGGGAGAGTTGCGTAGACTGGCAGAAAAATATGCCTATGTTTAGAGCCCAGATCTGTGCAGACATCTTTAAAAATTTTGTGGTTGATTGATGTAAATTAAGAAACATTATTCGTGTACATTTGTAATGTTTGTCTATAATAACAATTGTTTCATGGATGAATACCGTTTTCAAATGGGTCAAAATCATAGCTTTAAATGAAATCAGTGAAGATACAAAAGGCACTCCGCGGAGAGCAAAAAGATCTCCGCGGAGAGCAAAAAGCACTCCGCGGAGAGCACAAAGTTCTCCGCGGAGATCCAAATGGCTCTCCGCGGAGATCCAAATGGCTCTCCGCGGAGATCCATTTAGATATCCGCGGAGAGCCATTTGGATCTCCGCGGAGAGCCAAATGTCTATCTTTCGCAAATTGTGGCCGCGTTCTCTCCCTCCCTCCCTTCATTTTTTCTTCCTTTCCCTCTTTTTTCTTTCTCCCTCCCCCTTTCTCTCTCCTCCCCCTCTTTTTTCTCCTCCCCCTCTTTTTCTTTTTTCTCCCCCCCCCCCTCCCCCCTTTTTTCCCCCTCATACCAGAGTGGAACCCGGCGCCCCCCCCCCTCTCGCCCAGCAAGGAGGCGGAGAGGGGGAGGGGCAGCTCGCCCCCCCATCTCGCCCAGCTAGGAGGCCGAGAGGGGGAGGGGCAGCTCGCCCCCCCCCCCCCCCCCCCTCTCGCCCAGCAAGGAGGCCGAGAGGGGGAGGGGCAGCTCCCCCCCCCCCCTCTCGCCCAGCAAGGAGGTGAAGAGGGGGAGGGGCAGCTCGCCCCCCCCCCCCCCCCCCCCCTCTCGCCCAGCAAGGAGGCCGAGAGGGGGAGGGGCGGCTCGCCCCCCCCCCCCCCCCCCCCCCCCTCCCCTCTCGCCCAGCAAGGAGGCGGAGAGGGGGAGGGGCAGCTCGCCCCCCCCCCCCCCCCCCCTCTCGCCCAGCAAGGAGGCGAAGAGGGGGAGGGGCAGCTCGCCCCCCCCCCCCCCCCCCCCTCTCGCCCAGCAAGGAGGCGGAGAGGGGGAGGGGCAGCTCGCCCCCCCCCCCCCCCCCCCCCCCCCCCCCTCTCGCCCAGCAAGGAGGCGGAGAGGGGGAGGGGCAGCTCGCCCCCCCCCCCCCCCTCTCGCCCAGCAAGGAGGCGGAGAGGGGGAGGGGCAGCTCGCCCCCCCCCCCCCCTCTCGCCCAGCAAGGAGGCGGAGAGGGGGAGGGGCAGCTCGCCACTCGCCCCCCCTCTCGCCCAGCAAGGAGGCGGAGAGGGGGAGGGGCAGCTCGCCCCTCGCCCCCCTCTCGCCCAGCAAGGAGGCGGAGAGGGGGAGGGGCAGCTCGCCCCTCGCCCCCCCCCCCCCCCCCCCCCCCCCCCCCCCCCCTCTCGCCCAGCAAGGAGGCCGAGAGGGGGAGGGGCAGCTCGCCCCCCCTCTCGCCCAGCAAGGAGGCAGAGAGGGGGAGGGGCAGCTCGCCCCCCCCCCCCCCCCCCCCCCCCCCCCCTCTCGCCCAGCAGGGAGGCCGAGAGGGGGAGGGGCGGCTCGTCCCCCCTCTCTCCCAGGGTAGGCCCCTTCTCCTCCAGTTTTGGCTATTCGCAGTCCAGTTTTGGCTATTCGCAGTCCAGTGGTCTGCGTTTAGCGCTTCAGTATAGCGGGATTTGGCTATTTGCAGTCCAGTTTTGGCTATTCGCAGTCCAGATCCAAAAAACCTATAAATAGGACCAAGGGGGCACCATTTGAAGGGATCTCATTCCAAGGCCAGCTCTCTCCCCTCTCTCCTCTAACAAATCTCTCCATAGGGGGGAGGAGAGGCTTCAGTGGTGCCCAAGCTTAGTAGTGGCTTGGGAGGGGAAGTTCCAAGGGGACTTCCGGGTACGTGGCGGGACCTCCCCACTAAGTTCTTGGTCCGTTTCCAAGTCCAAGTGCTCTTGTCTAGAGAGTTGGCTCGAGGGAAGTAGGTGTGAGACCACCCCTTTTAGGGACCCCGAACTCCACAGAGACCAAGTCTTGTTCACAAGATCTCAGTTTCAACACATGGTGCGGTGAGCGTGGAGAGTGGTCAGCACAGAAGTTCTTGAGCCAAGTCTCATGGCAGGAGACCTCGGAGGAGGAGACGATGAGGGGTCTCACATCCCAAGTGAGGTGGTAGGAAGGGGAGAGTTCATGACGGCCATCAAGGGAATCATGGAGCTGCTCCAAGACATCACCAGGGGAGGTGACTGCTCGGCTCCCTCCCCCCAGACACCGCCTTCTGGGTCGCAAGGAGTGCTCGCCCAGGGGGGGTCAGGAGAGGTTGCCCCAGGGGGTCGGCCAGGCAAGGAACCGGTGACTGAGAGTGGCGAGCGGGACCTCGCCGGGCGAGTGCTTTTTCCTAGCCCGGTGAGTGGGTCTCGCTCGGAGCAGGAGTCATGCAAGTGGAGCTCGCGAAGCCGGCGAGTGGGGGGTCACCCTTTAGCGAGCTGATCATCTCGGCTCCCATCCCGGAAGGCTTCAAGGAGCCCAACATGACTTTTTATACCGGGAAGGATGATCCCGTCCAGCACCTACAGTGGTTCGAGGATACCGTCTCCATCAGGCCCATGACGGACGCGTTCAAGTGTCGTCTCTTCGCCACCACCCTGAGGGACAAAGCTAGGGACTGGTTCCACCAGCTCCCGGTTGGCTCCATTTACAGCTTCGAGGACTTAGGCCGAAGCTTCCAGCTACACTTCTCCACATCCAAGAAGAGGAAGAAGAATGCTGAGTCCATTTTCCTGATCAAGCAGAGGCACGAGGAGACATTGGCCCAGTACATGGACAGATTCCAGGAGGAGATCTTGAACATCCAGGAGGTGCCAGGGTATGCCCTCCAGATGGCTTTCACCGTAGGGCTACGAGAGAGCCTCTTCAAGATGCGCCTAACTAGGAAGCCTCCCTTGTCCTTTGAGGACCTGATGGAAAAAGCTGCAAAGGAGATAGCCACCGAGACGGCGAACCCGGGGCTGGCAAAGAAATTGGCGAAGTTGGTGGAGGCCGAGCCAAGAGAGCAAGGTGGCCTCAGGCAGCAGGAAGGAAGGAGGAGGGAAGAGCAGAGGGGTCAAGGGTACCAGGGACCCCAGGGGGGGCAGGACCAAGGGAGGGGTCTCGCCCAAGGAGGGGGAAACTTCTACGGAGGCCAAGGGAGGCCCAACCCTCCTCCTTGGAGGCAGGCCCCTAGGCAGCTCCTACCCCCACCAGCTCAAGCTATGGCGATTCGAAGAGGAGGAGGAGTTGAAGCAAGAGACATCCCAGCCCGTAGGAGAAGGGGGGGAAGGGCGGTGCCATACTGCGACTACCACCAAGCAGAGGGGCATGCAACAACTACCTGCCCAGAGTTCCTGGAGGTGAGAGAGGCGAGAGGTCAGGCACAACAGCAGCCGCCGGAGCGGATTGAAGAAGTTCCACCTGGAGCAGTGGTGGATGATGACATCTGCGAGGACCGAACCGACGTAGGAGCCAAAGGACGGGTCGCGGTAATCCATGGGGGGGTAGGGGTCTAGGCCACTCGTAAGGCAAGCCTCCACTCCGTATTTCGACGCAGCGTCGCTTCAACGTCACAGGACCCACCTCCAGAGGAGAAAATCACTTTCTCAAGCAAGGACATGCCAGAACACGAGGATCCATTCTGTGATGCGTTAGTCATTCAGACAGCCATCGAAGGTTACACTGTCTCTCGGATCCTCGTTGACAACGGGAGCTCTGTCAACGTCATTTTTAAGAAGGCATTTGATGAGTTGAAGGTGGAGGCAAGGAGGGTGCTGGCCTCAGATGGGCCCTTGTTTGGATTCTCCGGAGAAAGGAAAGAGGTAGAGTGTAACCCCTCCGGCGAGAAGGCCGGCGAGCTTACGGACTGACACAAGCTAATAACAAAAAAACAATTGTAATTATATTAATTCATAATCAGTCTTACATTATTACATCATATTTATACTAATTGTCCGGTGGACAAGATATAGGAAATAACAGCAGAAAGGGAAATAGCTAGATTAAATTGGAAATGCATAAAATAGGAAATGGATAAATGCTGGCAGCGATGTAGACGTTGGCAGCGATATAGTCGTTGGCTTGGACACGTGTTATTCTCTAATGCTTTCATCATAGATGCCCCAGATTGCTGAGTTGGCGGCATCACCTCCGTCGAAGCTGTTACATCACTCCGTGGCCTCGAAAGCGACGTCCACGTTGCTTAAAGCTTTAGGTTCCGCCTTTTTTCCTTTTCCGCGAGTTTGGAGCTGAAGTGCTGGAGGTCGCCGGCGGAGAGAACGTGTGCGGCGCGAGATGGACGGCAGCGGTGGGAGCTGGAGGGTCTTCCGTAGATGGAGACGTCGGGATCGGCGTTGTGCAGGTGGCCCTGGGGCGCGGATGTTGGGCCAGATCGCTGGAGGTGCCGCCGTCATGTCGATCACTGGTGTTGTCGCAGATAAGTCCCCTGTGTCCTTGTTTTCGTCCTGTGAGAGGCTTTCTTTGTTCTGGTTTCCTTGTTCTTCGTTTGGAATGTTGCCTGCATCAAACGGTGGAGTGTGAGTATGTTGTGGTAACCTTAAGGATGAGCGTACCTGGGTGGGAAGGGAGTCCACGTCTTCCCAAGAGCTGTCTTCTGGCGCCAGTCCGTCCCACTGGATTAATGCTTGTTGAATCTGTTTGCCCTGCCGCCAGATTGTGCGTTCGTCCAGAACTGCTAATACTCCATGTATTGGGGTGTTATTAGCCTCCAGCGGGGGTAAATGATGGATAACATGTTCGTCGGATTTATAATAGGGTTTTAATAAAGATGTATGAAAAACAGGGTGAATCCGAGAGTGCGCAGGTAATTCTAGTTTGAAAGCAACGGGGTTAATTTTCTGAATGATTTTGAATGGCCCGTAATATTTTAGATTGAATCGTGCGGCTTTCTGGTTTTTTAATGACAGTTGTTTGTAAGGGTGGAGTTTTAAAAGTACTAGATCTCCTTCTTGAAGTTGAATCTGTGTTCGTTTTTTGTTTGCTGCAGTTTGGATCCGCTGCTGAGCTCGCTGCAGATTTGTGCGGAGTTGCTGCAGTAGTTTATCTCTGTTATTGAGTTCATATTGTACTGCTTGTAATGTATTATTATGATTATAGTGATGAACGATTGCAGGTGGTCGTCGGCCGAACATGGCTTCGAAAGGGGTCATATCGGCCGATGAGTGGTACGTAGTGTTATAATAGAACTCTGCCCAGCTCAATAATTTGGACCAGTGCTTCGGATTTTGGTGGGCGAATATCCTGAGGTACTGGTTCAGGCATCTGTTCACCCTCTCTGTCTGTCCGTCCGTCTCTGGATGATAGGCAGAGCTGTAATTGAGTTTGGTGCCTTGCTGTGTGAACAATGCCTTCCAAAACTTGCTCAAGAAAATAGGATCTCTATCTGTGATGATTGTGTTAGGGATGCCATGTAACTTCCCGATGTTATCCCAGAAAATGCGAGAGACGATTGGTCTGGTTAGAGCGGTGAGGGGTGCGAAGTGTGCTCCTTTTGTGAGGCGGTCTACGACGACTAAGATGTTCGTATACCCCTCAGATTGTGGTAGATGTGTTATAAAATCCATGCTCAAGTCTGTCCAGATTTGCGTGGGTATTGGTAGGGGTTGGAGTAGTCCGAATGGGCTGTGGTTGAGTCCTTTTCCCTTTTGACATAGGTCACAGGTTTTTATATATTTTCGAATGTCCGAACTCATCTTAGGCCAGTAATAATTGGATCTCAGTCGGTAATATGTGGGTTTAATTCCGGCGTGCCCACTGGAGCGGGAAGCATGAGCATCCTGGAGGAGTTGGTGCCTTAGTGGGCAGGTGGGGATGTACAATACATTTTTGAAAAATAATTTGTTGTCGGAGAGCGTCCAGTTTGGTTGTGTGGTCGAATCTTGTTGTAGGCTATGAGTAATCTTTCTTGCAAGACGATCGGAGCGGTACCAGTCGGACAATTTTGTAAAATTAGTGCATATATTATAAGAACAAGTGAAGTTATTTAATGTTTGGTCTGGCAGTCGCGATAGGGCGTCTGCCGCTGAATTTAATCGCCCCGGTTTATATTCTATTTTAAAATCAAAGCCTAAAAATTTGGAGAGAAAACGTTGTTGAGAAGGGCTGTTTAGGATTTGGGTGGTCAAATGATGAAGGGTCTGATGATCTGTGCGTATTATAAAGGGGGCTCCCAAAAGGTACTGTCGCCACTTGTCTAGGGCTGTTGAAATGGCTAGTAATTCCCGCTCATAGGTGGACTTATTTTGTTCCTGTGCTGTGAGTTTCTTACTGAAATATGCTAAGGGGTGTTTATCCTGGGATAAGACTGCCCCGATGCCGCATCCGGATGCGTCTGTTTCGAGTGTGAAGGGTTTTGTGAAGTCCGGTAGGGCCAGGACGGGGGCTGTTGTTAGTTGGGTCTTGAGTTCTTCGAATGCCTTCGTGGCCTGCTCGTTCCACTTGAATCCTTCCTTTGTTAAAAGGTCCGTGAGGGGTGCTGCCACTGTGGCGTAGTTCTTAATAAAGCGTCTATAATACCCGGATAAGCCCAAAAAAGACTTTAGATGTTTAGCTGTTGTGGGCCGTGGCCATTTTAAAATGGTGTTTACTTTTTCTGGGTGTGGGCTTACCCCTGACGCGGAAATAACATGTCCCAAAAAATCGACGGTGGTGGTTAGAAATTGGCATTTGGTGAGTTTGACGAAGAGCGAGTTCGTGCGCATCGTAGTCAGGATGATGTGGAGGTGCTGTAAGTGGCTCTGCAGGTCTCGACTATAGATGAGGATATCATCAAAGAAAATAACGGCAAATTTCCGGAGATAGGGTTGGAACACTGTGTTCATTAATGATTGGAAGGTGGCCGGTGCATTAGTGAGGCCAAAGGGCATTACGAGGAATTCATATAATCCTTGAGGGGTCCGGAATGCGGTCTTGTGTATGTCATCTGGGTGCATACGCACCTGATGATACCCGGATCGTAAGTCTAATTTGGAAAATAATGTGGAGCCGTGTAATTCGTCGAACAATTCATCGGTCGTCGGCATTGGGAAGGCGTCGCGTATTGTTGCATTGTTGAGGGCCCGGTAATCGACACAAAAACGCCATGTGCCATCCTTCTTCTTAATTAGTAGGATGGGGGAGCAAAACGGGGAGGAGCTAGGTCGGATCAGGCCTTGATCTAGCATTTCTTCCACTAAGCGGTCAATTTCCGTTTTCTGGTAGTGTGGGTATCGATATGGACGTACTTTGATGCTTGTTTCAGGATTTTGTAGAGGTATTTTATGGTCGCAGTCTCGCTGTGGAGGAAGGGTTGTTGGGGTTTGAAAAATGTCTTTGAAATTATCGAGTAAAGAATGCAGGGCCGGATGGGTTGGCTCTTCTTCGGGTGGTTCCTGTTTTTCTGTTTGGAGTGAAAGAAAACATAACACTGATGCTGAAATTGAGTCCTGGGCGGCCAATTTGATTATTTGGCTTGGGGTGATTGGGTTCGTTCCTATTGGGTGAATCCCCTGAAGGCAAATAGTCCGATTGGTGTGCTTGAATGTCATTTGTTTGTCTCTATAGTTGGTGGTGACATCGCCGAGTGATTCTAACCAAACCATCCCTAGTACAATATCGGAGCCATATAAATCGAGGACGAAGAGATTTGTTGAAAAGTTGTGTGTTTGAATTGTGAGGGTGGCGTTCAGGTATATCCCTGTGCAAGTTAGAAATTCTCCATTTCCGACATGAACTTTGAATGGTTTAATCACGGTAATTGGCGCGTTGAGGAAGTTAGCGACTCTTTGTGAGATAAAATTTGTCGAGCTACCGCAGTCAACTAATATCTGTACTGGGTGGGTGAGTAGTGCTCCTTCAAATCTAATGGATTGGCTAGAGTATGTGTCGATTAGTGCGTGGTACCCGATCTCATATCCTTGTGGTGGTGGTGGTGGTGTGTGGTCCGAGGGGTCCCCGGTGTCGCCTGGGTCTATTGTATCAAGGTTGTCCGGAATGTCGTCCTCCATGAATAGACAAGAAACCTTGTTTTTACAGCGGTGGCCTGGTAAGTAGCGTTCATCACACGTATAACATAGGCCTTTTTCCCGTTTTTGTTGTAGTTCGGCTGGGGACAGTCGCTTATAGCCTGGTTTAAAAGTGGTAAGCTGTCTGGGTTCCGGGGTTCCGGGGTTGGCTTTTGGTGGTGCGTGAAATGTGTGTCGTGTTGTCTTAGTTTCTTCCAGCCATTGTTCTTCATAAAGTTTGGCGAGATTAAAGGCTTCATCTAATGTGTATGGTCGTTGTGTGATCACGCTTCGTTGGATTGTTGGTTTTAGTCCGGCGATAAAGATTGATTTTAAGAGATCCGGTGGTATTCCATTTATTTTGGTGGCTAATTCTTCAAATTTATCTTTGAAAGCCATAACAGTGGTTATTTGTCTTAAGAGAGTGAGTTTAATCATGGGATCTTCGAATGCTGATGGGCCAAACCTCGTGAAGAGGGCGAATTTGAACTCATTCCAGTTGAAATAAGCCCCATCGGGATTCAAAGATTCATACCATCGAGATGCTGGAGGATCTAAATGCATTGCGACAATGGGCATATATGCTGAAAACGGAATATTGTAAAATCGAAAATAATGCTCGGCTTTTGTAACCCAATCAGTTGGATCGCCATTTTGAAATCGCGGAAAATGAAATTTTACCTGCCCGAAAGAGGGGAATGTGGCTGGCGATGTTGTACCCGGAGAGTTTGTTGTAAAATGCTCGGGCCCGGCTCTATAAGATTGTGCGTTGTGGTTGTTCCAAGCTTGAGGTGGTAGGCCTTGGCCTGTCTGAAACTGGTTGATCGGTGGTCCCCCGAACCCTCCTGCACTCAGTTGGGGAAATCGAGGGTTGGGTGCGACCCCGATTGTGCCGGTGTTGGTGGATCGTCCTGGGAACAGTGGGTGGCCGATGGGCAATGAGCCCGGATGGGTTGGAATGAATTGTCCCCGTGGTCCGATGGTAGGGCCGTGCACCATTCCTTGGAGATTTGGGAACGGGGTGCTCGGGCCGAACAGGTTTCCATCTGTGATGGCGTGAACACCTGCGTGGGGTGACCGGTCGATGATGAGGACGAAATTGCGAGAATCGCTTCGGCCTGAGACCGTAGAGAATCAATTCCTCCCTCTTGTGAGTGAGGTGGTGGTGCACGCAACAACGATCCCATCTCTTGTCGTAATACTCGCAAGTCTTGAGAGGATTGCTCGGAGGATTGTTGTATTGCCATTGTTAGGTTGAGCATTTCCGTCTCCAGTCTGGTGAAGTTTTTGGCTTGCTCCGCGTGTCGTTGGTCCATTGTTTTCCAGATCTCTTGTTGGCCTTGGGAGAGATCCTTCAAACGTGTGGCTGGCGGTGGCTCGGTACCCGTCATGGTGGGAGGCTCAACGAGAGCACCAATGTAACCCCTCCGGCGAGAAGGCCGGCGAGCTTACGGACTGACACAAGCTAATAACAAAAAAACAATTGTAATTATATTAATTCATAATCAGTCTTACATTATTACATCATATTTATACTAATTGTCCGGTGGACAAGATATAGGAAATAACAGCAGAAAGGGAAATAGCTAGATTAAATTGGAAATGGATAAATGCTGGCAGCGATGTAGACGTTGACAGCGATATAGCCGTTGGCTTGGACACGTGTTATTCTCTAATGCTTTCATCATAGATGCCCCAGATTGCTGAGTTGGCGGCATCACCTCCGTCGAAGCTGTTACATAGAGGGTGGAGTTGGACTCCGAGTGACGATGGGGGGAGGTTCAAGGAACTGTCGGTTCGTCATAGTTGACGCTCCTAGCAGTTATAATGCCATCTTCGGAAGACCCCTCATCAGCGCCTTCCGATGCGTACCATCATCCTTCCACCAGTGCCTCAAGTTCAACACTGGAGGGATCCAAGTCAGGATCCGCGGAGACCCCAGGATGGCTAGGCACTGCTACGTCACAACCGTCAACAACATCTCTTGGCAGGCAGGGGCGGAGGAGATGGAGAAGATCATGGAGAGCATGAGCCAGATGGGAGTGGCAGGAGAAACAGAGGAATGATCATCTCGCGCAAGCAGCCTGAGAGGCGAGTGTCATGGGGGGGTATGTTGTGTTTTTTGTTTTTTGTTGTTTTCCTTTGTAACAAGCTCTACCCCTCGCTGGTTAGGCCAGGAGGTTTTTGACAAGGGAAATCCCCCCATTAGATGGATGAAGTTATTTTGCTTATATGATGAGTAAGTTGTTGCCGAGATGTCCTCCTCACTCTAGGCTCTCACTAGCTGGGTGGGTCGAATGATCCTCGGATGAGTAAGTTGTTGCCGAGATGTCCTCCTCACTCCAGGCTCTCACTAGCTGGGTGGGTCGAATGATCCTCGGAAGGGAGAGCTTGCCACCGAGATGTCCTCCTCACTCCAGGCTCTCACTAGCTGGGTGGGTCGAATGATCCTCGGATGGGTAAGTTCAACACCGAGATGTCCTCCTCACTTCAGGCTCTCACTAGCTGGGTGGGTCGAATGATCCTCGGAAAGGAGAGCTTGCCACCGAGATGTCCTCCTCACTCCAGGCTATCGCTAGTTGGGTGGGTCGAATGATCCTCGGATGGGTAAGTTCAACACCGAGATGTCCTCCTCACTCCAGGCTCTCACTAGCTGGGTGGGTCGAATGATCCTCGGATGGGTAAGTTCAACACCGAGATGTCCTCCTCACTCCAGGCTCTCACTAGCTGGGTGGGTCGAATGATCCTCGGAAGGGAGAGCTTGCCACCGAGATGTCCTCCTCACTCCAGGCTCTCACTAGCTGGGTGGGTCGAATGATCCTCGGATGGGTAAGTTCAACACCGAGATGTCCTCCTCACTCCAGGCTCTCACTAGCTGGGTGGGTCGAATGATCCTCGGAAGGGAGATCTTGCCACCGAGATGTCCTCCTCACTCCAGGCTCTCACTAGCTGGGTGGGTCGAATGATCCTCGGATGGGTAAGTTCAACACCGAGATGTCCTCCTCACTCCAGGCTCTCACTAGCTGGGTGGGTCGAATGATCCTCGGAAGGGAGAGCTTGCCACCGAGATGTCCTCCTCACTCCAGGCTATCGCTAGCTGGGTGGGTCGAATGATCCTCGAATGGGTAAGTTCAACACCGAGATGTCCTCCTCACTCCAGGCTCTCACTAGCTGGGTGAGTCGAATGATCCTCGGAAGGGAGAGCTTGCCACCGAGATGTCCTCCTCACTCCAAGCTATCGCTAGCTGGGTGGGTCGAATGATCCTCGGATGGGTAAGTTCAACACCAAGATGTCCTCCTCACTCTAGGCTCTCACTAGCTGGGTGGGTCGAATGATCCTCGGATGGGTAAGTTCAACACCGAGATGTCCTCCTCACTCCAGGCTCTCACTAGCTGGGTGGGTCGAATGATCCTCGGAAGGGAGAGCTTGCCACCGAGATGTCCTCCTCACTCCAGGCTATCGCTAGCTGGGTGGGTCGAATGATCCTCGGATGGGTAAGTTCAACACCGAGATGTCCTCCTCACTCCAGGCTCTCACTAGCTGGGTGGGTCGAATGATCCTCGGATGGGTAAGTTCAACACCGAGATGTCCTCCTCACTCTAGGCTCTCACTAGCTGGGTGGGTCGAATGATCCTCGAAGGGAGAGCTTGCCACCGAGATGTCCTCCTCACTCCAGGCTCTCACTAGCTGGGTGGGTCGAATGATCCTCGGATGGGTAAGTTCAACACCGAGATGTCCTCCTCACTCCAGGCTCTCACTAGCTGGGTGGGTCGAATGATCCTCGGAAGGGAGAGCTTGCCACCGAGATGTCCTCCTCACTCCAGGCTCTCACTAGCTGGGTGGGTCGAATGATCCTCGTATGGGTAAGTTCAACACCGAGATGTCCTCCTCACTCCAGGCTCTCACTAGCTGGGTGGGTCGAATGATCCTCGGAAGGAAGAGCTCGTCATCGAGATGTCCTCCTCACTCCAGGCTCTCACTAGCTGGGTGGGTCGAATGTGCCTCGGGGGCGAGGTCCTGCCCCCCTCGATGGATATTTGGGCTTGGACTTTTCTTTCCGAGGTTGTGCCAACCTCGCAAAGAGCGGGGATTGTGTACAACCCCCATATCCATCGAGAGGCCCAGCGTGAAGGGTCGCCGATGTACAACCCAGATATTCGCCGAGCACTCCCAAGTATCCGGGCGGAGAGGGGGGAGGGAGGTCTCGCCCCTCCCTCTCTCGCCCAGCAAGGAGGCGGAGAGGGGAAGGGGCAGCTCGCCCCCCCTCTCGCCCGGCAAGGAGGCGGAGAGGGGGAGGGGCAGCTCGCCCCTCGCCCCTCGCCCCCCCTCTCGCCCAGCAAGGAGGCCGAGAGGGGGAGGGGCGGCTCGCCCCCCCCCCCCCCCCCCCCCCCCTCTCGCCCAGCAAGGAGGCGGAGAGGGGGAGGGGCAGCTCGCCCCCCCCCCCCCCCCCTCTCGCCCAGCAAGGAGGCGAAGAGGGGGAGGGGCAGCTCGCGCCCCCCCCCCCCCCCCCCCCCCCCCCCCCCCTCTCGCCCAGCAAGGAGGCGGAGAGGGGGAAGGGGAGCTTGCCCCCCCCCCCCCCCCCCCCCCCCCCTCTCGCCCAGCAAGGAGGCGGAGAGGGGGAGGGGCAGCTCGCCCAGCAGGGAGGCCGAGAGGGGGAGGGGCGGCTCGTTCCCCCTCTCTCCCAGGGTAGGCCCCTTCTCGTCCAGTTTTGGCTATTCGCAGTCCAGTGGTCTGCGTTTAGCGCTTCAGAACAGCGGGATTTGGCTATTTGCAATCCAGTTTTGGCTATTCGCAGTCCAGATCCAAAAAACCTATAAATAGGACCAAGGGGGCATCATTTGAAGGGATCTCATTCCAAGGCCAGCTCTTTCCCCTCTCTCTCTCTAACAGATCTCTCCATAGGGGGGAGGAGAGGCTTCAGTGGTGCCCAAGCTTAGTAGTGGCTTGGGAGGGGAAGTTCCAAGGGGACTTTCGGGTACGTGGCGGGACCTCCCCACTAAGTTCTTGGTCCGTTTCCAAGTCCAAGTGCTCTTGTCTAGAGAGTTGGCTCGAGGGAAGTAGGTGTGAGACCACCCCTTTTAGGGACCCCGAACTCCACAGAGACCAAGTCTTGTTCACAAGATCTCGGTTTCAACATAGATAGCTAACTTTGGGCTGCGGGTAATAATCGCCTAAATTTATATAACTTATATAGTAATTTACCTAATTAAAAAAATTCTCAAACTTAAATCATTGTGTATATGTATAATGCATGGAATCAACATTAAATAGAGATAAATTAAGCCAAGACAATGAATTTGGACAAGAGGATGATCATCAACTCTTTGAGATCAAGAATTTTTTTAATTTAATAGAAAGATATTATATCTTGGGAATATATATAGTGAATGAAAGTATTACAGCTATAAATTGATCATGTCTTTATTCATTCAGTCTATGCAATAATAATAAACAAAAAAAAAGCTTCAACATGCGGTGTGGTACTAGAAGGAGATCAAGAGAAATTAACTTTCACAATTGGTATGATTTTCAATTTATTTGTTCTAACATTTCAAATTATAATGTTAAGATATTAACTGTAATAGTCTTCATAAATAATTAATTATCACCTTTGATTTTTAATATTAGTGTCACATGTCATTTTTGACTTGAACCTGGCATTGAGGAACACAACTTAGTTGTGATCAGTGTTATTGGGACTGTATGAAGATCGAGACTTCTTATTTATCATTAGTGATTGATGGTCAAAAAAATAATTTAATTTGATATTTACTATAGAGTGGATCAAACTTATTGGAATGAAAAATTACTGCCCTTTTTTGACATAATAAATACTTTATCATGTTGTGTGTGTGTGTGTGTATATATATACTAGCATCTTCACACGATCTACGTTCATGCTCGATGCTCTCTTGCGGGCTGCGATGTTCAGATACAACAAAATGAATAAAAAACTTTCTGGATAAAGTAAAGTTTAACAAAGAAGTGCAATCTACACCAAGGTTTGAAGGATTGCAATCCACACCAAGGTTTGAAGGTTGCAATCCACACCAAGGTTTGAAGGGTTGCAATCCATGCCTGAAAAACAACAGTTAGTAAAAATGCTGTTAGGTTGAGATGACCTGGGATTTTACACCAAACCTTGTGGCACTATTATCAGTTGATTTCATCATTGCTCCTGAAAATGGGATGGAAATAGACGGAATTGGCATAATCGAACTTATGTGATGAAGGTGATTATTCTATCATACTTTTTTTATAGTTTTTTGCAGGATTATATTTTCATTTCCATTATAGTGGTTTGTAACTAAGGTGTTCTACTTCACACTTTGTGAGTTCATCTTTTGAAACGTGTGTAGCAGTTTGGTTGTAAGAAAATATTACTTTCTCAATATTGCATAATTTCTTGTTCCCACCGTAATGCTACTTTTCTTGTGATTATGTTGACCAATAATAGGTGGGGCTTATGATATTGGATGAGATTCATTTGTTAGGGGCTGACCGTGGGCTTATTCTTGAGGTATATTATTTCTTATATTCTATTGTCATTATGTCGACCTTCAACATTTCATTTGACAATCATAAAATTTTGTATTGTCTTTACATTACGCTCCAATAACAAATTAGTGAATAAGGAAATTCTGCACTATTGTTTGTGAATAAGGAAATTCTGCACTATTGCCTTTACATTAAGCTCCAATAACAAATTAGTGAATAGGGAAATTCTGCACTATTGTTTGAGAATTAAATTAAAAAAAAATCTGTTGGATCTTATTTTTCTAGCATGAAGATAGACAAACCTGAGATACTTTATTAGATCTCTTCAAGGAAAGAATTAATTCCTTTTAAGAGGAATCCGGCAAGGGAGAGGGGCGGCGGTGGTGAGGGACAATACAGGATTAGGGTAGAGAAGAAAGCTTAGGGAGCAGCCCTAAATTGCATTCATCCAAGGATAAAAAATAATACAAGCATACAACACCCCTTATAGTAGCGGGGTGCGAATAACAAAAGCGGTCTGCAAATAGTAAAACTCAAAACAACATCGAACTAGAAATAATTAAGTAGCGCGCTCCTCGACGGTCTCTTCCACGATCGGTGGGCTAGTGTCCGTCGCCTTCCTACGTGTAGACCCACCACGACGTCTCTTCAGCGTGCACGTCTGTAACAATGTCGTCGTCTGAAAAATGTGTCTTGTCCTCAAGGCAGTAGTCGGCGAACTGGCGGTGGATGTCGTCCCGGGGCAGCCACGTAGCGTCGGATTCTGGACGATCGGCCCATGCGACAAGGACCTCCTCCGAAGTGGGGTCTCCCTGGGGCCGGGGCCGGCGATCAAATATCTTGGTCGGGTAGTACGGCGCCTCACCGGAAAGATCGAGATCGGACGGAATGTGATCCGTGGTAGCATGCTCGCCCACCACACAACGCAGCTGAGAAACATGGAAGACCGAGTGTATGCGGCTCCCACTATGAAGGCGGAGGCGGTAGGTGACTGCGCCAATACGAGCGAGGATGTCAAATGGATCAAAAAAATCGGGAAGCGAGCTTCGGGCAGGATCAGCGGGCCACCGAGAGCTGGCGGTACGGGCGTAGCTTGATGAACACCTTCTCCCACACCTGAAAGGAAAGGTCACGCCTCTTCCGGATCGCGAAGGACGTCATCTTCTGTTGAGCCCGTCACAGGTCGTGCTTCAGACGGTCAAGGATAGTATCCCTGTCGTGCAGGGTGGTGGCCAGACTCTCCACCTGACATTCCCCAGGGAGGTGGTTGACAATGGAGGGTGGCGGGCGGCCGTAAACGGCCTCGAACGGTGTGGTGCCGGCCGCGTGGTGGTATGCAGTGTTGTAGGAGTACTCCGCCCAACTGAGCAACTTGGCCCAACCCCGGGGTTGCTCCACCACGAAACAGCGGAGGTATGTCTCCAAACATCAGTTGAGCACCTCAGATTGGACATAAGTTTGCGAGTGGTAAGCGGTGCTCATGCGGAGGCGAGTACCCTGTAGCCGAAACAGTGTTGTCCAGAAGGTGCTCAAGAAGAGCGGATCACGATCGCTCACGATCGACCGGGGAAACCATGGAGGCGCACGACACCGCTAATGAAGCTCTCCGCGATGGTGGTGGAGGTGTAGGGACGGCGGAGGGGAATGAAGTGGTCGTACTTGGACAGTCTGTCCACAACGACCAATATGCAGTCATACCCATACGAGTGTGGTAGCTGGGTGATGAAGTCCATGGTCACATCCTCCCAAATGCGATCCGGAATGGGTAGGGGCTGAAGGAGTCCGCCCGGAAACGCCGCTTCGTAATTGGCCTTTTAGCAGACGAGGCAGGCGGCCGCGAAGGTTTTGACCTGTCGGAACATGTGGGGCCAATAGAGAGAGGCCGTCAGGCGGAGGTACGTATGGAAGGCCCCCGCGTGCCCTCCAGAGTGCGAGGTGTGGAACTCGGCGAGGAGGAATGGAATGCTCGAGGGCAAGGCGGCCCTTGAAGAACAGGCGGCCCCCTACAAGTGAGTATGGTGGATGAGCGGTGGCGTCAGCGATGAGCGCCGTCCGGATCTCATTCAGCAAGGGATCGGCCTCATCTTCGCGCTGGATGGTCGCGACGTCTTCCCACACCGAATGAGAGACAGCTGCGTGCTCCGGAGTCTGGCTCTGACGAGAGAGGGCATCAGCCGCCCGGTTCCCCCCTCCCCCAGGCAGAACTCGATAGTGAAATCATAGCCCAGGAGTTTGGCGACCCACACTTGTTGGGCGATCTTCTGCTGCAGGAGGTAGCGAAGGTTGTGGTGGTCGGTGCAAACCACGAACGGGCGACCCAGAAGGTAGGGGCGCCAATGCTGAACAGCGAGAACGAGGCCCATGAGCTCATTCTCGTATGCGGAGCAGCTGCGGATGGTACTGGAGAAGGCGCGACTGAAATAGGCTACAGGTCGACCGACCTGCATGAGGATGGCTCCCACCCCAGAGCCCGACGCGTCGCACTCCACGGGAAAAGGTCGGGAGAAATCGGGCATGGCCAACACCGTTCCGTGCACCAGGGCCTGCTAAAGGGAGGCAAAGGCAGCGTCGGTCGACCACTGAAAGGGGCCCTCTTCGGACTTCTTCAGGAGCTGTGTGAGAGACCGATCCAGCGCCCCGTACCCCTGGATGAATCGGCGGTAATAACCATACAAACCGAGGAACCCCCGGAAGTTCCGCGGGGAAGTAGAAGTCGGCCAATGGAGGACCGCCGCGATCTTCTCGTCGTCCATAGCGACCCCTCGGGCCAAAATGGTGTGGCCAAGGTAGCTCACCTTTGCCGCTCCAAAGGAACACTTCGTCGGGTGGAGCTTGAGATGATGGCGTCGGATGGTGGTCAGAGTGAGGCGGACGTGCCGGAGGTGATCCTTCTAGGAAGAACTGTAGACCAAAATGACATTAAAAAAACAAGGACGTGCCTGCGAAGTACCGCCCTGAATATGTCGTTCATCGTGGCCTGAAAGGTGGCGGGAGCATTGGTCAGCCCGAAGGGCATGACCAGGAATTCGTAGTGGTCGTCGTGAATAGGGAAGGAGGTCTTGGCGACGTCCTCCGGCCGCACTCAGATCTGTTGATATCCCGCTCGGAGATCCAGCTTGGTGAAGAAAACGGCCCCGTGAAGCTTATCCAGGAGCTCCTGAATCACAGTGATCGGGTACTTGTCAGGTTCTACTGTGGCCTTGTTGAGCTCCCGGTAGTCCACACAAAACCTCCAGTTGTTGTCCTTCTTCCGGACCAGTAGGATCGGGCTGGAGAAGGGGCTCGCGCTGGGACGGATGAGGCACCCCATCAGCATCTCTCGAACCAGACGCTCGGTCTCGTCCTTCTGCACATGGTCGTAGCGGTAAGGTCGTACCAACACTGCTGTCGTGACGGGCTGGAGGGGAATGGTGTGATCGGTAGTTCGAGCTGGAGGGAGGCCGGTCGGGGCCTCAAAGATGTCGGCGAACTCGATTAGTAGCTCCTGAAGGTACATTGGGTGCGAGAGAGGCTCCGCTGGCGGCCCGAAGATGGGCCAAAGTCAGCGAAAAAATCGACGTCGGTCATCCGCTGGATCGTGCGGAATGAGACTGGAGAGCGGAGAAGGGCAGAGTCACCCACGAGGCGGCACGGCTGGCCCTGATGGAGAAACTGCATAGTCATGGTCGCCCAATTGACCCGCACGTCACCCAGCGTGCGGATCCATGCCACTCCAAGGATAGCATCGATACCGCTGAGGCCAAAAGCGTAGAAGTCTGCGGTCATCGAACAGGACCCCACCGAAATAGAGATGACGGTGCAACATCCCTGGGTCGGTCGGCGACGCCCATCGCCCAAGCAGACTGTAAAATCAAAGGAGGGCACCAACGGAAGGCTAAGTTGATGCGCCAGCAGTGCAAAAAGGAAGTTGTGTCTCGCACCACTGTCCACCATGACGATGATGGGATGATCACACAGTTTGCCCGAAAATTTCATGGTCTGGGGTCCCGAAATCCTGCCCACCGAGAAACAAGGCAACACCAAGCGGTGGTATGTAGCCTGGACAGTGTCCAAAAGTCCGTCTTCCTCGGAGAGTTCGAGGGCCTCGAAGTCCGCTAAGGTAACCTCCGTGTCGAAGTCGTCGATGATGGCGTGGAACTCCTTACGGAGCACACGTGCGTAGGAGAATAGGGTTGGCGGCAGCGGAAGCACAGAACCTTGCTGCGGAGGTCATTGTATTCCCAGTTGGAGATGCGCTGGAGGGCGACGGTCGGCCGGGCTGGTTTTCCCCAGGGGTCGGCCTCTGCGGGGGCGCCGAAGCGGGTGGCCTCTATGGTGGCCGACCCTGGTGGTGGCCATCCACAGGTGCAGGTGGCCGGGGGAGAGGTCGGCCTCCACCAGACGCGTCATGTCCAGGGCTTCGGAAACCGTCCGGGGGTGGTGCGTGCGGAGACAGGAGAGGATGTGGGGCAGCAGGCCCTGCATAAAGAAGCCCAGGTAATGATCGGGCGGCGGCCCTGGGATGTGGGTGACCAGGGTGACGAACTCATCGATATAGTCGTCCAGGCCGGCGGTCTGGAGGAAGCCGCAAAGCCGCTCAATAACGAAGCCAGAGTAGCGGGTGTCGTACCGCCAGATCATCTCCTGCTTGAGCTCGGGCCAGGAAAAAAGCTGGTTGGATTGTCGAAGCCACCACACCAAATGAAGCGCGGAGCCGTCCGGACCGACTAAAGCAGTGGACACCTTATCCTGCTCCGGGGTAAGGTTATGGTCGAAGTATTGCTCCGCCTTGGCGATCCATCCCATCGGGTTGATGTCGGGGAAAGAGGGAATGTCCAGGGAAAGGGCGGAATGGCCCAGAAGGGGCGGATGGACGGTCTTAGGTCCGGGACGTGGCGGCACAGCGCCGATGAGGCATCCCCCGTTCGCGGGCGAGCCATAGCCAGAATTGGCGGAGGCGGCGGCCGACGCTTGGGGGAATCGATCATGGAGTGGAGGACAAGGAGAGGCATGCATGGAGGCGACGAATTGCTCTTGAGCCTCCACGCGGAGGTTGAGGGCGTCGGCGACCGCATCTGGAGGGAGATCACCGACGGAGTGAGTGTTGGGAGCCATGGGCTGAAGTCGGCGGACGGTGGCTGGAAAGGGGGCGGATCTGGACGGATTCAGTGGGAGGGAGCGGCGGAATTGGATGGAAACGGCTGGCATCGGCGGAAAGTTGCGGGGAACCGGCGGATCTAGGCTGGGATCCGGCGTAGCCGGCGAATCGGGCTTGGCTGGGCGGTGTTAGTCAGTGGGGACGCTGATGGCCGTTGAGTTGAGGCGGGTCCGGCGGAGCGGGGCGCTGGACGAGTGAGGTACGCATGCGATCGGGGGAGACGGGATCAGAACCGGTGCGGAAAGTAGACCGCGGACGAGCGCGATAATGAGCACCGGCGGCTTGGTGGCGGGCGGTGAGGCAGGTCGGACCAAATTTATGTGATCCCGAAGAGGAATCCGGCAAGGGGGAGGGCTGGCTGTGGTGAGGGAGAAGAGAGGGATTAGGGTAGAGAAGAAAGCTTAGGGAGTAGTCATAAATTCCATTCATCCAAGGATAAAAAAATAATACAAGCGTACAACACCCCTTATAGCAGCAGGGTGCGAATAACTAAAGTAGTCTGCAAATAGTAAAACTCAAAACAACATTGAAATAGAAATAATTAAGTAGCGCGCTCCACGCATGTCTTCGGCGTGCACGTCCGTAACAATTTATCTTGGTATGTTAGAATGTTGTTTATTAGTCTGTTTTTTCATACTTGTGATCATGCACACGTATCTGCATTAAAACTTGCATTAAAATACATTTGTTTTTAATTTGTGTTTGTGCAGTTCTGTGTGCACTGCTTTACAAATATACTTGTATCCCCACCCCTTTACAAATGAACATATAAGCATATGCAGTGAAAATATTGTTCTCATAAAAAAAGGTAGATGAGAAAGCGTAATAATTGATGGAGTTATCCAAGAGCAGCCTAATGTGTCAAAAGGAAAATGATGGGAGAAGATACAGTCCATAAACTTGGATTTGAAGGGTTCCTTTACAAACACTTACAGCCGAATATACTTAATAAATATACAGGCTTTAAGCATTTAATCCCTTACCATACTGTCTCATGAAAGTCTAATAGTCATAAAAGAGGAGTACATTGAATATAAGATGTAATTTTCTATGAAGAATATGACTATTTTATACTTATATGGGTTTAGAAAAGAGCATAAACTACCCTGATAGCCACCACACTTCAAAAAGCTTAATTGCCAATTTGTTTTTTCTTATGATAATAATTATTAAATTAAGGAAAAAAGTGCCGCACAACGGCACAGGTGCAAACATTTCCATCTTATCACATGATCCTATCAGAACCTCTCAAACATACACATCTATTGGGCAAGCTTTAAGATTTCGAATAAATGATGCCGGGGGTGCATTTAATGCAGTAGGTAAGAATAAAGGGAAAAGGGGCGGGGGGTATTTATAGAAAAAGTGGGGAGGGGGGTAAAGCGCGACCCACTCGCCCCCTCAACCCACTCGCTTCTACCCGTGCACGAAGTTTCGCCGACTCGCCCATAAGAGGCAAGCAAGAACCCCCATTCCCCTGCTAGACATCAAGCAACAAGAGTTACAAAATACAACATGCGAGCAATACCAATTAAAGGCACAAATCCCCGCGAGGCGGGGTTAAACACAGCAGGAAGTAATAACGTATTGTTCAGATGTAAGAAAATAAAAAGAAAAAGAAAAAACAAGTCCAGTTTTAAATAAAAGAGAGGTGTGCGAGCGGGGTCACAGGGGGTGCCACATCCAAAAGCCCTGACCTCGCGTTCGCACCCCGGGGCCTCGCCCAACATGCGCACACTCACAGACTGCGGCGATATCACGTTGCATTGAGCGCGCGGAATCTTTGAGTCGCTTGAGATGACTCTCCATCAACGTCCTGTCACCCCCAGCATTCTGTCGCATCTCTTCCGCAAGCAGGACGTTGTCTCTTTCCAAGCCGTTCATTCGTTGCTCCAGAGTAAGGATGCGAGGAAAGTGATCGTTCTCACCTAAAGCCCTCTCCTCCTGGAGCTCGCGAAGCATGTATCCGTACTTTCGCAGCACCTCGTTCATCTGATTCTTCATCTCGGCAACATCAGAAGGGTCACCCAGGTACTCACCAATCATGGTGGGAGAAGGCGGCGCCGAGTAGATTCCTGCATCATCCGACTCATCAGCTACCGAGACATCAGGATCTGAGAGTGGGGGTGAACAGTTAGTAAGAAATTGGTGACTGAGAAAGGAGAGGGCGAGTGTTTTCCCTTACCCAGCGAAGCCTCAGTACTTTTCCCCTCGCGATGGGTAGAGGGCTCGCCTCAGCAGCTGAGAGAAACCCTTGACGTCCCGCCAACAACATAGGAGGCAAGGAGCAGCAAAGACTTTCCCGAGCCCACTAGACGCAGAGGCTCAATAGGGTCCTGCACTACAGGAACTGCGGCGGAGCCAGGAGCATTGCTCGTCGGAGTGATAACTGTGTTGGCAAGTTTCTCGACCAGGTCGCGGGCGGAAGACTCCACTCACGTGGGGGTTGTGGCGAGGTCGACATAGGTGGGCTCTGCGAAAATGAATAATGGATAATTACACTCATAATGCATGAGTACTCTAATGTGAGGGGGGAAATGGTCGCATACCAGGAACTTGAGGGCAAGTATCTGGGTTCTTTTGAGTGCTCACACCCTCCTCCTCGGCATCCCCTCGGCATCCCCTCGGCCCCCTATGTCGCCCCTGGCGGCAGGGTTAGGCTGTGAGATCTGTGGTTTTGAAATACATGGGTTACAAGAAAAATTGTAAGCGAGCAAAAGAAGGGGGACTCGTACCTGACCGGGCGTCTCGAAACCTAGGCTAAATCCGGGTTGCTCTTGCATTCCTGGAGGAGTCGCCATCCCTCCTATGGACTCGCGTTGCACCCTTTTGGCCACCCTTTTTCCCACGTGACGCAGAGGCGTGCGCGAAGTATGTTCAGAAACGAGGGCCAATAGCCCGAAAGAAGCCGCGTCATTTGTATTCTTGAGAGCGGCTAGGCGAGCAAGCATATCCTTGGAGGGCGGCATGACAACAAGAAGGCAAGGGGAAGAAGTGGGGAGGTTCGTGGAGTGGCCACTCCCTCCCCCTGGATTTATATAGCGCCTGGTGGGCCCCGCCTAAAAGATTCCCTTAAATAAAGGAACTCGCCAAATCCTCGGGGTTGGACTGTCTTTCCGAGCTTGAGGCAAACTCGCAAAGAGCGGAGATTGTATGCAACCCCGTGTTTGCCGAGTCAATGAGTCAAGTCATCAAAGAGCCGAGACAATTTTTGGGTAAGCGAGTGGGGCAAGTCAGGCTGCACTGGCCCCTTGCTCAGGGTGAGTCGCGAATACCCATTGTGTGCTAGGTACTCACCGCCCCCAGTTAAGTTCTAGCCGATATTGGCCCCGCTTCAAGTCGACATTGACACCTCTTCTAGCAAGTCGCGAGTACCCAACATCGCTGGGTACTCGCCACCCCCAAGCGAGCGCACCTCAAGTGGCGTGTGCTCGCCCCCTAAGGGGGAATCCCTTTTCCAGGAAATTTTATATTGGCATGCAGTTAGCCTTTCCAGACAGCGGGATTTCGCTGTTGGCAGACCAATTTGGGCTGCTTTTTGTAAAACCAAAAGGCGGGATTCAGCTATCCGCAGACCGTTTTGGGAAAACTATAAATAGACCCCCAAGGGCACCTTAGGAGAGGGAGGTTTTTTGGGGGCTTCCTCTCTCCTCTGGCTGTTTCTGGTTGGCAAGAGCTCTTGTCCTCTGTTTGTCGTGGTTTTCTGGCTGACAGTCAGGTGCTCTCCGGTACTCTCTGGGGTGCCCAGGGCTCAGCTTTGGTTTGGGAGGGGGAGCTCTCTTTGATCTTCTGGGTTTGTGGCGGGACCTCCTCGTTGCAGCTCGCAGAGTCTGTTTCTAGTTTTCCACCTTTTGTGAGTGAGGTTCTTTGCTCTGAGTGCCTGGCCCAGTGATTTAATTCAGGAGAAGTAAAAGCAAGTTACACCAGTCCAAACTCCTCTCGAATTATGGTTTCCGGGTTCAGAGGTTGAGCCGTGGTTTCCGGGTTCAACAATCATCAAATAACCCTTCCTCACCCTCAAAATGAATGTTTAGGACACTATTATCACTATCAAACACATTCTCATAAAATTCTTCATCACTGTCTAGATTCAATGACTTCATATGCAAATAAAAAACTAACATTAGAATCGGATAGATAACTAAATTATGTTATAACAACCGGATAAATAATTGAATTGTGCTAAAAAAATTCATATAACTTGATACCTATATGCACAGTAACAAAGAATTAGCATATCAAAGTGAAATGTTATAAGGTGAAATGTTTCAAATTCCTAATAACAACACTATTGTTTTACGAAGGATTATAATATAATGTGACTTATAGAAGTTGATTGATCTTTTATATGCAGCAAATCAAATAAGGTTTTAAAGAGACATAGAACTCTCATAGGTTGTTTGTAGAAGGTTTATATCATCATCATTTGAGCTGAATCATATTCTTTCTTAATTTGCTAAGTAGGCTTAATGAACTTTGGTTCTTATAAATATCAGATATTGGATGAACAATTTAATTAAAAGCAGGCTTAATGATCGTTGGTTCTTAAAATTAGTACATTTTGGACAAACAAACTGTTAGTCCTATACCTATTGGGACCTTATTGGGTAATTATTTTATCTTGTCGTGCTACCAAACAAACTGAGAGTTAAGAACTCATATCAAGAGCAGGTAACACAAATTGAAAGTTAATAATCCATACCAAAAGTCTTCTACAACCCAAATCATAAATCTCAATGTCAGAATATTAACAAAGTAATAATAATCGAGAGCTACACATACCTCAGCCTTCTTAACAAAATTGTTCATGATAGCCGAGAAGGCAGCAGAGGAGAAACTGGGTTTCGAACTCGAAAGTTTTACTGAAACCTGAGAAGTGCCAGACAGTTGAATGTGAGGAATTGGAGAAGGAAGAAGTTACCATAGCTTTTTTGGTGGCCTCAACGGTGAGGCGGTGACCAATGTGAAACTTGTAATTGCGAGCTAAGGTCTTGGATGTCGAGCATTCATCATGGATGCCGAGAGCTGACCGGGGATGCCACAGATACACGACCAAACAAATTGAAACCCTGAAATCGGAGAAGGCAAATTGATTCTAAATGCTTCATTCGAGCCGAGGGAAGAGCAATAAATCCATGAAAATGAAGGAGATGGGGGAAAGAAGCGGAAGCCGAGCTAGAATGAAGGAGAGGAGAGTTTTACTATTTCGAAGCAAAAAATCAGAGGTGGAGGAAGATGGAACGCCAGTGAGTGGAAGGAAGTGGGGAGTCGAGCAATGGTTTCACGCAGGAGAGTCGTCGCGGTGGAAAAGCCTTTGTCGCGGTATGAATATAATTTTTTTTAATATTGATTCAAATTAAACCTTATAACGAAACGTTAAGGTAGGCGACGGAATGATGCATAATCGTAACACGGAAACAATGAATTTTAAAAAAAAAATTTACTAATGACTAACGGACATAACTATTGAGATTGATATTATTTGGTTTTAATAATTTAGGGACTGATTTCAACCTTTTGAAAGTTCAGGGACTCTTATTAAAAGGGAAATGTTATACGCAGTCCTATTCTCGCTATTCGTAGTCCAATTTCTATGAATTTTTACACGCGTTTTGACAATACGCTCTGTACATGCATTTTTAGGAAAAGTGTTCAACACGAAAGTTGTAGATCTCGAAGATATCTACAACTTTCGTGTTGAATACTTTTCCTAAAAATGCATGTACTGAGCGTATTTTCAAAAAACGTGTAAAAATTCATATAAATTGGACTGCAAATAGCGAGAATAGGACTGCGTATAACATTGCCCTATTAAAATGTTACCAAAGTTTAAAGACTGATCTGATATTTTTGCCTTCTTTAACCTCAACCTAACCCAACCCCCATTCCCATCCACCAACCAATTTCCAAACTGAAAGCATCCTCGCTTTCAAAATCCCTCCCCGTGCTGCCCCCCACACCCGAAGCCTCCACCAGACCCCTCGCCTGAAGCACTCTCCGTCGCCGTGGTTCTCGACCAAAGCCATCTTCCTCTCGCCAGAGGTCGTCGCCCTCGCCTGAACCTATGGCACGCTGGAAGCTCATTTTCGTCTTCTGAAGCCTCCTTCATCGTCCTTCCAACGAACCACGCCACATATTCCTCACCGTTCCTGGTAGGTATTATCGATTCATCTTGCTTCATTTACTCCTCCCTCTATCACATAGTTTCCGGCGCTCTTCTCCTTCGGAATATGAATTTGGCTGGAGTTCTGCTTCAATTGCGTTGTGGGAGCATTTTATTTCCTATTAATCCAAGCTTTAACTGTGAGAAATATTTAATTTATCACATTGTTTGAACACACCATCAAATTCAAACCACTTTCAAATGTGTATATTGGCCTATATAGCATTCTTAGTTTATATGCATTCAGAATCCAAACCACATTTAATGTATTTGGTAGGGTATACATATAACATGGTTTGGAGACAGCAACCATATTGTCAAATTAAGATGGTTGATAACATATTCTCAATTTAAAAAATAAACTGTTAATAAAACATCTGTCCCCAATTCTAAATATGATTTGATAACAAAGAAATCATAATAACAAAAATGCTATATACTTAGTTATTAGTCATATTTTTTTTCTTGATATCTATTTTCGATTTTATCATTGTTAGAATTGAAGTGAGCTAGCGCCAGCGCTAGCTCATACTCGCCACCCCCCTTGTTTTGCCTATAAATAGAGGGGTACCCCCCTAAGAGTATGCTTTCAGAGAGTGGCGAGTATATGCCTTGAAAGTGGCGAGTATCCTCAACTTTGAGCGAGTTAGAGATACCAGAGTGCTACCTGGCGAGCATCGGACTTGGAGTGAGTTCGTCCTGCTCCCTTGAGCGAGTAGCGAGTATTGGAGATAGCGCCCGACGCTAGTGATAGCGCCCGACGCTAGTGATAGCGCTCACGCTAGCGAGTATTGGAGGAAGCGGCGCGTGGTGAGCATGTGAGTAGCTGGGAGTGCGAGCAGCGAGCTTGCGAGCTGGAGAGCTAACGCCTGGCGTTAGCGATACCGCCGGCGGTAGCGAGGAGCGAGTATCACCTGTGCGGTGTGCTCCGGAGGAGAAGCGGACCTTGTCCGTGACCAAGTCTTTCATACTATTGGCTGTTGTGAATCAAGTTGGATGCAACTTGTATTCAGTCTTGTTTGTTTGTAACTAGCTGCCAGAGTTATTAATTGTGAATACTTGTGTTCATCGTTTGGTGTCCTTTTTCTCCCGTTGGTTGACGTGTTCTTCCGACTTCAAAATATTTCACATGGTATCAGAGGGATAGTGGGAACAAGGACGAAGCAACCAAGATGGACGGCGGAGGAGGGTATGCTAGGGGACTTGGAATCGAGCTGCTCACCCAGACCAACTACAAGAAGTGGAAGTCTTGCTTGGAGAGCTACCTGCTTGGAGAGGACCTATGGGAGGTCGTTGGAGGAGAAGAGCAGGCAGAAGTCTTTCCACTCGAAGACAATGGTCAAGCTGTGAGAGTTTGGAGGAAGACCAATGCCAAGACGGAGTTCACCTTGAAGAGAGACATATCACCTGACTTATTTGACCACATCATTGGTTGCAAGTCAGCGTCGGAGATCTGGATAGCCCTCGATGGGTTATTCAACAAGAAGAATGTAGCGCGGCTACAATTCCTGGAGAATGAGTTGGCAAAGTCGACTCAAGGTGAGATGGCGATATCCACCTTCTTCCTGAAGGTGAAGAACCTATGTGGGGAGATCTCGGCCTTGGATCCTGAAGAGCCAATCTCAGAGGCGAAGTTGAAGCGGCACATACTCCGAGGCTTGAGGAAGGAGTATGTCCCCTTCGTTACTTCCGTGCAAGGATGGGCTACTCAGCCCTCCCTTCTGGAGCTAGAGAACCTGTTGTCGTCACAGGAGAGCTTGGCGAAGCAGATGGCGGGAGTATCCATCTCAGGAGGAGATGGCGAGGCCATGTTCTCAGGAAAGAGGAGATCCTGGGACAAGAGAAAGAAGAACTCCGGAGATGGACCTTCAACGTCCTCTCAGGGAGATGGGAGGAAGTTCCTCCCTGCCCGCGATGAGAAGGGGAGATCCCTTTGCTTTGCCTGTAAGAAGTACGGGCACATGACAAAGGACTGCCGGTCAAATCTGAAGGCTGGTCATGCTGCTAACAAGGAGGGAGATCACCAGAGAGGTGGAGGTCACCAGGGCGGTGAGAGGGGGGACAATTGTTTCCTGGCAGAGATGACGACAACGTCAGTCGATGTCTTAGCCTCAATCAACCTCGAGAACGACTGGATAGTGGATTCGGGTTGCGGGCATCATCTCACCGAAGATATGTCCAAGTTCGACTCCTTGGAAGCGTATGAAGGAACGGATGCTATCATCACTGCGGATGATACGGTACATCCCGTGGAGCGAGAAGGGAAGGTGTCCCTTGAGAGTAGAGAGAAGCCAGTGACACTGAAGAGTGTGTATCACGTGCCTGACATGAAGAAAAACCTCTTCTCGGTGGCTAACGCCGTGGATGCTGGATATCACGTGCTGTTTGGACCGAAGGAGGTGAAGTTCTTGAAGAACCTTTCGTCTGTCGATGCTGACGTCACGCTCACCGGGAGAGGGGTGAAGGATTTGTATGTCCTGTCTGCAAATGCCTATGTGGACAAGCTGAAGACAAACGACAGCGCTGTGATCTGGCATGAGAGGCTGGGTCATGTGGGGATGGACAAGCTGAAGATGATGACGGCAAAGGGCCTAGTGAGTGGCCTGCCTCATCTCTCTTCCTACGGCGACGGCCATGTGTGCGACGGATGCCAATATGGAAAGTCACATCGACTTCCATTTGACAAGTCGGAGACCAGGTGTAAGGCACCTCTTGAGTGCGTACATGCTGACGTGATGGGGCCGTGCGCCACCCTTACTTATGGAGGCAATAAGTATGCGCTGGTTCTGGTGGATGACTACACCCGCTATACGTGGGTATACTTTCTGAGAGAGAAGTCAGAAGTATTCAACAAGTTCCTCGAGTGGAAGGAGCTTGTGGAGGGGAGGCTGAACCGCAGAGTGAAGAAGCTGAGAAGCGACAATGGAGGGGAGTTTACCTCCAATGAGTTTGCTTCTTTCTGCAGGAGGTTCGGCATTCGGCGGGAGCTCTCCTGCGCTCACACCCCGCAGCAGAATGAGGTGGCAGAGAGGAAGATCCGCCATCTGGTGGAGACTACCAGGATTGGCTACATGCCAAGAGCATTCCTAAGGCCTTATGGGCAGAGGGAATGGCGTGTGCTACTCATGTGATCAGGCTACCTTTTAGTCCTAACAGGATGGTGTCTCCACACCAGCTCATGTTCGGGGAGAAGCCCAATGTGGGTCACATGAAGGTGTTCGGTTCTACCTGCTTCGTGCACGTCCCGGACGCTCAGAGAACCAAGTTGGAGCCGAAAGCGAGGAAGTGTATCTTTATCGGCTACGATGAGCGGAAGAAGGGGTGGAAGTGCATGGATCCGCAAACCCACAAGTTCGTCGTCTCGCGCGACGTAGTGTTTGACGAACTGGTCTCATACCAGGGAGTCTCTTCAGTGGAGCTGTCGTAGAGTGGAGAAGCTAGCAGAGAAGAAGAGTGGGTCACTGAGGACCCTACTGTGGAGCTGAGCTTTCTCCCAGTGCTCCATCGCCATCTGACTCAGGAGGAGCTTCTGGCTCAGGAGGAGCTTCTGGCTCGGGAGGAGCTTCTGGCTCAGGGGGAGCTACGAACTCAAGAAGCAGGGAGAGCACCGCTTCAGGAGGAGTTCAGAGAGGAGCTCAGAGAGGAGCTCAAGCAGAGGAGTCTACCGGAGTGGTAGATAGTGGCCAAGCCTTGAGGAGGTCGAAGCGAACCATCGTTACACCTATATAAACTATCAAATACACTACACCTTATGAGGTCTTATTTAATCAAAAACCAGAAATCTCTCACCTAAGAATTTTTGGTTCAATTGTGTATGCCCACGAGAATATAGAAAGAAGCGACAAACTCGAAGAAAGTAGTAGAAAGTGTGTGCTAGTGGGTTTTAACAGTGAAAGCAAGGCTTACCGATTATTTGATCCTCCATAACAAACTCATAATCTCTAGAGATGTTATATTTCATGAAGAAGATAAGTGGGACTGGGCATCAGTTCTGGATGATTCTTCACAAATCTTACCAGTGCAGCTATTGCCGGTTGAGCAAGGTGATCCACCAAACTCCATCCTGGTCAATGAGAGCCATTCTGAGACCTCCGTATGATCTACCATTCCAGATTCATCACAACCCATCAAAACAAGGTCTCTCAACGACATCTATCAGAACACTGAAATTGTTCTCCTGACTGCTTCTCCAGTCTCTTTTTCTGAAGCAGTCCAAGAAGAGAAATGGAGGGAGGCAATGGAAGAAGAACTCAATGCAATATAGAAGAACAACACCTGGACTTTGGTGCCCAAACCACCTAAAAAATGTTATCAGGCTCAAGTGGGTGTACAAAGTAAAGCAAAGTGAAAATGGTGAGACTCTCAAATTTAAAGCTCGTCTTGTCGCAAGGGGATTTAGCTAGAAACAAGGATATGACTGCAATGAAACATTTGCCCCTGTTGTAAGGATGACAACCATTCATATCATCCTTGCAATCGCCGCTCAAAACCAATATCCAATCTTTCAACTTGACGTCAAATCTGCTTTCCTAAACGGAGAACTCTCAGAAGAAGTTTATGTGGCCAACCTCCCGGCTCTGAAATAAAAGGAAAGAAGATCAAGTTTACAGGCTGCATAAAGCACTCTATGAGCTCAAGCAGACACCCCGTGCCTGACACCAGAATATTGATGCATATTTTCTTGGAGAAGGGTTCACCTGCAGTCCAATTGAACCAACTATATACATAAAAAGCAAAGGGCCTGACAGAATTTTAGTAAATCTGTATGCGGACAATCTCATTGTCACATGGACGAACACATAACTAATAAGAAGTTTCATAAACGAAATGAAGAAGAGGTATGAGATGACAGACTTGGGAACTCTGAAATTTTTCCTTGGACTTCAGATCAAACGCCTAGAGTGCGACATCCTCCTATCAGTCATTACTTCAGAAATATCACATGGAGGAGTGTAATGCTACATTAACACCAATGGCCACTGGAGCAAAGATCACTCCAAAATGGGAAGCAGAGGACACAATTGACAATGAATAATATAGGAGCTTGATTGGCTCCCTGATTTATCTCACGAATTCTAGGCCTGGCATGGAAAATTTGGTCAATATCCTTGCCATATTCGCGAGCAATCCCTCGAAGGCTCATATCTTAGCTGCAAAAAGTGTGTTGCGCTATCTACAAGGAACAAAAAACTTTGGACTCCTCTATAAACATGAAAATAATGAAGAATTAATGGGATATTCCGATTCTGACTGGGCCGGAAATATTGCTGACAGGAAAAGCACCAGAGGATTCATTTTCTTCCTCGGCTCGAGCTCCATTTTTTGGAGCTCCAGTAAACAATGCATTGTCACTCACTCAACAACTGAGGCGAATATATGGCCCTCAGCACTGTCGTAGGAGAAGCCATTTGGCTACAACGACTAAAGAAAGAGATCTACGGTGGTGAAGAAGAAAGAAGGGGAGTAAAAATTCAGTGTGACAATACCTCCGCCATCGCTCTATCAAAAAATCTCATTTATCACTCTCGCAGCAAGCATATTGAAATTCGATTTCACTTTATCAGGGAAGCCATCGAAAGGAAAGAGATTGAACCTCTTCACTGTCCCACAGAGAACCAGATCGCAGATATCATGACAAAGCCATTCTCTAGGGCTCGCTTTGCTGAGCTAAGGGAGAAGCTCGGGATGAAGGACAACACAAACTTAGAGGGGTTGAAGACATAAAGACGCCAAATCCTGCACCATCCTCCCACTGCATTTATCACAACGCTTTGATATAATCAATCTATTTAATGATGTATTAATGTTTTGCTTAACCAACTATTTATCTCTTTAAGCTTTCCAGAAGTTTCCTCTACGACTATATATAACGTATGAGTTTGTATCTTGTTTCATCATCAATCTGATTTCAATTAAGTAATCTTGTTTCTTTCTCCACTTCGTTCACATGTAAAACAAACTCAATATTGGGTTAAGATTAAAACCTTCAGTAGATTAAAACCTACAAAGCATTCATTCAATCATCTCTAATATGATTGCGTAATGATATTTTGATAATCTTCATCGCAGGGAAAGCTCTTTCTACACTTGCAGTTGCAACGGGTAATAGTAGTGTCAACTTCACGAGCAAATACAACAACGGGTATAAAACATCTTTCTTCAATTGTACTAACTTTTGAGCTAATCCTCCAAGGCCTTTCACATCTGAGAATTTTCTGCTTGAAAGAACGTCTAAAATGTAATTTTCAAGTTGATCATCAAGTTCCATTATATCAATTGGTGAAAAGTTTAACGAATAATGTTCATCGAATCGAATTAATTTTTGTTTATCAAAAACTGAAAAGTCATTACTTGGATCTAAGCATGTCATACATTGAAGCAATTTTGTGTTCACTTCATCAAATTGATTATTTAGCACTGTAAGTTGTAGATCAGTAATTGCATAAAATAATTCAGCACGATAAAAATGAAGGTTCGTATTGTTTTCAGAATTGCGTCTTGATCTTCTTCGAGCTACAAATATGTCTTTCATATTTAGAACAATTATATATTTTTTTAAAAGATAATTACTTCACTAAACAGAGAATCTCATCAATTATCTCGCATTGCTTGTAGTCGTATCTTGGAAACTTTGACAAGAGTCATAACATTTACAAGATCTTGATCGTTCCTTTGTAATGTTTGCGACAACTCATTTTTAATTCATAAGATGGTTTTCATTAAATGAGTCAAAAACACAAATTCAAAAAATTGCATAGTCTCCAACAAATTAATTGCTTCAGCTCTATGCTCTGAAAGGTTGTCATCCTTTTCAATGACTTCAAGTACATCAATCATCAAGGAGAACGAGCAAATTAAATTCATGAGAGTTCTATAACGAGAGTTCCACCCTGTGTCACCTGCCCGTGTTAGTGCTCTTTCTTAATTCAAGCCTCTTCATGTTACCGCTTCGCCACTATAAATCTCTTCAATATCTTTTGCACATTGCTTCTATCAAAGAATATCTCTACGTTTGCATGATGCACCAACAACATTTGTTATAATTGTTATCAAGCTAAAAAAGAGTAAGTCTTGTTGTGTTTTTTTTCGACCACAACGAGTGTCAGTTGAAGTTGATGAGCAAAACGATGAACATAGTATGCATATGAGTTTTCAGCCATAATCAATGTTTTAAATCCATTAAATTCACCTTGCATATTACTTGCCCCATCATAGCCTTGACCCCATAAGCTTGATATACTCAACCCATTTTTTTGCATAAGAAGATTCAACGACCACTTTTAATGAAACTGCAGTATTTTCTATATGCACAATCCCTGGAAAGCACTATATTACACTTCCTTCTTTATCAGCATAATGTAAACAAATATCATTTGCTCTTTAACTGAGGAATCCAGAGCTTCATCTATTAAAATAGAAAATAAATTTTCTTGGATAATATTTTAATGATAAAATTGGTAGTCTCTGTTGTTGCAGCTATTACAACTTTTCTATTTTGTCATTATGATCAACGAGGAATTGAAGGAGTTCAAGAAAGTTTCATCGGTTGCATGATTCAAAAGATTCATCATGACCACTGAAAGTTAATCCTTGCATTAGAATAAATCTAATGCAATCAACCGACACTTCTAAACATGTGCGATAATCTAGCCGAGCTTGGAGATTGAGTACACAAAGCAACTTCAATGTATTGTTTTTGGTTCATCAAGTCTATGTTTACCAACATTGGTTGCGGACGATGTTATGATTACCAACATGAACATCTAATATGTCTTTATGTTTCCAATTTGTGAACCCTCAACTTACAAAAGCGTCACTGCCACCTTGCTCACCATGCTTAGGCTTAAACATGTAACAACATAAACAAAATGCAACAACTTTTACTATGATGTACTTGAGTCAATAACTATACTCTTGAAACCAGACACAAATAAATCTCCGCGTCTCATTTCCAAAAACCCTTGTTGGAAAATTATGATCTTTTGGTTGGAATGCTTCTTTTGCAAATATCATCGTCTAACTTTTCTCTATCATTTGAATCATAGTCATTAATATTCTTCTGCAACCCTTGGTCCGCATGAAGGTCATCTACATTGAGAATTTTTTGTGGATTTACATTCTGATTTTGTGATTGATCTATGACTTTTCTTTTAAAATATATATATCTATGAATTTCAGAGTTATTTATACATTATGAATTGAACATTTATTTAAGATCTAACTATGTAATCAACATTATGAAATGAACAATTGCCCCATCACAAAAATCAAATGTAGGGGGCGACTAACCTGAAGCTCGTCAAATGCCCAAAAACCAAATGCAGGCGAGCCAAAGCGGTTTAGAAGGTTATAGAGCTGTATAATCTCGGTCCCGAAGTAGACATGATGAAAGCCACAATTTTTGCAAAGGTTAGCAATAATTTATGCAATGGTTAGCAGCAATTTCTGCAAAGGTTAGCAGCAATTTCTGCAAAGGTTCTACAAAAGTTAGCAATTGATCAAAACCCATCAATTGATCAAAACACAGATCAAATTGTTTGTATTGCAGATTTTGACCACCCAACAATTGATCAAAAAACACAGAGATCAATGCTTCTTTTGACCACCCAACAAATTATCAATGTTTCTTTTGTAAAACAGTAAAAGACCACCCATGCTCGTTGTACTTCCCCCTCGCCGCCGGTCGACGACGACACACACACACACACACACACACACACACACACACACACACACACACACACACACACACACACACACACACACACACACACACACACACACACACACACACACACACACACACACACTAGATCTTCACACGGGCTTCGACCGTAGTCAGTATGTCGCTGAGGGCTGCGCCCGCAAGCATATTCGGTGGGGGCAGCGGCATTAGGCGATGGTGTCGGATTTCAGCGGGGGTGGTGCCACTCGACCGCCCCTAGCATCTTCGCACGGGCTATGCCCATGCTCGATGCATCACAGCGGGCTGCGCTCGCATTCAAACGGGCTTCCCCCGCAAGCATATTCGGCAGGAGGGGGGCATTCGACGATGGAGCGGCTTTCGGCGGGGGCAGCGCCACTCGGCGGGGACGGCGCCACTCGGCAGGGATGGCGACACTCGACAGGGTAGACGACACTCAGCGTGGGCGATGACACTCGACGGGGGCAGGTACACTCCGACAAAATGTCGATTGGAACAAAGGGAAAGCAGTTGATAAAGTAATTTGCAGCTAAAATGTTGATTTTATGGAAGGACCATCTAGCTAAAATAAGCTAAGAAAGTATTTTGCTTAGCGAAACCCAACTTAATATTTACAACATCAAGAATCTTGTATCTAAATGAACAATTGAAAAACATAAAAGCGACATCGAGATCACGGGAAGAAATTAGGTATATTGGGAGAAATATGTTTGAGTGGGGACGGAGCAAGAGTGACTTATTGTGTAACTAAATGACAGATCATAGTAAATTTTAAAGAGAGCTTTCATTCAAACAATTCATCAAAAATCTGAAGTACATTAATGGAGCATGAGGTAATAGAGTCAGCACTCAGCAACCATATCGACAAAGAATGCCACCAATCATATGAATTTTCCAAAACTATATATTGAACTGAAGGAGCAGTTCATGGAAAAATAGAGAACTATAGCAGTGAGTTGTTGCATGCCTTCAGTTCACTAAAAAATAGTGAACTGTAGAAGGGAGTTATTGTATGCCTTCAATTCTTCATTCAAAATTAAAAAGCTTACATAAAAGAACAGAATAGTTGTGGCGTCCATCTCCTTGGAGGAATTCCAGGGAGATGGACACCATATAAAGGAAAATATCATATTGATTTAAAATGGGTAAGATGAATTAAACATGGAGACTGCTTAAAATGAATCACAGTTCAATCATTCTTCAACCAATCACCCTACGTCCGCATATAATGTCGTAAGTTCCAGTGAGTGAGGAAAATACCGGGAAACAAACCAAAATCGAAAAAAGAGAAGGAGAGAGGATGTATACCTTGCGCCTGATGGAGTCGAGAGAGGAGTGGATAGGGTTTATATCAGATGGACTCAGAATTAAGCAGTAAGATCCAACGATCACAAAGCATCCAACAGAGGTCATCATCCAACGACAGATATTCATCATCGGCTCATTGAACGACGGAGGCAATCATCATTCATCCAATGGGAGAAAGCGCTCAGGCCTTCCCAAGACAGATCGAACGGCGGACATTGACCCCCTCTTTATTATTTGATAAATATAATTGTTAAATAAATGTAACGGTTGGAATTGGACATTAGGCCCAACGACATTATTGTAATACTTATATATAGATTAGCAGATGCAATAAACAATTAAGGAATGATTAATGTATGGTTTTGTTTTCGTATCCCGCCTCCTATTGTTCTTCTCACCCCCTCCCGACCACCTCCTGGTCATTCGTCTAGGTTACCAAGATTACTCCGGCAGGATTGTAACATTTTGGTGCTCTCGTTGAGAGATATCAATCAAAGATGAGTGAAGGATTGAGATCACTGGCGGAAGTCAAGACTGCGCTACAAGATGAACAGACACAACGCGTTCTGCAGATGGAAGAACTACAACAAATAGTTGTCGCAGAAATGGAGCAGAATGTCCAACAGATCCAGAAATCTTTCAACACAGAGTTACAAATGAAAGAAAACCTCCTTTCAGGTCAAATTATGGAAACTAAAGAACAATCGACAAATCAACTTCAAGATCAGATTACCGCTTTACGTCTAGAAATGAGGCAACAATATGAGCAATTGCAAAGATCGATGGACACAAAGCCCCAGGATCAACCTCACGGCCTGGCGACGTTAGGCGAATCGCAGAATGATCATCATCGACCCCCAGAAACATATGGACAACCTTCCAGCGACATTCTTGGACCCACACCAATTCCGACTGAAACCCAGGTAGTTTCTAACCAACCTGGTAATTTAGAAATACAATATCCTAGATTTTCTGAGGGAGACCCAACCGATTGATTGTATGAGCTCAAAAGATATTTCGATTATAACAATACCCGTCCCCAAGATTATCTAGCCATCACATCTTTTCACTCAGATAAGCCGACATCAACATGGTACCATGCAACTCTTAATGATCACCCAGACGTATCATTTACTTTATTTGTCGACGCCATTCGTAAGAGATTTGGGCCCTTTAAATATATAAAACCCGCATGACTGTTAACTAAATTACATCAAAAGACATCAGTATTAGCCTACAAGAAAGATTTTGAAGATCTAATTACAAGAGTGTCATGATTAAACCCATCCTTCATTACCTGCATGTTTGTCTCAGGTCTCAAGCCACATATCCAATGATCTGTTTTAATGAACAAACCTGTAGAAATTCATGATGCCTACTCTATAGCTAGGATGTACGAAGACCAAGAGTTCGATGATAATTGATTCAAGAATCAATATACTCGATCTTCCAGAACCTCTTTTGAACCAAACAGAAATAATAATATGAGTAGATTACCACCTATTAAACGCATGACCCATACAGAACTACATGCTAAAAGAGAAAAGGGCTTATGCTATAACTACGAGGAGCGTTAACATGTCGGCCATAAATGCAAAGGAAAGGGGGCTCTCATCCATTTAAGGGGAACAGAGGAAGAGGAATTGGCAGATGATAATGAAGAAACTAGAAACGAGGATGAAGACCCCACAACCTTAGTATTTTTATAGGCTCTTACGGGGACATTGCCAGATCATGGATTAAGGATTACCGGATACATCAATCACCAACCAATAGAGTTATTCGTTGATGGAGGAAGTACCCATAATTTCATTTCCGCTAGGATGGCAACCTTCTTAAAATTATGAGTTCATAGAGTCACGGAATTTCCTGTGTTTATGGGAAATGGATCAACAGAGCAGTGCAAGGGCAAGTGCAAGGATATCTCACTACTCATAGAAGCCAACTCATATTCCGTTGACTTATACGTCCTAGACATAGAAGGCGCAGATCTTATACTGGGGCAACGATGGCTCAGAACTTTAGGGCCAGTCAAAACGGATTACGTGAATCTAACAATATCTTACGAAGGGCAAGCAGACAAGTGAAATTGATTGGGCAAAACAATACCCAACGAGCTAGAAAAGTGTCATCATTGTAGTTAATGAGAATGATTGTCGTAAAACCCTCCACCATGTGCCTATTGATCACTAAGCAAATTCCAGGACTAACAAAAAAAGAGCCAACTCTTTTTGAAAATACAGTAGGACTGGCATCCCAGTTCCAAAAATTATTAACTAAATTTTCATATTTATTCGAGGAACCAACTAATTTACCTCATAAACAGTTAATTGACCATAAGATTAATCTAATTCTCGAGTCGACCGCACCAAATCTAAGACCATTCAGATACCCTTATCACCAGAAGAATGAGATAGAACAGCTAGTGGAAGAAATGTTGAGGAATGGACAGATTAAACCCAGCACGCCGGCTTTTAGCTCCCCAGCATTACTAGTCCGAAAAAAAGACGGATCATGGAGATTTTGCGTGGACTATAGCCCTGAATAAAATAACGATTAAAGATAAATTTCCCATACCAACAATTGATGATCTTTTACATGAGTTGTTTTACGCTCGTTATTTTTCAAAAATAGATTTACGATCGGCTTACCATCAGATACGGATGGCCGAATCAGATGTGCATAAGACCGTCTTTAGGACACACCAAGGAAACTATGAATTCATAATGATGCCTTCTGAATTGACCAACGCCCCGTCACTATTTCAGGCCCTCATGAACACCATCTTCCAAACACAACTCAAAAAATTTATAGTAATTTTTTGGCGACATTTTAATATTCAGTCTGACTGAAAAAGATCACATTGAGCACTTAGAAGTTACTTTAGGAATACTGGCAGAAAACAAATTAATGATTAAATTGTCAAAATGTAATTTTTTAACAAAGCAAGTTGAGTTTGTATGACACGCCATCAAGGAAGGAGAGGTAAGCCCAAATAAAAGTAACATTAAGCCCATCGAACAATTTCCCTCACCAGTTAACCAGAAGGAAGTGAGGGCATTCCTGGACTTAACTGGGTATTATAGGAAGTTCATAAGAGATTATGCAAAAATTGTCTATCCCCTAACAAATTTACTTAAAAAAAATGCCTTACAGTGGAATAAAAAAATTGAAGAAGCTTTTGAAACCTTAAAAACAAAGTTAATTACTTACCCAATATTAACTCTCCCTAATTTTAAGGAACCATTTATAATCGAAACAGACGCGTCCGAAATAGGAATAGGCGATGTACTAATGCAACAAAAACAAACAATATCATATTTTAGCAAAAAATTATCCCCAATGATGCAACGTAAATCCACATATATCAGAGAGATGTATGTTGTTACTACAGCAGTGGCGAAATGACGACATTATTTATTGGGCCACCAATTCACAATCCTAACAGATCATCAAAGCTTATATTATTTACTAACACAAACCATTCAAACCCCAATGCATTTCCTTTCCAAACTATTAGGCTATGACTTCATAATTAAATATAAATCTGACAAGCATAATTAAGCCGGCAATGCATTATCTAGGTTTCCCATAATTCTAGAGCATTCATCACCAGTTAGCCTGAACAAGATCACTGTTCCAACCTCCTCCCTAGTGGAAGGATTGGAACAGGAATATAATGATGATGAATTTATATAGAAATTACGAAATGAGCATCAGGCCTATCCAATATGAAAACAACAAGGCACATACATTACATACAAACAGAGAATTTACATTCCCAGCCATTCCACAATTAAAATAAAGATCATTACTGAGGCTCATTTCAGTCCAGTGGGAGGACACTCTGGAATCAAAGGAACACTGCATAAAATTCAAACACAATTTTACTGGAACAATATGAAACAAGAAATCACATAATATATCAGGCATTGTGATATTTGCCAAAAGGCAAAATCATTAAATCACACCCCTTATGACTTATTGCAACCATTGCCAACTCCAAAGAAAATTTGGGCTGATATCACAATGGACTTTATCACCAGTCTACCTAAATTCCATGGATATACTATAATAATGGTAGTGGTAGATAGATTATCAAAAGCCATCCATTTAATTTCATTAAAACACCCAATATTTGGGCCAATAGTGGCCAATGAATTTTGGAATTATGTAGGTAAGCTACATGGGATTCCATAATCCATTGTTTCTGATAGAGATAGCTTATTCTTAAGTGATTTTTGGGTGGAATTGTTCAGACTTCAAGTAACACACTTAAAATATAGTTCATCTTATCACCCACAAACAGACGGGTTAACTGAAAGGGTTAACTGGTGTGTAGAACAATACTTAAGAATATTCTCTCATGAACACCCTAATACAACAACAACAACAACAACAGAACCCATATAGTCCCCAATCATTGGGGGTATGGGCGGGGGAAGATTGGAAACAGACCTAACCTTTGGCCCTATGCCCAAAGTGGCTTCTCTCAGAGGAGAAAGATCGAACCTTTGACAATAGATGCACAAAGTGACTGCTCACAGATTACCACTGAAATAGTGGCCCCCTATACCGTCACGTTTGCTGCGGAATCATGCCCTCAAATCAAAGCCAAAGACATCAGAGAGGGCAGACTCAAGAATCCATTTTGATTTATGTGCACATGAACACCCTAATAGATGATCTGAATATCTAGGATTAGCTGAATATCACTACAATACCACATTTAACAGCTCGACCAACATGACTCCCTTTGAGGTCATGTATGGTCGCCCCCTGGTTTGCTTGACAATTGTGCAGGTGGGACAACTAATGAAGCAGTAGAAACAACATTGCAAAACAGAGAAGAGCTACTTCATACACTCAAGGCAAATCTAGCAAAAGCCCAAAACCGGATTAAAAATCAAGCAGATAAACAACACACTGACCTAATAATGGCAAAATGGGACTGGGTTCTACTAAAGATTCATCCATACTGTCAACTGACGATGATCAGACCATCAGACATGAAATTGAGTCTAAAGTACTATGGACCCTTTCAGATAGCAGAGAAGATTGGAGAAATGGCATATCGCTTACTACTACCAGTAGAATCGAAAATACACCCTGTGTTCCAGTCTCATTTCTCGAACCCTATGTCGGAAATCCAGATCAACAAGTAATTGAGTTACCACCACTCAGTTGGAAGAATAACTCTCTACACCAACCTATGGCCGTCATCAGCTCTCGCCGAATCCTTCGGCAAGGATGGGAAATACCTCAAGTCCTAATCCAATGACAAGGGTTACCCCCTGCGGACAACACTTGGGAAGACGTGTCATCCCTGGAAAATAATCCTGAGATACAAGCAGATCTATACCAACACAAACTGAACCTGGACAAAGAAACACTAAAGCAGACATAGGAATAGAAGAAACGAAGAGGAAATCACAGAAAGAAAAATTTCGAGCAAAAATTAGAAGGCGAAAATCGAGAAAACACTCCAGAAAATCTAGAAAACGTTCCAGAAAACAGCTCAGATCCAGAAAACTTCCCAGAAAACGAACGTCATCACAGAGAAATAGTAGAGAGAGCAGATCAAGTGAAATTTACCCAACAAGCCCAGATCCAGGGTTGAAACACCAACTTACAACCTCAGAGACCTTCTGACATCTATCAGCATGTCCTTCCATCCATCATCGTCTGCCATCTCCAAATGTTTCAACCAGATCTGCGAAGAACGCGAGCAGAAACTTCTCCTCTCCAAACCCTCTCTCTCAGATCTGCGGTAAAATTCAAATGTGAAGAAAACGCTGAGGGCAGCGTTTTTAATGGAGAATCGATTGTTAGGGTTTATATCGGATGGCCTCAGAATTAAGCAGTAAGATCCAACGATCACAAAGCATCCAACAGAGATCATCATCCAACGATAGATATTCATCATCGGCTCATCGAACGGCGGAGGCAATCATCATTCATCCAACGACAGAAAGCGCTCAAGCCTTCCCAAGACAGATCCAATGGCGGACAGTGACCCAGCTTTATTATTTGATAAATATAATTGTTAAATAAATGTAACGGTCGGAATTGGACATTAGGCCCAACGACATTATTGTAATACTTATATATAGATTAGCAGATGTAATAAACAATTAAGGAATGATTAATGCATGGTTCTGTTTTCGTCTCCCGCCTCCTATTGCTCTTCTCTCTCCCTCCCGACCACCTCTTGGTCAATCGTCTAGGTTACCAAGATTTCTCCGACAGGATTGTAACAAGTGGGGAGAAGTTTGTTGCTCCGGTTGTGATCGTAGCCACCAAACAACAACTGCAAGGAAGGAAGAGAGGCGGAAACATAGGGTGAGGGAATAAATGAAGGGGGAGATAGAAAGAAAGAGGGGAGTGGAGGAGTTTCTAACCGATGATGCTGTGTCCACTTTGCGCAAGGAGGCATGTCGGAAGAATCGATCTCACTTCGTAAGAAGGAATAGGTTGTTGTTGCTGTGGAACAGGCGACTTGTAGGAGGGCTTCGTCAGCGGGGTCGGCGTCGGCAGAAATTGCAGAGCGGATGTGCGCTCGAGTGGAGATGGCGAGATTTGTCGAGGAGGAGCTAACGCCTGACCTAAAGGGATGTGGGCGTAAAGGCGGGTTTGGCTTTGTCGTGGATTTAAGTAATGGAGGCGTGCGTGAGTTGTTGGAACTGATGTCTCAGATGATCTACAAAAGCATATCGTACCTAATCCCATACTTTTTTACATTTCTTCACTTGCCAATATTCCTAAATTAGGAAAATATCATAACAAAGAATAGGAAGAAATTTAGAAATATTGGCAAGTGAAGGAACTAGGATACACTCTTAAATTTTGATACATAATGAAGAATAGAAAGAAATTTAGAAATATTGGCAAGCGAAGGAATTAGGATACACTCCTTCAAGAGGGAACTCCTAATTTCTTTCACTTCTAAATTTCTTTCTATTCTTCGTTATGTATCATAGTTTAGGAGTATATCTTAATTCCTTCACTTATGATATTTTCTAAATTTATTCTATTCTTCATTATGATATTATCCTAATTTAGGAATATTGGCTGGTGAAGAAATGTAAAAAAGTATCGGATTGAGTACGATTTGCTTTTTAGATCATCTGAGACATCAGGTACAACAACCACGCACGCCTCCATTGGCTTAAATCCACGACAAAGCCAAACCCGCCTCTACGCCCGCATCCCTTTAGGTCAGGCGTCAGCTCCTCGACAAATCTCGCCCTCTCCTCTCGAGCGCACATCCGCTCTGCAATTGACTCCGACGCCGACTCCGCCGACGAAGCCCTCCTACAAGTCGCCGGTTACACAGCAACAACAACCTATTCCTTCTTACGAAGTCAGATCGATTCTTCCGACAGGCCTCCTTGCGCAAAGTGGATACAGGCATTATCGGTAAGAAATTCCTCCACTCACCTCTTTCTTTCTATCTCCCCCTTCATTTCTCCCCTCAACCTATGTTTCCGCCACTCTCTTCCTTCCTTTCAGTTTCTGTTTGGTGGCTACGATCACAACCGGAGCAACAAACTTCTCCCCACTCCTCTCTCGACTCCATCAGGCGCAAGGTACACATCCTCTCTCCTTCTCTTTTTTCAATTTTGGTTTGTTTCCAGGTATTTTCCTCACTCACCGGAACTTACGCCATTATATGCGGACGTAGGGTGATTGGCTGAAGAATGATTGAACTGTGATTCATTTTAAGCAGTCTCCATTTTTAATTCATCTTCCTCATTTTAAATCAATATGATATTTTCCTTCATATGGTGTCCATCTCCCTGGAATTCCTCCAAGGAGATGGACGCCACAACTATTCTGTTCTTTTATGTAAGCTTTTTAATTTTGAATGAAGAATTGAAGGCATACAATAACTCCCTTCTACAGTTCACTATTTTTTAGTGAACTGAAGGCATGCAACAACTCACTGCTATAGTTCTCTATTTTTCCATGAACTGCTCCTGCAATTCAATATATAGTTTTGGAAAATTCATATGATTGGTGGCAATCTTTGTTGATACGGTTGCTGACTCTATCACCTCATGCTCCATTAATGTACTTCAGATTTTTGATGAATTGTTTGAATGAAAGCTCTTTTTAAAATTTACTATGATCTGTCATTTAGTTACACAATACGTCACTCTTGCTCCGTCCCCACTCAAACATATTTCTCCCAATATACCTAATTTCTTCCCGTGATCTCGATGTCACTTTTATGTTTTTCAATTGTTCATTTAGATACAGAATTCTGGATGTTGTAAATATTACATTGGGTTTCGCTAAGCAAAGTACTTTCTTAGCTTATTTTAACTAGCTGGTCCTTCCATAAAATCAACATCTCAGCTGCAAAGTATTTTATCAACTGATTTTCCTTTGTTCCAATTGACATTTTGCCGAAGTGTCCCCTCCCCCGTCGAGTGTCGCCGCCCACGCCGAGTGCCGCTTCCCCTGCCGAGTGTTGCCGCCCCCGCCGAGTTACGCCACCCCCGCCGAGTGGCGCTGCCCCCGTCGAGTTGCGCCACCCCCGCCGAGTGGCGCAACCCCCGCCGAAAGCCGCCCCCATCACTGAATGCCACTGCCCCCGCCGAATATGCTTGTGGGCGAAGCCTGTTTGAATGCGGTCGTAGCCCGCAACGACGCATTGAGCACGAGCGAAGCCCGTGCGAAGATGCTAGGGGCGGCCGAATGGCGCCTCCCCCGTCAAGTGGCGTCGCCCCCGCCGAGTGGCACCGCCCCCACCGAAAGGCGATGCCATCGCCAAATGCCGCCTGCCCCGCTGAATATGCTTGTGGGCGAAGCCCGTTTCAATGCGGGTGCAACCCGTATTGACGCATCGAGCACGGGTGAAGCCGTCGCTCTGCTTGCTTGCCTTCATTCTGTTATGGGCTTACTCGGGAGTTGCCGGAGGAGTGGCCGGAAGTGGAGATGACGGTGACAGAGATACTACGGAGCCTTGACCGTGACTGCTTAAGGGGGGCTTGCTCGTTGGAGAGAGCTACCAAGACCTCACACAAGAGAATATGAAAACATATTGATTTCATTCATCCTATAAACAAGACCCCAAGGGTTCCTTAAATAGAAACATACAGGGCCATTATCGTAATTCGCCCGACACACACTAATAATATCATAAATAAAGAGAACATCATACAACTCGATAATAAAATATAATAAAGAGAATGCTGCCATAACATCACTCCCGTCGTCCAAAAAGAGCTTGAACTCAAGCTCAAGGGAGGTCCTCGGTGGAGCAACTTCATCTGACGCCCTCGTCGTCAGAGCCCTCGACGTGCAGATAGAAAATCTCGGTGCACCTATGACCGCGAGTGAACTGCTCGTCCCAGTTAAAACATAATTCCTGGGCGCGTCGTTGCAACATCTCGGCCGAAGATAATCAACGGACCAGTGGGGCTGGAGGGCCCTCAATACAACCTTGGTGAAAGATGTTGTTGGTAAGCGGGTAGGCCTACTATGCTAGCTAGAGGCGACGATCGTAGAGCTTGGCCAGACTCATCGCAGTCACTAAGTCTGGAGGGGTCTCAAATTCGACATTCAGTCGCGAAGTCCGGCGGTGAAGATGACAATCTGCATATCCGGGGCAAGAGTGACATGTGCCAAAAGAAGCTGAAATTGTTTCAGGTACTCGTCCACGAACCCCGTTTGTCGTAAAGATGTGAGTTCGCCGAGGGGGTTTCTGTGGATAGGAGGTTCGAAACGCAATTTGCAGAGCCGCTTGAAGACTTCCAAATCAGATTCGGTCGGTCGGTGAGGAGCCTTGAAGCCCACAAAAGAGCGGAGTCGAGCATGTGGAAGGATGCTAGATGCATTTGTTCTGCTGCCAGAGTTTGTTTGTGGCCAAAGAATTGCTCACACTTGGTGAGCCAGCCTAATGGATCAGTTTTTCCATCGTAGGTTGGAAATTCCAACCTTGTGTAGCGTGGCAGAATAGTAACGTCGGGACGTGCTAGGACTGGTGGCGGTGGCTCGTGGACTGTCAATGACGGCGGCACGTGGCGGAGAAAGGGCGGTGCCTGACTGCTGCTCACTTGATCAGGTGCGGGGCGGTAGAGAGATCATTGATGCGCTTGGAGAGCGCATCAATTGTCTTTTGATGACGGTCTGTGAGGGCAGTTTGTTGCGCCATGACGGCCTGCAGCTTGGACATAATCTGACTCATCTGATCTGATGAGTCACCCATAGTGCGAGATAAGGAGCGGGTGAGGGGCTGACTGGAGTGCTCCGAGGTGGCTTGTTGGGAGGTTCTGCAAGAGCTTCAACGCTTCCCAATTTTGTGGTGTATCTCAAATATGTTTGGTCAGTGCTGTGGTGTCTCCCCTTTTTTAAAATGTTGAATCAAGCAAAATTAATTGAAGGATATGTGTAGGCGCACAAGGATTGAGAGAGGAACAAGGCCCGAAAAAGAAAAGGTAGCCTGTGGTTCTGGCGATGGGATAAGGCGAAAGTCGGCTCGATAAAGTAAGGAGTGGACAACTGACGTCTCGAGAGAGATGGGGATGGCTCGATTGCGTGCGATACTTCCTTCGGCGAGCAGGTCGATGCAGAGGAGCGCGCTGTGCGACTGCGGAAAGGATCCTGCCGCGGTGAGGAGCTTCTGCGACGATGGGGAAAAAAGCAAGGGCCGCTTCTTCGACGATGGTGGCGAGGAGGTAGAAGAACGCTGACGGATGAGAGCGCAACTGGGATTGCTCGACGACGAGGGAGTGAGTTTGTGAGGAAGATGTTGATGTCAGAGAAAAAACAATGGAAACGAAGCATAACATCGACTTGACTGAACCAAATGGACGGAGAAGACGATAAGGAAACAGGTTCTGTTACGTTGGGGGAGGACCATCGGCTGGAGGAGGAAAACCGATCCAAGAGATGGTGGGGAGGATGGATGGCTCTGATACCAAGTTGTTATGAGCTTACTCGTGAGTTGCCAGAGGAGTGACCGGAGGTGGAGATGACGGTGGAGGAGATACTACGGAGCCTTGACCGCCTCTGCCTAAGCGGGGCTTGCTCGTTGGAGGAGAGAGCTACCAAGACCTCACATAAGATAATTAGGAAAACAGATTGATTTCATTCATCCCATAAACATGACCCAATGGTCCCTTAAATAGAAACATACATGGGCATTACCGTAATTCGCCCGACACAAACTAATAATATCATATAATAAAGAGAACATCATACAACTCGATAATAGAATATAATAAAGAGAACACTGCCATAACACATTCCTTGATCGTTGGTAAGTTTTCAATTTCGTTTTCGTTTATGCTTCAATTTTCAATTTCATTTCCGTTTCGATTTCATTCCCGTTTTTTAGTCATCTCCGCCCGATTATTGGCCTCGGCTAGGGCGGCCGGCGACTTAGCGAAATCTCCATTCTCTGCAGCAGGAGCACGCATCCACACATTTTTTCGTGGGTTCATTTTAATAGGGAGTTCTCTTACTTCAAGGAGGAGCTTCCATATGCGCTTAGGGGTGTTGACGAACGATGACGACAAGGAGGTCAGTCGAATGTCTAAACAGTGATGATAACACTTTACACTTTTATTGAAACCCACACTTTGTAGCAAGGAGGCCATCTTAAACAATTTTATTGCAACCCACACATTTTTTCGTGGATTTATTTACTTCATCACACCAATATTTAACCCGAACACCTGAACAAATAAATTAAATTGGAATTGTTGATACTCTTTACATTCCCACCTCTCTAATTATTGAAAATTTTATATCATGTGTACTGCAACCATGATCATCATCCTGCAACATTCCGTCTGGTCTGAGCGTTGATTAAAGATAGAGCCTAGATGTCTCTAAATAGATTAGCAGATGATCCATTTGGTTATTTCTTTCATCAAAGGTTTATCTGAATATCTCCATATGCTCAAACTCTGCAACTGTAATTTCATGTAGTGTTCTGTTCGGTTTGAAAGTTGATTAAAGATACAGTCCAGATGTCTCTAAGTTGATTAAAGACAGTGTTCTATTTGGTTAGCGAAATGTATTTTGGGTAGCCTTTATTTTACGGGTAGACTGGCCGCTGGTCTTATGGAGTGAGTTGTATCCCCTATTTCCCTATGAAATAAAAAATAAACCTTTCCCAAAAAAGTCTCTAAATACATTAGCTGCAATAAGAAACCATTCTTTGTTTGCGACCCAATTATAATATCTCTACATGTGCAAATTTTGGTATAGGTATGAATCATCAATTTTTTTTACTTCGCCTTTTGATTGGCCCCCCATAGTCAAACTTCCTGGATCTGCTTCTACATGTCATTCAAATAAAATCAAAACTTCATCATTGAATATCTTTTATGAGCCAACGCGGTCATAGCAATGATGAAAGCACATATCATTCAACCATAGTACTTGTTCCCCCAATGTGAACATCTACATGTCATTCAAATAAAATCAAAACTTCATCATTGAATATCTTTTATGAGCCAACGCGGTCATAGCAATGATGAAAGCACATATCATTCAACCATAGTACTTGTTCCCCCAATGTGAACACAAAGCTGCACGAAATGACCAAAAATGTTTTAACTTAAGTGTCCTAGTCTAGACTAGTGGGAGCCTTACCTTAGAATTTATTTTCTAGGTATTAGCTATCATGAAATCTAACTGGAATCTAAGCCCCTTTTGATTTTGGATATGATGATGTCGTCCTTGTTGAGGACAAGGTTTTTGAGTACATGCCCCCTGACATACATGAAGACCTAGGGTTGCTGGTGTGACATCACCCTAGAAGTGGAGGGGCACCACTCCACTACCACCGTCTAGCCACGACACGATGGACCTATGTGGTTCACTACCCATGAAAAGGGGTGTTGTGATGTCCTTTGTCACAGACAAATGTTTGTTAAATGTTTGATAAATGTTTGATATGATAGAAATCTGTGAATGTGAATGATAATAAAAGGCATATGATTTCGCTTTCATTAGTGTATTAATATTCCTTATAAAAGTGTGAGGCGAGTGCTATATATGTGATTGATATGACATCACTTTGGTAGTATCTCTAGAGTAGTTTACTGTTATTATTATTCAACATTTATTCAATGTACTTTATTTCTTGTACTTTGGTGTTTACCCTTGTACATATGTATATATTGTGTCATCCTGACACTCACTGCAGAAATATTGGCTCGCCCCTCCTTTGAACATATATGGCTCAGAGGAGGGAGTGAAGTCACTTAGTCATTATATGATTAACCCATCGGTTGTCCTACTAGGTGTAGCTGGCAGAGCATGACTCGAGACTCTCGGACAAGGACTCACTAATGAGCTGAAAAGTAGAGTATGCTTGTTAGCCTTTATTTATTATTGTCAGGTTGGCGTATGTTGTTAGTCGTCGAACCATACTTTCATTTATAAACTTTTACTTGGACTATTAGGGTCCATTGACGTGGGACTTTGATCGCCTCACTATATGCTGACACCAGGGGGCACAACGGATTGAGTGGCACGACCAACTCGAGATATCGAGTATGTTGACCTTTTTGATCCACGACGCTCCTCCCTCGACGGTGCTCCCCACTCCGGAGGACATTTGTAACACCCCAAATTTCATGGGTGTGGGGGCTGAAATGCCTTGGTTTATGGTAGAAGGAAGCTAACGCGGCACGGTAGTAGTTACCGCCGACGATAGCCTTTTTGCCGTGTCCAGGCGGCATGAGATGTATTGGCTGGAAGTGTGTCGGCTAGATGCTAGCGCGTTACGGTAGCCCCTAACGCCGTGCGGTAGTGCGCTTCCAGGCGATATGGGCAGTGTCAGATTGAGATGGTTAAATCTTGTGCCGTCGCCTTGATGCTAACGGTAGAGATACCGCTGGCGGTAAGCGTATCGGCTAGAAGTCTAACCGACTTGAATCAGAGAGCTTTCTTTTCTGAGCTGGAGCTACCGCGGCGCGGTAACTTGCGAAAATAGATCCGTAAATCTGTGATTTTTGGCCGTCCGATTGTCTTGGAACTTGATCCAACGGCCCCGATAGGTGAGCTCGAGAACCCTAAATAGGGCAGAGGAGTTATCTCCCTCATTTTTCAAGTCATTCGAGACTTTTCGGCTAGGGTTCCCAATCGTTGCTCCCGCTCGCGCCGGCTCCTCCTCTTCCTTCCCTCCAAGGGCCGGCAGCCCCCTCATCATCTTGGGCCGAACTCCTCCAACACCTCTTCCCCTCGGTTTTGTCCAGCAAGTTGAAGGAGGGACAACCAAGGGTTTCCTTCCCCCTCCTCGCTTTGAGAAGTTTTGGCTCCGATTTCACCCGTGATTTTGCTTGAATCCCTCCCGGATTTGTCTTCTTAGGGTAAGGCTCTCTCTTCCTCCCTCTTTATTCAGATTTTCGGATCACTATTTAGGACCTTTGTGCTTCAATTTATGCGTATACTTTGATCCGAGCTTATGCCCATCGTATAACCGTCTAATCATGATTCATTCTTGATCTCCAACGCCGTTTATCGAACCAATCAACGAGATCCTTAAAAAAAACTTCTGATTTAGGGTTTTCCTAACCTATGCACTGCCAAATCTCCGATTCTTCATGGTAATCTCCTCTCCCCTCACTTTTGAGGGAGGTAATTTTGCTAAACCCTCTCTTGCTTAGGTTAGGCAATGTTAAATGCATGTGCTAGCATATATTTTTTGTATATTGAATATCAATTATGATTGCTCTTGAACAAGTTTAAAAAATAAGATTTTTAAATTGCTTGCGCAACTTAGCCGCCACCGACGGATTCGCTTTACTTAAGGCAAGTAGATAAATATCTCTCTTGCAAACATTGAGCTTAAATTAGCGTCTTTCCTTATATTATATGAATTTATTCTTAAATGCTTAATTTGATAAATTAATAGTTTAGGTCTTAATATGTTGAGAATAACATGGATTAGTGATCAAATGTGATTTTTATTTGGATACTTAGATGAATTACCTCTCATTTGATGTATGCATTGAAGAACGGTAGATTTTCTTTTGAGCATGAGTAATAAATGTCATAAGGATAAATGTTAAGCTTTCTTGTTAGCAAATAGATGATTGGTGTTATATCATGCTCGTATCGTACACATTTTTATTTGGAAGATAACGATGCATAGTAACCTTACCCCTTCCGAATACTTGAAAAATCTTCCAATTAATAAAACCTTAACTTTCTGAACCCTCTAAGAACAAAGCTCACAAATCAGTTTGGTTGTAAGACTTGGAGTAAAGATTGTTTCATGATCTGATTTTTTCGTTTCACGTAAATTCGTTCCTATTCAAATCATAACTAAGAAACATTTCATTCATTTGATGTCATAAGCAAACATTGAAGGGATGTGTTTAATTGATGCAACTTCTTGACTTTGGTTCCCTCTTGAATCCCTAACGGAAACAAAGGACCGGTCATGCCGAGCATGAAGTCCCTGGATCTAGGGTGAGGGTTCGCAAGAGTCACCCCTTAGAGATCACATGTATAAATTCTGAATCCCTGTTAAGTCCTGAATATGTTCTTGAATCTTTCTGAATCATGATTATAGTGCATCAATTAAAAACACTTACATCTATCAATTGTTACGGCTTATGTTATTACATGAATTAATATGTGATACACTCTTGTCTAGGATAATAATTCTTTTTGTCTCCGCTTAACTTACTTACCTGCTTATTTCGCTATTTTCACCTCCTGAGATTAGTACAAGTTTCATTTCTAATCTCTATTAGTTATGCATTTATTTCTGCAAATGTTCTAAGGTTTTTTCCTTGTTTGTTTTGGAATTTGCCTTAGCTTCCGTGACTGCGCCGCCCGCTACTTGAGCCCGATCCGTGCTAAGTTTCTCTGCCCCCCTGAAGGTTTATCTGATTTCTTGCTGTTCAGACTCTATGTTTCATTTTCTTTATTGTTGGGACAATATTTATTATGTAATGATTATAATCAGACATTTTCCTTGAATCATGAACAACTGCTAGGTAAATGTTATGTATTAGAATTTGATGTTTTTGCATATTCATTTGCTTGAGATTGTCATTTGCATGAGACTTCTGTTACGTATAAGAGTTTTTCTTTTGCCTTAATTTATTTAGCTTGGATACTTGATGATACCTTGAGTTTTGTTTGAAATGCATGTGCATTTATCTCTTCACTGTTATATTTTAAAGACACCCGCATAAGGATATTCATTCTTTCTCCAAATTATTTTCAAATCTATTAATGCTATTTCTGTTCCCGCCTAACAAGCATGGTGTTTCTTTCCCCATGTTTGTGGCATCACGACCCGCCCGAAGCGCGTTCTGATTATGCTTTTAGACGGGTCGTGACAGTTGGTATTGGATCTTGAAGTATATTTTTGTTCAGAAAGATCTCAATCTTTGTCAGAGGCGATGGATTGAATTTATAGCGGATTATGACTTGCAACTCACACATGTTCCCGGTAAAGCCAATTCAGTAGCAGATTTTTTTGAGTCGAGAGACTTCTGTTTCCTCTTTTGCACCCATGACAGCTACTCTTGCAGCCTTGATTGATGAACTCGAACAGATGGATATATCTATCTCACCCGAGGGTCAAGAAGAGGTTTTTGGTTCGCTATGGGTGGAACAAGTAAAAGATTTACAACCATCGGATCCCGTACTCCAGGGCATTCGCCGAAGGGGTGAACTTGAGACTCTTTCGGATTTCTCTATCTCTGACGATGTTTTGCGTTTCTGAGGTCGTCTTTGTATTCCTGATGTTCCTTAATTGTTTGATCGTATATATCGAGAAGCTCATGAATCCCGCACATCTGGTCATCCAGGCAACAATAAGATGTATCATGACTTGAAACAGATTGTGTGGTGACCTGATATGAAGAATTACATAGCTCGCTTCATTTCGCGATGTTTGACGTGCCAAAGGTGGCTCACTTCATTCCTTACAAGGAAGGTCACAGTGAATCGTATGACTTGGGTCATAGTGAATCGTATGACTAAGGTGACTCACTTCATTCCTTACAAGGAAGGTCAATCTACTGAGAAGATGGCTCGAATCTATGTATCTAAGATTGTTAGACTTAACGGGATTCCTTTGCGGATTGTGTCAGATCGCGACACGAGATTTGTATCTCATTTTTGGAAGGGCTTCCATCAAGCTTTGGGCACCGAACTCAACCTTAGCTCTGCTTATCATCCAACGACGATGGTCATGCCAAAAAGGGTTAATCAAGTGCTTGAAGACATGCTTCGATGTTACATTTTGGATCACAAAGGAGCTTGGGATGAGCATTTACCATTGGTTGAGTTCGCCTACAACAACAACTATCAAGAGACCCTCAAAATGGCCCTCTTCGAAGCATTGTACGGGCGACGTTGTAAGACCCCTCTCTATTGGTCCGAAGTGGGTTAAAAGGTTGTTTTGGGGCCCGAGTTACTTTAAGAAATGGAAGAATCCATGAGGAAGACTGATGTAAACCCAAATTAGGTTTTTGAAAATACACTACTTTAAGTGTTCAAATTAATTTTGAAATAAGTCCGAGCGGGCCAACACGAGTTTTGCGCGTGAAAACACTCATGTCATTGAACTTTGCTAAGTCGTTATTCGAAGTTCTTTCCTCGAGCGACTACCGGGTTGAACCAAAGCGAGGTCCGCGCAACCACAAGCAAAAACCAAAAGTAATATTTTATGGAATAACAGAAATTAATGAATTAGAACGTTCGAGGCAAGCATAAAATCATTTAATTGATTGCATAAGTTAGGCTAAATGAATTTGGAGCAGGATATCAAGAGATTACCACAAAGGATTATAGGTCTAATCCAAATCAGCTGCGCAGTAGTGAAGTGACTCTCGTGGACAGGTTGCTGGGGATAAAATTCGCAGTCGACAGTAACCTGCTGGTGGCATGGTCTCGGGGCAGACCGCCGGAGGAAATAGAAGGAACCAGCAACTGCAATCGGAAGACAGGCGATGACGACTGGCTGGAACGGCGACGACGGTCGTCGATTTGCAGTGGTTGATCGCACGTCTGGAGTCGGGGGTCGCTGCTCATTGGAGCTTCGACAGTTGAAACCAGGAGTGAGGGCGGCGACAGGGAACGGCTGAACCTCTTCCCGTAATCCTCGTGTCGCTGGTACGACGTCTGGACGAAGGCGTCGACTGGAGTATGGTGGAGGCCGGCTCTGGCAGAGAAACGAATCGTCGTTTCTCTGCTTCTGTCCTGGCTGCCCTATTTCCTCTTCACAGTGTTCTTAAAATAGGGCAGGCGTGATACCAAACTTTCCAATTCCTTCTTGTTTCCTTTTAACTTTTCCAATCACATGTTTCCAAGATATTCCACAGATTTATTACGGTCTTTCATTTGGAAATAATTAGGATGTTTTCCAAATGATATTTCCTGATCTAGTTTCTTTGTGGGGTATTTCTCCAATTTTTCTTATGCTTTCTTAAAATAATTTATGCTTGCTTTTACCTCTCTAATTACTAAAATTACCGGATTTTTTATTCAGGGTCTTTTCGGACGATCAAACCGACGAGCCAAACAATTTCAAATAAAAAATAAAAGGAAAAAGGTGCACGAAAAAGAAATACATGATAATAAAATAAATGCATGATAATGAGAGATACACGACGCATGATGACGTCATGCATATTTGAACGCAACGGAGGATGTATCAAAGACTCGACTTCAGTTCAGTCGCGCCATCGAGAGACAGAAAGTATGCAAACCAGCGCCACCGTCCATTAGAATTTGATGTGGGTGATCAAGTGTTCCTGAAAGTTTTCCCTTCCCCTGGGGTGAAACGGTTTGGTCGCTATCATAAGCTTAGCCCAAGGTTCGTGGGACCGTATACCATTGTAGAACGTGTCAGAGGATTTGCTTATCGTCTTGAGCTATCTGTTACTTTGGTTGGTGTTCACAATGTCTTCCATGTTAGTCAACTTCGGAAGTACATCCATGATCCTAACCACATCATTGAAGAAATTCCTGTGGTTCCTGAAGCAAATTTTCGTATCCGGCCGAACCCACTAGGATCGTGGAGTATCAAATGCGCAAGCTTCGAAGAAAAACCATTCCTATGGTAAGAGTGCTATGGATGTAGGGAAAGTCTGAGGAGTACAATTGAGAACTTGAATCTGACATGCGTAGCAAGTATCCACAACTATTCTCTTGATCTTGGTAAACTGCCGAACTTACTCTTCTCTCCATTTTGTTATAGTTATAGTTAGTTTTCCATACCTTGATTCGCAAATCTCATTGGAATGAATGACAACTGAATCTTCGCCATTAGAGGTCTCACTCAAGGAATCCTCAAAAGTTTTGGGACGAAACTTCCTAAGTGGGGAAGAATGTAACACCCCAAATCTCATTCCCATCGCAAGGTTGCTTCTTCTCCTCATTTCGCAGGGTTGCTAATAATTTTTTTGCTGAATAATTTTCTAGATCCGTCCCATCTTTTGCTGCATTTTTTTCCAGTTTTCCGTAGCTGATCCCTTGTTTGCAGAGTTTTTTTTTCCAGTTTTCACCGAGTTATCACTTCACCAAAATATTAGAAATTTCCCTTTCTGTATAGAGATAGATTTTGGGGCTTCTCTTTAAGGGCGATTCTCAAGCACTTGATTTTATTGATGAGGGTTCTTTATGCAGGGTATTATGATTAAGATTTTTTATGCAAAACTTAATGAGTACTACAGTGAATGCTGTTAGAGAAGAGATATAAAAAGCCCATGTAAAGAGCCCATTTAGGGGCCCATTATGTAGCCTTTCTTTATTAGTCCCACATCTTGAGATTGGAGTGTCTTGCCTCCTTCTCTTCCTATATATTTGTATTCATACATGTAATTACGTTTTAAGGAAATATATGCAAGGTTTATACCATTTCTCTACATGGTATCAGAGCCAACGATCTAAAAAAAAAACAAAAAAAATCGTTCCGTTTCCTGCGATCTCCCTTATTGTGACCGCCTGCGAGCTGCTCCGTTCTCGCGCGATCTCCACCTTCAGACCGCCAGCTCGCAGTGTCCTCAGCTCGCGCGGCCTCAACCTTTCTGCCCGCGTTCTTCTTCCCGTGGCTTCCACCGTCTATTCTCCGCCTCTCTGGCTGTATTTATGGTTTTTTTTTTCTGTCTGACAAGTGGGTCCCGCTACTCTGCACAAGACCGCTCGAGAAGGGGGTCGCTGCAGTTCGTGTCTGCCGCGTTCTCAGGGCTCTTTATGGTCTCAAACAATCTCCGCGAGCTTGGTTTGATAAGTTCTGCAAGGTTCTCTTGGCTCTCGGCTTTACTCGGAGCTCCGCCGACTTCTCTCTATTCACCAAGCATGGCCCAACTGGCACTGTGATCCTTCTTGTGTACGTTGATGATATCCTAATCACCGGCGATGATCTTTCTGGGATACAACAACTCAAGAAACATCTGAGCTCGGCTTTCCAGACCAAGGACCTTGGCAATCTTAGATACTTCCTCGGGATTGAAGTTGCTCGACGACCCGATGGATTGATTATGTCCCAACGAAAATACTGCATCGACTTACTTCATGAAGCAGGATACTCCGGGTGCAAACCTGCGGATACTCCTATGGATGCTAATCAAAAGTTATGTGCTGCTGGTTCTGATTCTGATCAACTACTTGAGAATCCAGAATACTACCGACGATTGGTTGGGAAGCTGATCTACCTAACGGTTACTAGACCTGATATCTCGTTTGCTGTTGGTGTTGTAAGTCGCTTCATGCATGCTCCGCGCACTTCTCATCTTCAAGCTGTTGAGCGTATTCTCCGATATCTAAAGACCGCTCTGGGACAAGGCCTTGTCTACAAACCATCCAACTCACCATCTCTTCTTGCCTACTCAGACGCCGACTATGCCGGGTCTCCTGATGATAGGCGTTCCACGACTGGTTTTTGCACTTACTTTGGCGGACACCTCATAACCTGGCGGAGCAAGAAACAGTTTGTGGTTGCTCGCTCCTCGGCTGAGTCAGAATACAGGGCCATGGCTGCTGTTGTGTCAGAATTAACCTGGCTTGAGAGTCTTCTAGGTGACTTGGGTGTTAGACTTTCTTCTCCGGCAACTCTTCGGTGTGACAGTCGGACAGCAATTCATATCGCCAATAATCCTGTTTTTCATGAGCGAACAAAGCATATTGAGGTTGACTGTCATTTCATCAGGGAAAAGGTGCAATCAAAGAAGATAGAGTTGGAGCATGTTCCTGCTGCTAGACAGACTGCTGACATCCTGACAAAAGCACTTCCTCGGCCACTGTATCTCCAGTTCTTATCCAAGCTGGGTGCCTACGATTTGTATGCTCCAGCTTGCGGGGGAGTGTTAGAGAAGAGATGTAAAAAGCCCATGTAAAGAGCCCATTTAGGGGCCCATTATGTAGCCTTTCTTTATTAGTCCCACATCTTGAGATTGGAGTGTCTTGCCTCCTTCTCTTCCTATATATTTGTATTCATACATGTAATTACGTTTTAAGGAAATATATGCAAGGTTTATACCATTTCTCTACAAATGCAATAAACTTAATGGTTATAGAGTTCATGATCCTTTGGAGCATAAAAAAGGAAAAATTGAAAGGAACTCACCCGCTAGGAATAGCTGTTCACTAAAGTGCACCATAAAACTAACTCAATTGATCAAATCCTATTATAAGACTTTTAGTTAATTGTGAAACTAGACAAAAGCTCGTTAAACATGGAAAACCTAAAATTAATCTCATAATAAGCAATTCTCAAGGGGATGGTAAAATAAAAGAGTACCCAAAAAGTGTGCATGGTGAACTAAAATGCTTTCCCATCTGATTCCCGCATAGCATTATTACAAAGAAGTACTGTATTATGAGCTAATTGTGTTTAGAATTAAGTTTAGCAATTACTTTTGTTTTCCTTTCAATAGAGGCAAGCAGAATCATGGATAGGCAGGTCGCAAAGCATTGCATTTGTTAAAACATAGAGAATGGCCTGAGCTTGGAATCTTAGGTTACATGTATTTCCAAGGCCATATATTCGAGATTAGATATACCTGAAGTGTCTGCTTGTGTTTGGTTTAGAGGCATTCAGTGGAAGAGAGAGAAAGAGTGAGAGTGTGTAAGAGAAAGAGAGAGATTTATATGCAACCATTTCATGCATTACAGACTGCTAATGCTTTGGCCGCACGTGCATGATTGTGGCGGCATTTTGGTCTTAATAATTCTCTTGGAAATATTAATTTTGAGGCAACTTTCAATCATATCAAGACTTCTAAGTTATAGCCAGGGGAAGTAAGAAGAAAACGAATCCTCAATCCACGACAAAAGGCAGCAACCATCCAGCAGGCCGTGAGAGGATAAGTATAAGAAGAAATGGAAAGAGGGGAATAAGAAGAGGAGAAGATGGGAGTAAGAAAATCCAGAGCATGAGATTATATAGCCAATTCCAACCCGCTTTTCTTCATATCACCAATTCAATTCCCTTAGAAACAAAAGAATAAGGGGAAGAGAAGAAGAATCACAGGTTTAGAGAATCACATGGGTTGCTTGGAATCAAGCCTTCCACGACACGCAAAAAAAAAAATTCAAGGCCTCAAAATGAATGAACCCAATCCATGGCATAATACCGATCCCAACCCAACATTTCATAACACAACAAATCAAGTTAGGGTTTACCAGAAAATTGGAGGAAGAAGAAGGTGGAGAATCACAAGCTGCTCGGGTTGCTTGGTATTAGCCGAGCCATCCTCGAGGCACCCCAAGGAAATCCAGCCCATCCTTGCGCCAACCAGCTTGATTCTTCACTTAATTGAAGGAGAAGGTAGATGAAAGGAGGATCCAATCTCTTGCCGCCGGCGAGGAGAGGTGCTTGGTCGGTATAAGGAGGAGGCATCGGTAGTTCCGCCCCTTTTCTCGTGATTTTCGTCGACATAGCTTAGGTTAGGATAGATTAAGTTTTATTAACATAAACTTATATGTACATATATACACAAATATATGTATACATATAGATGTATATATAAAGGGCATAAAAATTCGCATCTTGCAAAATAAGTGCGGGGAAAACGCGCGGAAGATGTCGTTGTGCTCGTGTCGGACTCACGAATCAAATGAATGCAACCAAAGTTGATTTCAAGTTCGTTTACTCATAAATAATTACTCAGGTCGCCGCGTAACTCAATGCTGTTCATTTCGGTCAACTTTCTCAATTCTCTTCGGAATTCAACGAAACGAAGGGCATCACACTTGTATTGATCATACATGTCCAATGCAACTAACTTTGATCAATTTGGAGTCCGCTTGATCTAAAAATCAAGTCGTAGTCGTCACGTAGTTCGTTTTAGTCTTATTTAGTCAACCTCGCCACCATACATGAGAATGAGGCGTAGTTGATGTTGTTGAGTTTGTATTGATTTCAAAAGTGCATTGCCACGGACCGGGATAAATTCCGGATTGATTTACTCAAAATTCTATATCAAGTCCCGTAGTTCAAACCTGGTATATATATAAGACGAAAGTCGGGTCACGGGTTACTGTGACCCCGACTAAGCTCTTATAGGGGTCAATTGAACCGGCTAGGTCCCCCTGCGTGGTCCAATTATCCAAGTCCGAATTGGGATGTTAAAAATTCAATAAAAAAAATTCGTCCCTGAAAATGCGAGTGAAGTAGCGGGGTTTCCAAAGTAAGGATGAAATATAGGCACTTATAGGTGATTCTCACCAAGTAGTTTGGAGCTTAAGGTGCATGAGTCACAGTTAAAGTTCAATGATTCTTGACTATAGGAGTGTTCTTGTTCTGAAACATTGCAGGAGAAGTTTTAAGGGCACACTTCTTCCGATAATAGGCACATCGGTTGAAACTGGTATGTTGAAAACCTAAATTGATGATATGTAACTAACGTCCTTAAATTGATTCAGGATAGTACAAGTCCACTTATTCTATGTGGTTCTTTTTTGAACCACTCATTGCACAATGGGAGGTCTGGCTCTAAGATTAGTTGTAACGACTGACCCTTACGTTTAGCGGTAGTATCTGTCTTTATGTATATCCGGGAGTTGGAGGGTAAGCACTCACATTTTTTGTGAAAAACACCTCCTGTATCAGCATGGTGTGACAGAATAGTTGTGCTTAACTTTAAAAGTCTTGTGGAAGACCGTTATTGAGTAGTATAATAATTAAGTAGTAACTTATGATGCAAAAAGTCTCTACCTTTGCGATGTCATATTTTATAATGATTTGTATCACATTATATCATATAGATGTTTCTACAATATCAATGATATAATTAAATTGTTCATCATATAGCTAGCAGATTGCGAAAAGCATGAGATAGGTACTCCCCCCTGAGTCAGAACGAAAAATACGTGTGGAGGCAGAAAACTGGGTGTGCACCAAAGAAGAAAAAGTAACATAAATCTGAAAGAATTCAGAACGAGAATGCATAAAGTAGACCCAACAATAACGAGAATAGTCATCAATAAAGAAGCATAGTACCGATGTCCACCCTTGGATATAAAAGGTGCGAGACCACATACATCAGAATGAACTAAATAAAAAGGACGCTGAGACCTAAACTCACTAGACTGATAGGGGAGTTGTAGCTGTTTACCAAGCTTACAATCTATACAAGAGTGTGACCGATCAACATAAACACGACCAAGGAAACCATGAGTGATAAGAGACGCTAGACGCGAACCACTGGGATGACCGAGACGGTGATGCCCCTGCGAGATGCCCACCGAAGGAAGGCAAAGAGTAGAAGCTGCTGGTGACGATGGAGTGGATGGAAGATGGAGACGATCAAGGACGCACACCCCGCTACGACGATGACCAGCTCCAAGGAGCATCCCTGTCAGACGATCCTACACACGACATGTAAACTCATAAAAAAGAACAAAACAATCGTGGGATATGAGTTGGCTGACGGATATAAGGTTCATGGATAACTTGAGTATGTATGCAACATCGGGAACATGGAAAAGGCCGGTATGAAGGACGCCACGACTAGTGATGGGTAGAATAGTGTCATCTGCTATCATGATGCTAAGGGCAGAAAAGACGGGCTGACAAGACAAGAGGTTAGTGGCATCATAGGTCATGTGAAAAGAGGCTCCAGAGTCAAGCAACCAGTAAGATGGAGAGATACCTGCATGGGCGGAGGCAGCAGGCTGAGAGGCAGAGGTGTCAGAAGCATCCGGTTGAAGCACAGAGGCAGGGGAGCGAGGCAGAGAATCCTGAGAGAGCTACTGGGCAATCAGTTGGGCAAGCTCAGATACAGAGAGTGACTGCGCCGGAGCAGACAAGTGAGCAGAAGGTGTACCATGAGCACGCTGCTGGCCAGACTGCTTTGCCCTTTGAAGCTTGCGACTCTCAAATTTGACGTGATCAAGACACTGACAGTAGTGGCAGCGGGCAGGAGGGCGACGAGGTGCACCAGACTGAGTGAAAGACCATGTAAGTGTCAAGGTGAGTCATAAAGAATTTTGTATGACTGAAAATTCAATACTTAAGGTTTACAATTCAACGTTTAAGGTTTACATGAGTATGTCAGTAGGTATGTACTTAGGGTTGTGTAAAGTTTGTTGTCTTGTACTACCATTAAGGTCCACCACCGCTTCCGATGTAGTGGTTTGACTCGAACCACTTAATAGCGATTGGTGGGGCAATAAGTCTTTTTGTGATTACTACTGGTCCAAGCGATTGTTTTAGCTTTGATACTAATTGTAAGACCCCCTTCCTCAGGAAAGTAGCACTGACTAGGAGATCTTATCGCACACCACCGCCGACACGCAACGTCGAAGCAACTCACGGGAAGGTGGAGGTACGACGCCGAAGCAACTCGCATCGCAGAGGCAACTAGCGAAAGAGTGGAGGTACAACCCCCCCCCCCCCCCCCCCCCGGTTTATCACCCATATGCCAGACATCAACGACAATGCTACAACAAATACATTCCACACACTATCAGAGTAAGTGACAGTTAATTAGTGAAAGATTAAGTCAATGAGATTGTGCTTAGTAGAGAATTAGCAGAAGCCTTAAATATTTTAGCGGAAGTCTTAAATATTCTATCGAAAGACCTATTGCTACCAGTATCACAGAGCCCAACACTTACATTTTATGTTTAAGCACATACACCTTGATATAGCAATGTCGAACAATTTTACCTGTCACCTGCCCTCATAAAAAATCAATCAATACTTATAAGCAATAAATATAACCAATGATAACAAATGTAGTAAGGTATCTGAAAGGGAGGTGATGTCTTGTATTTCTACTGGGTCTTGGCGGTTTCCCTACGATCGTTGCCTATGTACTCCTTATTAACCTACATATGGCCTCAGACCCACGTAGTTCTATCATGGTGTCACATGAGTTGTCCTTTCGACCATCCAACATACGGGTTGCCTTAAAGTAGAACTCGCAGGCCATCCGATATTTCCCGAAAAATACATTATCCATGGCACAATATTCTTGAAGACACTTTTTTTCGAAGGCACGCATTTTCTGGAAGGCACTCTTTTTCTCGAAGGCACAATATTCTCGAAGACGCATTTTCCCGAAGGCACAGATTTTTCTCGAATACACATTTTTCTTGCAGTTTGGGTTACCTGGAAGAATACTCAAGGCCATCCACAAGCCTTTACTTTCTTCATAGGAAAATAAATAGGAAATCAAAAATATATAAAACAATTCCCTTAAAGCAAAATTAACATGCAAGTCAAATTCACATTACCAAAGAATAATCATGGAGAAGAGAACCTCCAAATCCCCATCATATCCTGCCAATCTCATAGGATAAGAGAATAGCGGGAACGACGACAAGGAAGCATATCCCCATCAATTAAACTTCGATATAATGAACAAATCATCATTCCAGATTCGTCGTAGAAATCTTAATATGATGCAGAAAAAAACCAGAGCTAATGAACTCAAGTTATCCAAATAAGTTTGTCCATACCGTCATAGAAATCCATCCTACAGAAATATTGTATGCAAATAATTCAAGCTGAACAAATCGCAAGGGAGAAGGATTAACATCTAAATTTTAATGTTTAAGGCTCGGTTCAAATTCCAAATATAAGTGTGCAGCATAAAGAATAATCATAACTGAATTTGCATAATATGGACTTAGACAACCCTTAGAAAGACTTGCCGGACTCGAACCAGAATTAATACTAATACTTCAGGGAATATAAAACAATTTGATCATGAATTAAAATCAGAACTCTAGAAAATCACATATAGAGCTCACGATCCTTTGGAGCATAAAAGGGCAGCCAGTTGCACAAAGCATCCCTGCGCAGTGAGGGTCCGGGGAAGGGTCCCACCACAAGGGTGAAATGTAGGCAAACCTTACCCTGCATTTTTGCAAGAGTGTACGCGTTTCACTAAAGAGACACCATAAAACTAACTCAATCGATCAAATCCTATCATAATATTTTTAGTTAATTATGAAACTAGATAAAATAGTTAATTATGAAACTCTAAGGGGAGCCTTGGTGCACCGGTTGAGGTATTGCCGTGTGTTCTTGAGGTCACGGGTTCGAGTCCTGGAAGCAGTCTCTTAGCAAAAATGCATGGTAAGGTTTGCCTACATTTCACCTTTGTGGTGGGATCTGTTATGGGCCGGGACTCTGGGATTCTGGGCTTAATCCCGCTCCCACTCCCGGGGTTTGGTCCCGCCACACAATAGGGCCCACGGCCCACACACCCCAACCCCTCTCCGCACGTGTTCTCGGTGCGGCGAGTTGTTGAGGATGGGGCTCGAGACCCAGACCTCCTTGATAGAAGCTCTTAATGCCAGCTCCTATCACCAACTGAGCTGGTGTTAAGAGCTTCTATCAAGGAGGTCTGGGTATCGAGCCCCAGCCTCAACAACCCGCCGCACCGGGAACACGTGCGGAGAGGGGTTGGGGTGTGTGGGTCGCGGACCCTGTTATGTGGCGGGTCCAAACGGTCCAAACCCCAGGAGCGGGAGCGGGATTAAGCCCAGAATTCCAGAGTCCCGGGGCCCGGCCCATAACAGATCAGTTGGTGATAGGAGCTGGCGTTAAGAGCTTCTATCAAGGAGGTCTGGGTATCGATCCCCAACCTCAACAACCCGCCGCACCGAGAACACGTGCGGAGAGGGGTTGGGGTGTGTGGGCCGCGTGCCCTGTTATGTGGCGGGACGAAACCCTGGGAGCGGGATTAATCCCAGAGTCCCGGGGCCCGGCCCATAACAGGATCCTTCACCGGACCCTCACTGTGCGGGGATCCTTTGTGCACCGGGCTACCCTTTTTTATGAAACTAGACAAAAATTCGTTAAATATGTCAAACCCAAAATTAATCTTATTATAACCACTTCTCAAGGGCCTGTAAAATAAAAGAGTACCCAAAAAGTTTGCATGGTGAACTAAAATGCCATCCAATCGGAGCAGGAATTCCCATCTAATACCCGAGTAGCATTAATGCAAAGAAGTACTGTATTATGAACTTATTGTGTTATGAACTGAGTTTAACAATTTCTTTTGTTTTCCTTTCAATAGAGGCAAGCAGAATCGTGGATATGCAGGATGCAAAGCACTGCATTTGTTAAAACATAGATCATTGCCTGAGCTTGGATTCTTAGGTTACATTTATTTCCGAAGCAACATATTCTAAGATTAGATATACCCGAAGTTTCTGCTTGTGTTTGGTTTAGAGGCATTAAGTGAAAGAGAGTGTGCGTAAGAGTGAGAGAGAGAGATTTATATGCAACCATTTCATGCATCACAAAGCGCCAATGCTTTGGCCGCACATGCATGGTTGTGGCGTCATTTTGATCTAAATTCTCTTGGGAATATCGCGTTCATGATTGTGCCTAGTTCTATCTTCTCTCTATGTAAATATCAACTTCAAGGTAACTTTCAATAATATCAAGACATATGTTATGGGTGGGGGTGGGGGGGGGGGGGAGGAAGCAAACCAGCCCTCAGTCCACGACAAAGGCAACAACCATCCAGCAGGCCGTGAGAAGAGAAGAAGTAGAAGAAGAAATGGAAGAAGCAGGGAAATAAGACGAGGAGAGAAGGTGGTAGTAAGAAAAACCAGAGCATGTAAAAGCAAATTCTCCTCATTATATAGCCAATTCCAAGCCGCGTTTCCTCATATCACTAATTCAATTCCCGTAGAAGCAAAAGAATAAGAGGAAGAGAAGAAGAATCACGAGTTTAGAAAATCACATGGGTTGCTTGGAATCGAGCCCTCCATGGTGCGTAGAAAAAACTTAAGGCCTCAAAATGAATGAACCCAATTCATTGCATAATACCGGTCCCAACCCAACATTTCATAAAGTTACAAATCAAGCAAGGGTTTACCATAAAATTGGAAGAAGAGGAAGGAGGAGAATCGCGAGCTGCTCAGGTTGCTTGGGGTTAGCTGATACGGTCCAACTGGGCACTGGGCTGCTCGCAGGGCTATCTCACCCAGGATCCATAGCCAGCCCCAGCCGACCGTACCAGGGCCGCGGCCCATACACCCCAACCCTTCTCCCCAGGCCGCACAGGCTGCTCACAGGGCTTCGGCCCAGGATCCATAGCTGTCAACGTATGGCGGGATGTTGAGGCTGGGGCTGGGTATCGAGCCCCAGCCTCAACATCCCGCCCTACGCTGACAGCTATGGATCCTGGGTCGGAGCCCTGTGAACAACATGTGCGGCCTGGGGAGAAGGGTTGGGCTGCACTTTTATGATACAGTCCAACTGGGCACTGGGCTGCTCGCAGGGCTATCTCACCCAGGATCCATAGCCAGCCCCAGCCGACCGTACCAGGGCCGCGACCCATACACCCCAACCCTTCTCCCAAGGCCGCACATGCTGCTCACAGGTATCAGAGCAGTTCAGTTGGGTGATAGGAGTTCAGGAAGAGGTTCCTTATCCTATCTAGGAGGTCTGGGTATCGAGCCCCAGCCTCAACATCCCGCCCTACGCTGAAAGCTATGGATCTTGGGCCGGAGCCCTGTGAGCAGCCTGTGCGGCCTGGGGAGAAGGGTTGGGGTGTATGCGCCGCGGCCCTGGTACGGTCGGTTGGGGCTGGCTATGGATCCTGGGTGAGATAGCCCTGCGAGCAGCCCAGTGCCCAGTTGGACCGTATCATTAGCCGAGCCATCCTCGAGGCACCTCGAAGAAATCCAGCCCATCCTTGCACTGTCCAACTCGATTATTCTTCACCGAATCGAAGGAGGTAGAGGAAAATTGGAGCCAAGCTCTTGCCGTCGGCGAGGAGAGGTGCTCGGTCGGTATAAGAAGGAGACATCGCAAGTTTCGCCCCTTTCTCGTGTTTTTTGTCGACATAGCTTAATTTAGGATAAATTAATTTTTATTAACATAAACTTATATGTACATATATACGCACAAAAGGATATATATATATACACACACACACGCACGGGTATAATCAAATCGTATCTTGCAAAATATGCGCGGGAAAAATGCGCGAAAGGCGCCGTTGCGCTCCTGTCGGGCGCACGAGTCAAATGAATGCAACCAAAGTCGATCTCGTGCCCGTTTACTCAAATTCTTACTCGGGCCCCCACGCAGCTCAATACAGCCCATTTCAGTCAACTTTCTCAATTCTCATTGGAATTGAACAAAACGAAGTGCATCACGATCGTATTAATACAAGTCCAATGCAATTGACTGGGTTCAATTTGAAGTTTGTTTGCTCAGAAAGTCACGTCTGGGTTATCACGTAGTTCGATTCGACTCGATTTAATCAACTTCGTCACTATACATTAGAATGAGGCGTAATTGTTGTTGGGTTTGTATGGATCCCACGAGTGCATTGCCACTGACCAAGATCAATTCCGGGTTGATTTACTCGAAAGTCTATATCAAGTCGTCGTAGTTCAAACACGGTATATATATATGACAAAAGTCGGGTCACAGGCTACTGCGACTCCGTCTAAGCTCTTCTATGGGGTTAATTAAACTGGCTAGGCCCCTTGGGTGGTCCAATTGACCAAGCCCGAGTTGGGATGTTACCCGATCTCCCTCTCCCAGGCATCCTAGTGGATCCTGGTGTAACAATCCTTAAATATTGCACTTAATAATAATAATAATAATAATATAATAGATTTTTCCTCTCCCTCTCTCCCGATTAACCCCCCCCCCCCCCCCCCCCCCCGGTCTAAACTTCCCGCAAACCGCAAAATCCTCGGCTAGGGCTCGCCAAAATCCCGTCTCCCGATCTCTCCCGCACGACTCGACGCCGCCGCCGACGCCTCCTTCTCTTCCTCCTGCCGCCGCCGCCTGCTCTTCCCCCAGCCGTCGCCGCCACCTGCGCCTCCCCCTTCCTCTCTAGTCGACGACAGTGACGGAAGAGGCTTCCCCCCTTCTTCTTCTCCTCCGGCCGGTAGGGGTAAGCAAAAGAAAAAAACCTAAATTTCCTATTATTTCGGTTTCGAAACCATGGTTCTAAGCTATCCTCCACCGTCTTTCTAATTTTTCAAGTGTAGGTTACCCCGTCCCTCTCCCGTGGTGCATTTCGGCGGTGGTTTCCGCGAGGAACGTCTAGGGTTTGCTCGGATCCGCCCGATTTGGACTTCTTGAGGCCCGATCTAGCCTCCGTGGGTAAGAACTTCTCCTCTCCTACGATTTCAGAATTTTTGCCCTAGCGTTCGTGTAATTTTCGCTTTCCGATCGACGTAAAATTCGTCGATCCCTCTTGAGGAAGTTCCAGTGATTCCTGAAGCTAAGCTGTCATATCCAGTTGAGCCCGCGAAGATCGTTGAGTATCAAGAACGCAAGCTTCGAAAGAGAACCATTCCTATGGTGAAGGTACTTTGGAGGCATGGCAAGTCTGAGGAGTTCACTTGGGAGCTCGAAGCTGACATGCGTAGCAAGTACCCGCATCTTTTCTCCTGATCCTGGTATGCCTCTGCTCTTGTTCTCTTCTCTTTTGCTTTTCCTCCATAGATAGTTTCCATGTCTTGATTTGCAAATCTTGTCGGTATAAAGGGCATCTGAGCCTTCGTCATATTAGCCCCAGTTAGAAAATCATCAGAAGTATCGGGACGAAACTTTCTAAGTGGGGGAGAATGTAACAATCCTTAAATATTGCACTTAATAATAATAATAATAATAATAATAATATAATAGATTTTTCCTCTCTCTCTCTCCCGATTAAAACCGCCCCCCCGGTCTAAACTTCCCGCAAACCGCAAAATCCTCGGCTAGGGCTCGCCAAAATCCCATCTCCCAATCTCTCCCGCACGACTCGACGCCGCCGCCGACGCCTCCTTCTCTTTCTCCTGCCGCCGCCGCCTGCTCTTCCCCCAGCCGCCGCCGCCACCTGCGCCTCCCCCTTCCTCTCTAGTCGACGACAGTGACGGAAGAGGCTTCCCCCCCTTCTTCTTCTCCTCCGGCTGGTAGGGGTAAGCAAAAGAAAAAAAACCTAAATTTCCTATTATTTCGGTTTCGAAACCATGGTTCTAAGCTATCCTCCACCGTCTTTCTCATTTTTCAAGTGTAGGTTACCCCGTCCCTCTCCCGTGGTGCATTTCGGCGGTGGTTTCCGCGAGGAACGTCTAGGGTTTGCTCGGATCCGCCCGATTTGGACTTCTTGAGGCCCGATCTAGCCTCCGTGGGTAAGAACTTCTCCTCTCCTACGATTTCAGAATTTTTGCCCTAGCGTTCGTGTAATTTTCGCTTTCCGATCGACGTAAAATTCGTCGATCCCTCTTGAGGTGGTTGTTTACTCGACTAATCCTAAGTTTTATTCGGTTTGCGGTGCCGTTCAACGCATATAGCGGTGGAATCGCTCAAGGCCCTCTCCGAATTAGGGTTCCCGGATCCAAACGCCGCCAAAACCCTCGGATCTCTTGTGGTAACCGCTTCTCCCCTTTTGCCGAGGGAGGTATATTTCTTAACTTGCCCCCTTGAATTAATTACGCAATAGAAACACTTGTGTGCACGTAGAAATACACATTGAAATAAATATTTCATGTGAACGCATCTTGAACAGGTTCCGCTAGAGTTTAGACCTTGCCTCTTAGCCGCCGCCTTCAAGCCCGGCTCCTCCTTAAGGCAAGTAGAGAAAACTCTCTCGCTTGCAAACAAGTTTTATTTAAGTCACACTGGTACCGTACTAGCCCCCACTTGAATTTATTACTTGCAGATAAGTAAGCTCATTAGACGTCATAGGCAAACAATGAAAGGGAATGTGTCGTTTGATGTGACACCGGAAAAATGAGTTCACGCTTGAATGGTAACAGAAACCAATAAGGGAATCTTGTAAGCAGCGGTAGCTTAAGCCTTGCATTTACTCCCATGCTAGAATCTTGTGCATCAAATGACGACTCACACGCCTTTCATTGATTTCTGCTTATACGTTTGTGTTTAGGCTAAACTCCGGAGTAGGCTAAAAATTTACTAAAGAATCTCAGTTAGTCTCTGACATACTTTACTGCTATACTTGTTTCCCAGTTTACTTGTTTATTTTATTAACATGAATCTCTGTTATTGATCTTGTTCTGAGGCTTTTCCTTCTGTTTGGATTTGCCTTAGGGTTCGTGACTGCGCCGCCTACTTCCTGAGCTGTTCCTCGCCCAGCTCCCGTCTGTCGGAGGTTTACTTTTTTTGTAGTTGTTGCATCAGGTCCTTTGTATCTTGTTTCTTTTACTTTTGGATTTGTCTTTCCTGTACTAGTTATTTTCAAGCATTTTCCTTGTATCGTGGACAACTCTTAGGATGGTACGGATGTATTTCAGCATTATATAAATGTTCATTTTGTTTCTGCGGTTTACTAGCATCTACCTTTACATCATATTTATAGCATGAGAATTGATCAAAGTGCATGAGCATCACTTTTAATTCAAGCTTCCGCATAATAAATCAAACTGGTATTGTTTTTTTTTCAAAAATCTAATTATTTTCTACAGATATTTTGGAATTACAGCTCCCGCCTGGCAGACATGGTTTCTCTTTGCCCATGTCTGCGACATCACGACCCGCCCGTAGCGCATTCTGATAATTGTTATGAGACGGGTCGTGACACCTGGAGAGCACGAGCCCCTGCAAATCAACATATTGCTATATACAAAATCAAACAATAAATGAGCAACATAGTGAGGTGTTGCATACATACATGCATATCTCTATGTTGAGCATAAACTAAAAGGGGCCTACTATGCAATCACGAGCTAGAGTATGAATGTCGTATTCATGCAACTCTACTTCTAATGGCGGGATACCATGTCCTAAGCTACCACTTCAATAACAATCTCATCATGCCAAGCATAGATCAATCATTATGTCTTATACTGAACTCTTTAATCTAGTCAATAACGCACGCTGATGTTCTCTTGTTATGTAAACATGTAATACCAGAGGGCCTTTTTCACACCGAACTATAATGTTGCAGGTGCAATAAGGTATACTTACAGTAGTAGGTCCTTCCTCTTGTGCCCATTCTCACCGCATAAACTATCGTCCTTAGCCTAATCATCAACCCTATATGGCTATATCAAATCAGTGCTCTCATGGCAGGGGGGTGAAGGATGAGCGTGGAGAGATTTTCTATGTGTTGGCGGTGATGGATCGATAATTAGAGCTCTCTAGCTCCAGCTCTGACGACACCTCCTTCCTCTAGCCCTCTTTCTCTCCTCCTCTCTAAACTTTCTCAGAAGAAACCAGCTGAGAAAAAGAGCTTCTCAACCCTAATCCCAACCTAATGAGGCTTGTGAAGAATCCTATATTGTTAGATAAAAGGTCCCCTACGATCTACAACTCAAAACGAGTTAATTTTTCTATTTACGACTCCGTACATGCCCAAGAATATGGTTGTGTCCAGCCTTCCAGATACCCAGGTTGTTCCAGGTTCCGTTCCAGGTGTAAGACCCCCTTTGGGAAAGAGGCGCCGGCCGGGGGATCTTATCGCACACTACTGCCGACACGTGACACCGAAGTGACTAATGAGAGAGCGGAGGCACGACCATGTCCAACCCCTCTCGTTGTTCACCATGATGTCACACATCAACAGGGGTGCTAAGCGAATATCATCACACGATAACAGAGTGAGGAAGCAGTTTTTATAGCCGAAGGCATAATTAGTGGGTTGTGCTTAATAACAGATTAACAGAAGACATAATCATCCTAGCGAAGTCTAGTTATCACAGAAACCCAATATATGCACGGTATTAGTATTTGCATGAGAACGAACTAGTAGACAACAACTTGTCAATATATCAGGTTCTACTAACAATGATTTCAGTGATATATGTAAGAAAAATGTGTCATAATTAAATTATACCTGAACCAACTTGTCCAGTGGTTTTCACCCCTTATTGTGCATTACCATTCACCCGCGCCTGTCACTTGCGCTCGTAATGAAATATTAGAATAATGAATAGAATAAAATACCTATTAGTATTAGGTGTCGCACGGGTTGTCCTTTCAGACCATCCGTCATGCGGGTTGCCTCAGAGTAAAACTCGCCGGCCCTCCGATACTCTTCTCAAGGCACATTTATTAACTTAGGAATTTATTTCTCGAAGACACAATTTTATTCCCGTAAGAATTATTTTCTCGAAGGCACAATTTATTCCTGTAGGAATTTATTTCTCGAAGGTACATTTTACCCCCACCAAGGCACTTTTGTTGGAACATAATCCAAACGGCAGGAAGAATGACAGAGAAGATTACGAGGAGCTCCATGAGGCAGAGGTGCAGCCTCAACCCTATCCCACCAGAAGCCGTTCCTGCATAAAAGAGATAACCAGTTAGAATAAATAATCTAATATGTGTGCTGTAGTTGGTTTTTTATATTCAGTTAGGGCCCAGTTGTTGTTTGTCTTATTTCTTGTAATGGACTGCTATATAAAGCCCCTCTTCCTTTCTGTTTAGAAAGGCTCTGGATTGTAAGTTCTGTATTGTGTATTTTTGTGAAGTTCAAGTGCAAGTTCCGGTACTGGTAGTAATATTATCCTTCCTGTTCCTCAATCTTTTGTGCTCTTGCTAGTTTGTCAACATGGTATCAGAGCATGGTTGGTGCTAGATTACTATCTGCTATCTGCATTTTGAGGAGATTTGTTTTTCAACATCTTGTGTTTCCAATCTGCAATTCCAGTAGTTCTTTTTCTCTCCTCTTCATCATCACATGGCCTCATGTAATAATCCAGTTCAAAATTTTCTCTATTCTCCAAGCGGGGTGCCTATCTTTGAAGGTGAAGCATATGACTCCTGGCATGTGCAAATGCGGACTCTATTTATGTCACAAGGTTTATGGGATCTGATTCAAGATGGATATCCCCTACCTACTACTGAGAATCCTCTAACAGCTTGGGATGCTGCTCATGTCAAGGAGCACTCTGAAAATCTGAAGAGGGATGCTAAAGCCCTTCTCTATATCCAAGAAGAAATAGGAAGGAGCATATTCCCAAGGATTATGGGTTCCCTTACAGCTAAAGAAGCTTGCTCAAAATTTGTTGAGTGTAGGGCAGCTACTTAAGAAAGGATATAAACTCATCTTTGATGATCCCTGGTGCATCATCATTGATAAAGGCACCTCACAAACTGTAGCCAAAATCAAAATGTCTCCTAACAAAGTTTTTCCTCTGACCTTACCTCATGAAGAAAGAGGCTTAGTGGCAGAAACTTGTATAGAAACTATGAAGTGGCATCAAAAGATATGACCATCTAAATTATGGTGACTTGAAGAAACTGCAGTGCAAACACTTAGTTACTGGACTGCCACAAATCCAAAAGAAGACCCACATATGTCATGAATGTGCCATGCAGAAAATTCACAAGCTACCTCATCTTCAAATCACTACTAGGAGAACCTCAAAACCCCTAAAACTTGTATATCCAGACGTCTGGGGGCCATCCAGAACTCCCTCCATTTCTGGAAGGCACTTCTATCCCCTCATCTTGGATGACTTCACTCAGATGATGTGGATTTACATTTTGGAGAATAAATCAAATGCCTTTCTAAAATTTAAACAGTTCAAAGCTCATGCCAAGAATGAAGCTGATACAAAAATAAAAACTTTAAGAACTGATAAGGGTGGAGAGTTCCTCAACAATGCCTTCTCTTCATTCTGTCATGAACATGAGATTAAACGTGAACTCACGGTAAAAGGCACACCTGAACAGAACGAAGTAGCTGAGAGAAGAAACAGATCCATAGTGGAAATGGCAAGGTGTATGATGTTAAATAAGAATCTGCCTAAACAATACTGGGGGGAAGCTGTTAACACAGCTGTTTACCTCCTAAATAGGGCCCCATGTCGTGCCTTAACAAACACCACACCTTATGAAGCTTGGACAGGAAGCAAACCTGATGTAAGTCACCTCAGAATATTTGGGAGTATTGTCTACAGTTTAGATACCACTCCAAACAAAAATAAACTGTCAGAAAAAGGGATACAAGGGATTTTACTTGGCTATAGTGACACCTCCAAAGCTTACCGTATGTACAATCCAACCACAAAACAATTTATAATTACCAGAAATACAATTGTTGATGAAAAAAGGAGTTGGAGCTGGGACGTGGCTCAGGATCAATCCTATATTCCGACGGTTACAGGAGATGCCAATGACGAATCATCAACAGATCCCCTGCCATCCATTCCGATACCAACCAACAACAACAATGAATCCCTCAACACAGAGGAGGATAGAATCAACTCTTCCGAATCATCACTTCCTTTATCGCCACGCAGGTATCGCTCCCTAACTGATTTATATGATCAATGTCAACTTGCTTTCTTTGTCAAAGAACCTACCAGCTACCATGAAGCTATCATTGATCACAATTGGGTAAGAACTATGGAAGATGAACTTCATATGATTGAGAAAAATCATACCTGGGAGCTCACTGATATGCCTCTCAACAAATCCGCTATTGGCCTTAAGTGGCTATTCAAAGTCAAATATAATGAAGACAAAACATTCAGAAATACAAAGCCAGTCTTGTAGCCAAGGGGTATGCCCAAAAGGAAGGAGTAGATTACTTTGAAACCTTCTCACCTGTAGCTCGATTTGAATCTATCCGAGTTCTACTTGCCATTGCCACTCAATACCAATATCCAATATATCAAATGGATGTTATGTCTGCGTTCCTTAATGGTGAAATTCAGGAGATCTATGTCAAGCAACCACCAGGAGATCTATGTCAAGCAACTCGACCAGACATTGAGTTTGACGTTAGTATTATCTCACGATTTATGCAGTCACCAAGTATCAAACACATGACAACAACCAAGAGAATCCTACGATATATCAATGGTTCTCGATCTCTGGGATTGATATATGAAAAGAGAAAAGAAAGTAAGTTTAGGGGTTTTTCTGATAGTGATTGGGTCGGATGTTCAGACGACAGGAGGAGCACAATGGGTTTTATCTTCTTCATTGGTCCCAATCCTGTTTCCTGGTGTACCAGAAAGCAAAAAACCATTGCTCTCTCCTCAACTGAAGCTGAATATACCGCTCTTAGTGAAGCTGCTAGAGAAGCAGTCTGGTTAAAGAGGTTAATTGCAGAAATGGTGAAGGAAGACGAAGGCCCAACTGTCATCGAGGTTGATAGCACGTCATCGATAGCCCTAGCAAAGAATCCCGTTTTTCATAATAAAACCAAGCATCTCGAAATTAAACTTCACTATACCAGAGATCATGTCAGCCAGGGAGAAATCGAACTTAAGCACTGCAAATCTAAAAACCAGATCGCTGACCTGCTCACAAAGCCATTGTCAGCACCAACATTTAATGAATTAAGGAAGGAGATGAAGCTGGTTAAAAGCTGTTCCGATTATGGGGGGGTGTTGGAACATAATCCAAACAGCAGGAAGAATGACAGAGAAGATCAAGAGGAGCTCCATGAGGCAGAGGTGCAGGCTCAACCCTATCCCACCGGAAGCCGTTCTTGCATAGAAGAGATAACCAGTCAGAATAAATAATCTAATCTGTGTGCTGTAGTTGTTTTTTTATATTTAGTTAGGGCCCAGTTGTTGTTTGTCTTATTTCTTGTAATGGGATGCTATATAAAGCCCCTCTCCCTTTCAGTTTAGAAAGGCTCTGGATTGTAAGTTTTGTATTGTGTATTTTTGTGAAGTTCAAGTGCAAGTTCCGGTAGTAATATTATCCTTCCTGTTCCTCAATCTTTTGTGCTTTTACTAGTTTGTCAACAACTTTTGCATTTCTTGGCACAATACTTCATTAAGGCATCATATATAAAATAAGGCGCATACCATATCTTAACATCTTGTTCCTTTCCATCCCCCATATCATATATTTATGAAAAGAGGAAAGGCAGGAGAGTAGAAAGAGGAAAGGCATAAATCTTATATACTTATATGAATATTTTGTCAATAATCTCTTGGTGTAAAATCTACATAAATCTAACCTAAAAGCAACCCTCTCTGCCAACTATATGGTTGGCCGGTCAAGTAAGCCACAAATAAGCCCCCTTTCTGTCAACCCAAGCCAAGGCACTAAGTTTAAGCAAAAAATTTCCTCCCGGCAAATAACAGCCGGCCGTTCGAGGAATTCTCAAATCCAGTATATAATTAATTATAAAAATCGAAGAATTACAGTTTTTAGCTCTCATGAATCAAATTTCAGCATTTGGAGAGATAGGAGGAGGAGATAGAGGGGGAGGCAGGGGCCTTGAGAACTTTTAGAATCTCCGGAAATTTAAATGGCCGCACAAGGAGAGCCAACTCCAAATGAAGCCACGTTCAAGAACAAGAAACTTTATTCCTTTTTATATATGAAAGTATTAATCATAATAGCATGAAGGTGAAGGCAGACTAATAAATGCAGGAGCAAGGGGAAGAAGAATTACCAAGGTAAAACCATCATGTAGCAGATTCCTGAACCAAGTCCCTTAATTTCCCTGAAGCCATTCAGTGTGAAAGAAAGAAAAGGAGGTATAGATCTAGAAAGAGATAGGAGTAGAGATACTCAGACTTCTCATAATCAGCTTCTTTTGAATAGAATACCCGAGTAGGCGAGTAACTATCACCAATGCCAACACAGCCGGCCACCATACCTCATCAACCCTCCAAATTCTTTTAATTACTTATATATATTTGCTATAAATTATTTTCATTGCAAGGCAAATAGCCGAGTCGATACAAAATAGCATCGCCTCCCAGCACCTTGTAATACCTGACTCAATTAGGAATTATAATTTCCATAGTAGAGAGTAGAGAGTGAGAGTAAGGAGATAATAAAATGGTGTGATTATAAGCCACAGACTTCCAATCCATCCATCTAAAATTCTTTGCTGCAGTATTTTCATGAACCGAGCAAGGTGAGGCAGAGAAATACGAAGAGAACAAATGGAGAATAGGAGAATTGGCAGGTGCTCTGTAACAACAAGGATACTAATCAAATAAATATTTGGAAACCATTTGCTCAAAGAACAAAACCTTACTGTGAAGCAGTTTCAAGGTTCCCTATATCATAACTCAAATTTCCTCAATATATGCACCATGAATTAATGTATCAGGTAATCAGAAATAGTGAGAGGGGAGTTCAGTTCAAGGGATTAGCAAGGTTCTAATTTAAGCTCCAACTGATATAAACTTCATCAATTAAGAAAAACTCTCATCCTATGCTTAAAATTTTCATTGCCGACCTTTAAAAACAATCTTGCAAACTAGCTGGTAATACCTGAATGACATGTAATATTTGACATTGAAATAATCAATGTTAGACTTGAGAGAAAATCAAGTAACAGTATGTATTCACTTAGAAAAAGACCCTTGGGGTCTTACATATAAAGCAAGAGGAGAGTCTGAAAACACCACAGGCGATGTGGTACTAAGACAGAATATACAATAAATAATATTAATTACATTAATATTAACACCTTCCCTCAAACTCACGGTGGATCATGAACCGAGAGTTTGCTAATGAGATATCAGAATCTTACAGATGTGAGAGGCTTGGTGAGGAAATCCGCAATTTGTTCTTCAGATGCAATGAACGGTAGAGAGATAGTGTTCGCGAGGAACTTCTGGCGAGTGAAGTGACAATCAATCTCGATGTGTTTCGTCCGTTCATGAAATACTGGATTAGACGCAATTTGTATAGCACTTCGATTATCACAGAATAGGGGAGTGGGTTCGGATATCGACACACCAAGATCACCGAGTAGTCGGCGAAGCCAAACGATCTCAGCAGTGGTGGAAGCCATGTCACGATATTCGGCCTCAGTGCTGGAGCGCGCAATGGAGTCCTGTTTCTTGCTACGCCAGGAGATAAGAGAGTCACCCAGGAAGATACAGAAGCCAGTAGTAGAGCGACGAGTTGCAGCATCCCCGCGCAGTCAGCATCGTAGAATGCTCGGAGGGTGAGTGGAGAAGTGGCGGAGAGAAACAGTGAGCGGGTGACGGAGGTGCGGAGATAGCGGAGAATCCGGAGGATCGCGACGTAATGAGCCGAGCGAGGAGCTTGGACAAACTGACTGACAAAGCTAACAACATAGGCAATGTCAGGCCTAGTCATAGTAAGATAGACCAGCATCCCGACAAGGCACCGATAGTGGGAGACATCTAGGAGTGGTTCACCGTCAGTTGGGAGAAGTTTTAGATTGAGCTCGATGGGAGTATCAGCTGCCCGGGTGTCAGTGAAAGCGGCAGCAGAGAGGATGTCAGAGATATACTTCTGTTGAGATACAAGGATGCCACGTTTGGACCGGGAAATCTCCAACCCAAGGAAGTAGCGAAGGGGGCCTATGTCCTTCATCTCGAACTGACTGCGGAGGTGCTGTTGAAGAGAGGCAATGGTTGCATGGTCATCGCCAGTTATAATCATATCATCCACATATAGAAGAAGGATGACACATCCCTGACCAGAAGTGCGAGTGAACAATGCATGATCAGTCTGACGTTCAATAAAGCCGGCCTTGAGAACAACAATCAGCAGTACAAAAGCGCTCAAACCAGGCACGTGGGGCCTGTTTGAGACCATAGAGAGCCTGACGGAGATGACAGACGTGGCCGGTTGGAACGGAGAGACCCGGGGGAGGAGTCATGTATACTACCTCTGTAAGATCACCATGAAGAAAAGCATTAGTGACGTCCATCTGATGGAGAGGCCAATTGCGGGCAGCAGCAACTGCAAGTAAGGTGCGCACGGTGGTCATAGGAGCAACCAGTGCAAAGGTCTCATCGTAGTCGATCCCATGCTCCTGCAAGAATCCACGGGCAACTAAGCGGGCTTTGTGTCGGTCAATAGACCCGTCCGAGCGAGTCTTGATCTTGAATATCCATTTGCAGCTGATAGGAGTTACGCCGGGGGGGGGGGGGGGGGGGGGGAGGGGGCGAGGTCCCAGGTATGAGTTCGGTGGAAAGCCTGAAGTTTAGCGGTCATGGCTTGCTGCCATTCAGGATGTGCAACTGACTCTCGGTATGACTGGGGCTCCCGGTGAGAGTGGAGAGCGGTGAGGAAGGCCTGAAAGGCAGGAGAATAGGAGATAGCTGTTGTGAGAGCGGATGGTTTATACCTGTCAGGACTATGGTCGTAGCGAGCAGGCGGGTGACGAGGGAGAGCAGGGTTACGCCTAGGAGGAGCAAGATCCATGTGCGGAGAGGCGGACGGAGGAGCGTCAGACAAGACCATATCAGAAGGAGCTTGAGCGGAAGGGGGAGCTGTAGTGGAAGGGGGTTCCGTGGGCGGAGGAGCTGAAGTGGACAGAGGATCCTCGGCCGGAGGACTAGCTGGTACCGGGATAGGAGGGGTAATTTGGGTCCTGGGACGAGTGGGTATAGGGGGAAGTAGCGGAAGGGAGAGCGGTGGAGTAGAGAAGGTTTGGGCGGGAAATGTTGTTGGATTTGGCGTGGAGGAGAAGAACATCTCATGTTCAAGGAAGGATGATGGAGGCAAGGACCCGCCAGATGGTTGTGATCGTGTTTGTGATTCCACGTCGACGCATTACTTTGATCGCGGCGGCAAATTTGAAGACTACGATGGAAGATGCCGCGAGATTATTGGAGCCGGCTTGATGGTCTATGTTCGAGTCGGCACGGTTCATGTTGGAGCACTTTTGGTCCATGACGATGGCGGATGACGGCGCCACTCCAACTATGGCGAGCGCCATCGCCGCTACAACTTCCAACCGTGGGGCAAGAAATAATAGTTATAATTATAATCACTCTATTATAATTAGTAATGTGTGTTATTTCATGTTTTGCATTTTATTTTGGATTTTGATTAAGCACTCTTGTTTATTTGGGCTGCATATAGCCTTTTCCTTTGTATGGCCTATATATGGCCTCATGTATTAGTGAAGGCAGATTATTATTGATGAAAAAAAAAAGAAACCCTAAGAATTTCCCTCTCTCTCTCTCTCTCGTTTTCTCTCTTCCATCCGCCCAAGGTCCCTCCCCTCTCCTCTCCAAGTTCGGCCAGGCCGACCCCTTCTCCCTCCCTCTCCTTCCCCTCTCTTGGTCGACCTCTCCCCTCTCTAACCCCTCCTCCTCTCTCTTGGCCGACCACCTCTTCTCCTCCTCCCCTCTCTCGGCCTGCTTGCCCAAACCCGACCACCACCAGCAGCCCCCCTTGGCCACCTCCTCCTCCCCTATCCTCCCCTCTCTCGGCCTGCTTGCCCAAAACCGACCACCACCAGCAGCCCCCCTTGGCCTCCTCCTCCTCCAAGCCACCCCCTTCCTCCTCTCCACGGCCGGCCCTATCCTACCCGACCACCTCCATCCCTCCCCTCATCACAGCACTATTCCGACCACCCCTCACTTCTTCTACAGCCACCACTCAACAGCCAACCTCCACGAAAAACAGCCCCGGATTTGGTCTTGCTCGTGGCGGCCGGATTTGAAGGCGACGGTGCTCTACGTTAAGGATTCTCCTCCGACGACCACCACCGTGAACGGCCTAGGAATTTCTACAACCGGATCTACGATTCCGGGAAGGGTAACGCTTCCTACTCCGTGTGAGATTTTCTCTCTAGTTAATTGTGGTGGTATAGATCTGTGACGGATTTTCTCGCCGCTATTTGCTCGTGTTTATTTTCATTTGGTTAGTGGAACGCTCTAGGATTTATCGTTTATTCGACGAGGAGTGGCGATCCTCTTTGCTCTTGTTGGGGAAGATCTTCCTATTTTCCGAAGTCTTGCTTTCGGAGGATCCTCTTTGGTACAACACAATCGCTTGTCCGGACGCAAACATTCGTCCCTTTAGCTTGACGGATCCCGGCTTATCGCCGACGATTCGATCTTGTCACGGAGTTGCTATCCGTACGCGTACGAAAATTGATAACAAGTTTAGTCGAGGGCTGCGTTTTGATTAGTGTTTGGGTCGAGCGGAACGTTGAGAGTTTTAGTTCGTAGTCGCGTGCTACCGCCTCATTCCGGTGGCCTACATCAATTTGGTATCAAAGCGAGGTTGTGTTGAGTTCTATCTCGACACCATCCTTACTCTAATCCGTAGGCTATCCGCCCTCACTTGGGTGTGCACCGTTTTGCCAAAATCTGAATTTTTTAGCATTGGTGTGCAAATAGCGATTTTCAAAATTTCGTCGGAATCAACAAACAAAATTCCTGTAGGTTCTTAGTCAAGATATAAGAATTAAAATAAAAAAATATTTCAGTTTCATTAAGGTTTAGGTGGCTTCAAAAATTAAACGCTCGTAATTTTTATACTGGACAACACCTAATTTTTTCACTAGTAATGACTACTAGGCTGAATCCGGGGTATCCCCCACCCCTTTCACGTATAACTACACCACGGGCCTGCTCTATGAAGATAATTAGGTTCAGCCGTGACCCGATGCACCAATTTAAATTAAATTTTAAACACGGTGAGAAGTGGTGCAGGCTTGTTGTCGATAGCGTCTGCCACACAAATGCTATCACGGAGAACGCGGTGTCTAGGATGTTGGTGACCACTGAACCACATCCTCACCCATATCGGCTCATATGCCCTGATGAGAGCGTTATGTTAGTGTCCCGACGATGTTTGGTGCCCCTCACCATCAAAGCCTATTCTGAGCACGTTTGGTGCGATGTCCTTCCCATGAAGGACTTTCATGTACTGCTAGGACACCATTGGCTTGCTCATCATGATATTCTATACGATGATCGCGATGACACCTTAGACTTCATGCATCAAGGTCGGCTTATATCTCTTAGGTCCACTCCGTCCAGGAAGCCCACAGTCTCATCTGGAGACATTTGTGGCTCGGTTGAGTCGACACCACCCGGTATTGACACGCATGTGGATTTTGACACCGTTAGTCAAAGTCAGCCCGTCGATTGTGTTAGCCACCCTGAGGTCAACACACCGAGCTTGATCATAACACCCGAGTCTGACCCTTTTAGCCCCATCCCGCCTATTGATATTGTCCTTGTGGAGGCACCCACGTATGATTTAGTGCCTGCGAGTGAGGTTGCCCTGATTAGTCAACCTATGCACGTTCCCATCGTCCTTAGGGAGCCCTCGGTTGGACATCCCGAGGTCACTCAGGAGGTTGATGATCACGATGAGATTATGACTACTGAGTTTTCTGTGCCCCTTAGTGGGGAGGTCATACGGCCCATTTCTTTATCGATTGGTGGTACTTGTGTGAGTCTACATTCCGCACTTGTGGACTCTAGACTCGTGTTAGTTACCCCCTGGAACCACCATCCATTTAAGGCCGCCTGGAGCTCCCAAACTTCAGCCCCAACCTTGAGGTATGGCATGAAGCCCGTTACCCCCGCTGGGCGTGTTGAGTGGTTTTGTTTGGTTATCCTTCCTATGTTAGCTGACTCTACTATGCATGATCACCCTAGGCTTTGTGATCATGACACCACTCACGTTAGGAGAGCTAGCATATCTGAAATAAATTTAGGTGACGAAGTCACGAATTGTTGGAGTCCTTTTCCACCCACTGACCCACCACCCCTTAGGACGATCATAGATTTAAGTTTATATTATGACTTATCATATGTTCCACGATGTCTTCACTCACCTGGACTTGATGTTACATTGCTAGGCGACCCACTTGGGTCCAATTACTCTATTTTCACCGCACCCCATGGAGCATCCCGCTTTATGCTCGATTCGGTTTTAGTGGATCTTTCCCCTAGACTGTTGCCTCTTGGCAATTTAGAGAGCGATGTTAGTAGTTTCGGTACTTTGCGTCGAATATTTGGAATGCTAGAAACTTTCACTTTACCATCGAAAATTTTTGCTGAGCGGGGCCCCAACCCCATTTTTAGTGTTTCGAGATGTCTTTCACTTTTTCTAGAGCCACTACATTTAGCTTTCTTCTCGTTTCCCTCCACTAAAAATTCTGTTGGGTTGAGAGGTGAGCTGGGTAGCATGTCGTTCACGCTCATGGTGATCTCTGGAGGTATGATGTCTATTGATGTTTTAGCACTTTCCCCTTCTTTTTCCTATGCTATGATCGAGGCCCTTGGGCACTACTTTTTGCATGACAGGTTGACACAGGTGGACATTTCTTTGGGGCCAAGCTGGGCCCGTTGCTGTTTCCTGCCACCCTGGCCGGATGGGCCACCCTCACGGCCCTCTCCCTCAGACGTACTTCTACAGGTTGCTGCTCTGCTACACCGGTTCCTTCACTCTCACTCATCGGTGATGAGTGCTTTTGAGTGGGGGAGGATTGATGGAGGCAAGGACCCGCCAGATGGTTGTGATCGTGTTTGTGATTCCACGTCGACGCATTACTTTGATCGCAGCGGCAAATTTGAAGACTACGATGGAAGATGCCGCGAGATTATTGGAGCCAGCTTGATGGTCTATGTTCGAGTCGGCACGGTTCATGTTGGAGCACTTTTGGTCCATGACGATGGCGGATGACGGCGCCACTCCAACCATGGCGAGCGCCATCGCCGCTACAACTTCCAACCGTGGCGCAAGAATTAATAGTTATAATATTAATCACTCTATTATAATTAGTAATGTGTGTTATTTCATGTTTTGCATTTTATTTTGGATTTTGATTAAGCACTCTTGTTTATTTGGGCTGCATATAGCCTTTTCCTTTGTATGGCCTATATATATGGCCTCATGTATTAGTGAAGGCAGATTATTATTGATGAAAAAAAAAAGAAACCCTAAGAATTTCCCTCTCTCTCTCTCGTTTTCTCTCTTCCAGCCGCCCAAGGTCCCTCCCCTCTCCTCTCCAAGTTCGGCCAGGCCGACCCCTTCTCCCTCCCTCTCCTTCCCCTCTCTTGGTCGACCTCTCCCCTCTCTAACCCCTCCTCCTCTCTCTTGGCCGACCACCTCTTCTCCTCCTCCCCTCTCTCGGCCTGCTTGCCCAAACCCGACCACCACCAGCAGCTCCCCTTGGCCACCTCCTCCTCCCCTATCCTCCCCTCTCTCGGCCTGCTTGCCCAAAACCGACCACCACCAGCAGCCCCCCTTGGCCGCCGCCTCCTCCAAGCCACCCCCTTCCTCCTTCTCTCCACGGCCAGCCCTATCCTACCCGACCACCTCCATCCCTCCCCTCATCACAGCACTATTCCGGCCACCCCTCACTTCTTCTACAGCCACCACTCAACAGCCAACCTCCACGAAAAACAGCCCCGGATTTGGTCTTGCTCGTGGCGGCCGGATTTGAAGGCGACGGTGCTCTACGTCAAGGATTCTCCTCCGGCGACCACCACCGTGAACGGCCTAGGAATTTCTACAACCGGATCTACGATTCCGGGAAGGGTAACGCTTCCTACTCCGTGTGAGATTTTCTCTCTAGTTAATTGTGGTGGTATAGATCTGTGACGGATTTTCTCGCCGCTATTTGCTCGCGTTTATTTTCATTTGGTTAGTGGAACGCTCTAGGATTTATCGTTTATTCGACGAGGAGTGGCGATCCTCTTTGCTCTTGTTGGGGAAGATCTTCCTATTTTCCGAAGTCTTGCTTTCGGAGGATCCTCTTTGGTACAACACAATCGCTTGTCCGGACGCAAACATTCGTCCCTTTAGCTTGACGGATCCCGGTTTATCGCCGACGATTCGATCTTGTCACGGAGTTGCTATCTGTACGCGTACGAAAATTAATAACAAGTTTAGTCGAGGGCTGCGTTTTGATTAGTGTTTGGGTCGAGCGGAACGTTGAGAGTTTTAGTTCGTAGTCGCGTGCTACCGCCTCATTCCGGTGGCCTACATCAAAGGAGACATGGCGAGAGATGCGGATGCGGCGAGTCACCGGGTCGTAACAACGATATCCTTTGTGGTAAGCGCTGAGGCCTAAGTGAACTCAACGAGCTGAGCGAGCAGAGAGTTTTGTGCGTTCATTAACGGGGAGGAGAACAAAGCAGGTGCACCTAAACGTGAGGAGAGAGGCGTATGTTGGTGGGCGTGAGTATAATCGTTCATAAGGAGTGACTCCAGAGAGGGCCGAGGAAGGAGTGATGTTGGTAAGGTGAACAGTGGTGAGAACAACTTCGGCCCAGAAGGAGTGAGGAGCAGATGCAGAGATGAGAAGAGCACGAGCAGTTTCGATGATGTGACGATGTTTTCGTTCAGCGACCCCATTTTGTTCGTGGGTGTGTTGGCAAGACTGCTGATGGATGGTGCCATGAGAGTGAGTGAGGTCGCGCATGGTGGAGGAGAGAAACTCCTGAGCACAATCAGAGCGAAAGATTTTAATCCGACGCCCGAACTGAGTGTGAAGCATTGCGGTGAACGTGCGATAAACAGTTGGTATTTCAGACTGTTGTCGAAGAAGATAAACCCAAGAGCAGCGAGAGAAATCATCAATGAAACTCACATAATACAAATAGCCAGAATGAGAGACAATCAGGGCTGGACCCCAAACATCAGAGTGAACTAAGTCAAAGGGGGTTGTACATTGTTTGAGAAACATTGCTGGAAAAGGGTAGAGCAAGGTGTTTTGCCAAACGACATCCTGTACGAACAGAGAGGGGGGAAGAAGAGACTCGACTCAAAGCTCCTGAACGGATAAGACTTCGGAGTCGGTCATTAGACAAATGACCTAAACGTCTGTGCCACAAGTCAGCATCAGAAGTAACAGAGAGAGCAGAAGCAGACGAAGATGAGGGTGGAACGTGAAGATACTCCATCTGATACCAGCCAGCAGTCCTACGGCCCCTGTCTAATCCTCTGAGCCGTCCGTGAATCCTGCACAACACAAGCAGAGGAAGAGAATAAAATAGTCAGACCAAGATCACAAAGAGAGCTGACAGAAATAGGATTCATGTGTAGGCGAGGGGCATGATGAATGTTTGAGAGGGTTAGGTGATCGGGAGGGCCAGATGCCGGGGTGAACGAGCCGGACTGCAAAATAGGGACAGAGCTCCCATCAACAGTGGTGACCTGAAGGTGAGTGGCGGTGGAGGTACAGTTGGTGAGGGTGCTGGAGTCGGAGGTAAGGTAGCAGGAGGCCCCAGAGTCAAAATACCAAGGCGCAGTTAGAGAAACCCGAACAACAGTAGTATCATAGGCGTCTGACAGGCTAGTGGCGCCAGAAGAGCTGACGGGAGTGGCGGGCTGAAGCAGAGGAGACTGAAGGAGTAACTCCTCTAGTCATTGAAGTCGATCTGCAGCAGCAACAACTGTAGGATGAGGAGGCATGGCAGATGATCCGGAGCCACGACCACGTCCCCGACCACGGCCGTCACGGTGGTTGTCACGCTATCTGTGCTCATCAGGATGATGGGGACGAGTATGATATTCGAACTTCATGTGCCCCGCCTTCTTACAGTAGTTGCAAGTGACAGGGCCGTCACGTGGTCGGATAGCTAGAGCAGTGTTGATCCCAGGAGCAGGTGGGAGGACCACGGGAGGAAGGAGACGGGTCTCTTCATCAAGTAGGGCAATCAAAGCTTCATCCAAGCTAGGAAGAGGAACCCGATGAAGGAGCTGGGCGGCAAGAAGAGCAAACTCGGGACGCAGAGCAGCGAGGAACTGATGGAGATGGCCCTCAGAGAGGTGACGCTGAAACTCTAAGGAACGAGGACAACCACATGGGAGGAGGATCATGGAGTCCAATTCGTGCCAGAGAGTGCTCATCATGGTGAAAAAATCCTGAATGGATCGCCCTTCCTGACGAGCAGATTGAGAGTCGCAGATGAGACGATAGCGCCGAGCTCCACCGCGGGGGACAAACCGATCCCGAAGATATTCCCACGTGGCGTGGGCTGAGGATAGAAGGCCGATGGAGGTGAGGAGCGAACGAGCAACATACTCCAGGATGTAAGCCCGAATAGCTTGATCGCGCCGCCGCCAAAGGGTGTCATCATCTGGAGTGGGGGCGGGTACGGTGTCATCATTTGGAGTGGTGGTGAGTACGGTGGTGCTGGCAGAGCTGACAGTAGTGGTAGAGGTCGCATCGGTGGGAGGAACACCAGTGATGTAATGTTAGAGATCACGGGAGGAGAGGGCAGCTTCGACAGTTAGAGCCCAGTTGTAACAACCCTTAAAGCTAAATAAAATAAAAATCCTCCTCTATTAATCCCGAGCCAGCCCCCCCTAATTAAACCCCCCCGGTCTAAGACCCCCGCAAAATCGCAAAACCGCAAGCTGCGCGCTCTAGGGCTCTCGTGCCGCTCCCGTCTCCCGCGATCAGCGACGCCGCCGCCCGCTCCTCCTCCTGCCGCCGCCGCCGCCTGCGCCTCCTCCCGCCGGCGCCGCCGCCTGCGCCTCCTTCCCTTCTCCTGGCCGGCGACAGCAGCAAGGGCCGTTTCCTCCCCTCTCCAAGTCGACGGCAGCAGCAACGCCCCCTCTTTTTCTCCTCCTCCTTCGACCAGTTAGGGCAGCAGCCCTCCTTCCTTGCTTCCTCCGGCCAGCAGTTGCTCCTCCTCCTCCAAAGAGGTCGGCAACCCCGCTTCCTCTCCGTTTCGGCCGGCGGATTTCAAGGGGACTCCTAGGGTTTCGCTTGAAACCTCTCCTCGTGGATTCTTGAGCCCAGATATGGACTCCTTGGGTAAGGATCTCCGCCAAAGTTCAGTTTTCAGAGTTGCCCTAAATTTTTGTGGTGATTTACGCTCTCCGATCGACGTAATTTCATCGGTCCCCCTAGTGCTTGTCGTGTAATCGCCTAATCCCAATTTTTGTTTGTGTTTCCGGTGCCGCACATCAGATCTAGTGGTGGAATAGCTCTGAACCCTCTCCGATTTAGGGTTTTCGTCACTCAAGCGCCGCCAAGTACCCGATCCTTGTGGTAACCTCTTCTCCCCTCACTCTTGAGGGAGGTAAATTTGCTAACCCTTCATGTTTAGGCTTGTTAAGTGGATTGCTGTGTTAGTATATTTTTCCCGTTATGTCAAATTCATAGCTATTGAACAGGTTAAATACGGACCTTGAGTGTGCTTGCGTCGCTTAGCCGCCGCCATCATTTCGTTAGCTTCGGCTTCACCTTAAGGCAAGTGGAGAAATTCCCTCTCGCTTGCAAACAAGAATTTAAGTTCTTCTTTCATGTATCTAATTTATTACCAGTTTCTGATAATACAAGAATTATCGCTCGTGAGTATGTCGCGTTGTGATAGGAATCTCCTCGGAAAAGACATGAATCACTTAGGTCTTGAGTGTCATAAGCAAATCGTGGAAACTAGGTTTTAGGTGGTGCAACGTCTTGCTTGCATGGTCACGGTGAGCATGGAATACCCTTATTCTGGTAAGCCTTACACTTGGACTTGAGTGTGAACCATGTGTGCCCACTATAAACACCTACGCATTTCATAGATAACAGCTTATGTCGTGCAAAATACTTGTTTAGGCTATACTCCGGAGTAGGCTAATATTTCTAGATAGTTTCAGCTTGTTTCAGTTACCTGCCTGTTTCACTGGTCTGTTTCAAGAGTTAATTGGTACATTAGATTTATTTCTGCATGTATTTAAAATTACAGCTTGTTTTCTATTATTTTCTTGTTCTGAGGCATTTTCTTCTGTTTGGATTTGCCTTAGGGTTCGTGATCGCGCCGTCTGCTCCCTGAGTTTTCTTCGTTCAGCTGCAGTTTTGCTTGGAGGTTCTATTTTGATTTCTGTATCAGCAGGTTCTATGTATTTTGTTTCAGTACTGTTGGATCTACATTTCTTGTATTAGTTATTGTCAGTCATTTTCTCTGGTATTGTGGACAATTCTTAGGGTGTTCTTGCTTGTATCAAATCATTTTTACCTATAGCATTTTACTATTGTGACTCATTGCATGTTCATCATTTTAGTATAATGTATGACACCTGATTTTAATGAAAATGCATAGTTTTAACCTTTCATTGTGGCTTCCGCATGCTTATAAAATATAATAATTTCTTTTCAAAGTAATAAATTCAAAACTATTGTAGTATTACTGTTTTCGCCTTAGCAGACATGGTTTCCTGTTTTGCTCATGCCTGTGGCATCACGGCCCGCCCGAAGTGCGCTCTGACTCTTGTCGAGACGGGTCGTGACAGTTGGTATCAGAGGGAGGTTTAGCATCTAAAGATAAAATATTTTAAAATTTTTATATATTTTGAAATCTATTATGTAAATATACGTGCATGCATCATTTCCTCACTCACTTTGTCGTTGTCTGTTGTTCGAGGCTGAAACACGCACACACTCACTCATAAGCATGAGTGGTATGCATACAAATGTTAAGGGAGTATGGGCAAACTTAACATTTATATGCATATGAATTCCCACTAGGATATACACCGCTTGCGAATATTAAATTGTATGGGCGGTTTAATATTTTCAAGTGCGCTGACATTAGAATCATCATGCGCGTGACATGTTAAGTGATATGGGCGCTTAACATGACATGCGTATCCATTCATGAACATTCTTAAGGATGCATTGTAGGCATAAATACATTGCATGCATGACATAACTCATTGCACGAGTGTTAAGCTAAGAGCAACAGATGACGATTGTACACACATAGAAATTTTTTTCAAATCATTCTTCTATCGCACGCGATTTTATCGTCGCATTTGCACTTGCATGACTACCACCTAGAGTTGTCCACTGAAAGTGCTGTAACTATTACATGATTTACATATTCAACAGTATTAGAATGCTAGAACCTGTAATCTCAATCCTCTAAGCTTAGTCTGACTGTTTCTCTTACTTGACTCCTTTCTGTTTCTTTCTAGATGGCTTCGAAGCGATCGCAACGCAAGCGGACTACCTCTTCAGCGGGAGGAACATCTGGAGATGCCACTGCCCAGCTGATGAGGCAGATTCTGGAACGTCTCACCCGTCTGGAAGAGGATCGTCAAACTCCTGACCCAGCCCTTGGTTCCGGCAGTGCAGGGACAGCTGCAGTTACTAACTCTACAGCCCTTCCTGGAGCCACCCCTCCTGCAACTGATTCTGGGACCGGCTCGCCTGCCGCCACTTTGGTTCCCCCGCTCGTGCCAAGCCTGCCTGCCCCGCCAGTGGCAATGGCAGATACACTTGCATTCAAGAGGCTGAATCCGCCGTCTTTCGATGGCAATCGAGACTTCTTCGTGATCACTGAATGGATCTCCCAGATGGAGAAGCATTTTGAGTATGCTGGAGTTCCCGAGACCCAGAAGGTCCTCCTTGCGGCCTATCAATTGTCTGAGGACGCTTATACGTGGTGGCTCCAGCGCCGTAGCCTCCCTGATTCTGCCACCTTATCTTGGAGACAGTTCAAAGATGCTCTTATGGAGAACTTCCTCTCTTCCGTGGAACGGGACAAGTTAGCTGAGAAGTTCCTGTCCCTTCAGCAGACTGGTAGGACAGTGACCGAGTACGCGAGAGAGTTCTCCCGCCTTTCCCTCCTTGCTCCGGAGTTCATACCGGATGAAGGCAAAAAGATCAGCCGTTTCGTGAAGGGGCTCCATCATGACTTCCGCCAGCTTGTGGTAGCTCATGGCGCCACCACCTACGCGGAGACCGTGGGAGCCGCCTTGCACGTGGAAGCTATTGAGTTGGATCGTTCTGCCAAGAAAGCCCAGCATGGAACAAGCAATGCCGCTGCATCCTACCACAAGCGCAAAGATGCTCCGGCTCAGCAGCAAGGCCCCAGGTCCAAAGAGGTGTGTGCTTTCTGCCACAAGGTGGGCCATGTCGCCCAAGTCTGCCGCTCCCTCCTGAAGAAACAAAAGATGGCTACTCCTGCGCAACAACCTCAGATGACACTTGCCTCTGCTACCTCCGTCTGTGCTTTCTGCAAGAGGTCGGGCCACTTGGTAAAGGACTGTCGCCGCAAGCAGAAGGCCTGTTTCAAATGTGGGCAGGTTGGGCACCTCATGTTCGACTGCCCCATAAAGGATAGCCCGATCCCCGCTCAACCTCTGCAAGTTATCCCCGGAGCTCAAGGCAGAGCTGTGCTGAACGTCGTCACTCAGGGCGAGGCGCTCGCATCTACCGACGTCATCTCTGGTACGTTTTGTGTAGAATTTTTAAATTTTTCTGCATTCTTAACTCTGACTTGCCTTAGACGAACAAACTTGCTATGCTTTATGTTTTCCTTTTTTAGGAAGTTTTAGGGTCAAGAATAAGTGGATGCAAATCTTATTTGACTCCGGTGCATCGCACTCTTTTATCGCCCGCCGCATCGTGGACCTTTATAGTTGGCATACTTCGCCACTTGAGGTTCCTTTTGAGATTTCTGTACCCGGTCATCTGCATCTCTCAACCAGAGGCGTTCTCAATTGCCCGATCCTGCTTGGAGAATTGCAAGTCGTCGCCGATCTCATAGTTCTGGATATGACAGAGTTCGACGTAATCCTGGGCATGAATTGGTTGGTCGCGTATCGAGCAAAGCTGGACTGTGTGGCGAAGAGGGTCAATCTCAGCATTAAGGACAAGGAATACAGCGTTCATGTTCAGACCCGCAGTCACCTGAAGGTAATCTCTGCTGTACGAGCCACTCGACTTCTTAGCTAAGGATGTTCTGTCTGCTTCGTTTATGCTTCGCACTCGGATGCTATCTCTCCTAAACTCGAGTCCATTTCCGTTGCTTCGGAGTTTCCTGACGTGTTTCCCGCCGAATTGCCTGGGATGCCCCCTGATCGAGATGTGGAGTTCTGTATTGATGTAGAGCCTGGGACGCGCCCCATATCTAAAGCTCCTTACCGCATGGCACCGCGTGAGCTAGAAGAACTCAGATCGCAGTTAGACGAATTGCTTGAGCGTGGGTACATTCGCCCTAGCTCGTCACCTTGGGGAGCTCCTGTACTCTTCGTGAAAAAGAAGGATGGATCCATGAGATTGTGCATCGACTATCGAGATCTTAATAAGGTGACCATCAAGAATAAGTACCCCCTTCCGCGTGTGGATGATTTATTCGACCAGCTTAAGGGCAGTACAGTCTTTTCCAAGATAGATCTCAGATCGGGTTACCATCAACTGAAGATCAGGGACTCCGACGTCCCCAGGACGGCCTTCCGAACTCGGTATGGGCATTTCGAGTTTTTGGTGATGTCTTTTGGGTTGACTAATGCCCCTTCTGCATTCATGGACATGATGAACCGTGTCTTCCGTGAGGACCTGGACAAGTTCATCATCGTCTTCATTGATGATATCCTGGTCTACTCCAAGACTCTCGAGGAGCATGCAGCACATCTTAGACTCACTCTCTCCACCCTTCGTCAGCATCAGCTTTATGCAAAGTTGGCAAAATGTGAGTTCTGGCTGGATCGTGTCGCCTTCTTAGGCCACGTCATTTCAGGAGATGGACTTTCTGTTGACCCTGCCAAGATTTCCTCAGTTATGGACTGGAAGCGACCTTCTACCCCTACCGAGATCCGCAGTTTCCTTGGTTTGGCTGGCTATTACCGACGCTTCGTCAAGGGTTTTTCCTCTCTTGCTGCCCCCCTGACTCGACTAACTCAAAAGCATGCTAGATTCGAGTGGACAGATCAGTGCGAGCAGTCATTTTCTGAGTTGAAGCAACGTCTGTGTTCAGCGCCTGTTTTAGCTCTTCCGTCAGAAGGGTTAGACTTTTCAGTTTACACCGACGCTTCCGGAGTTGGTTTGGGTTGTGTCCTGATGCAGGATGATCGCGTTATTGCTTATGGGTCGAGGCAGTTGAAGGTTCACGAACGCAACTACCCCACTCACGATCTGGAGTTCGCTGCGGTGGTGTTTGCTTTGAAGCTTTGGCGTCATTATCTCTATGGCGTGAAGTGCCACTTTTTCACCGACCACCAGAGTTTAAAGTACATCTTTGTTCAGAAGGACCTCAATCTTCGTCAGAGGCGTTGCTCGAGTTCGTGGCAGATTATGACTTGCAGCTCACGTATGTTCCTGGTAAAGCCAATTCAGTGGCAGATGCGTTGAGCCGGCATGCTTCCGTAGCCGCTTGCACACCCATGTCAGCTATTCTAGCAGCCTTGATTGATGACCTCGATCGGATGGATATATCCATCGCGCCAGAAGGTCATGAAGAGGTTCCCGTTCCGTTATGGGTAGAGCAGGTGAAGGATTTACAGCCATCTGACCCCGCACTCCAGCGCATCCGCCGACAGGTTGAACTTGGGACTCTTCTGGATTTCTCTATCTCTGACGATGTGCTGCGTTTTCGAGGCCGCCTCTGCATTCCTGATGTTCCTGAATTGCTCGATAGTATTTGCCGGGAAGCTCACGAGTCTCGCACATCCGGACATCCAGGCAATAATAAAATGTATCATGACTTGAAGCAAATCGTTTGGTGGCCTGGTATGAAGAATTATATAGCTCGCTTCATCTCTCGATGTCTGACGTGCCAGAAGGTGAAAGCTCAGCGTCAGCGTCCTGGTGGTCTTTTGCAGCCCTTGCCTATCCCCGAATGGAAGTGGGAAGATGTCTCTATGGACTTCATCACGGGTTTGCCCCGTACTCCGAGAGGGCATGATGCGATTTGGGTCATAGTGGACCGCCTGACGAAAGTGGCTCATTTCATCCCGTACAAGGAAGGTCACTCCACCGAGAAGATGGCCCGGATTTATGTTTCTGAGATAGTTAGACTTCATGGGATTCCTCTGCGGATTGTCTCTGACCGCGACTCGAGGTTCGTTTCGCACTTTTGGAAGGGTTTTCAGCAAGCTTTGGGTGCCGAGCTCAACCTGAGCACCGCTTATCATCCAACTACCGATGGACAGACCGAAAGGGTTAATCAGATTCTTGAAGACATGCTTCGGTGTTATATTCTGGACTACAAGGGAGCCTGGGATGAGCATCTACCGTTGGTTGAGTTCGCCTACAACAATAGCTATCAGGAGAGCCTCAAGATGGCCCCCTTCGAAGCATTGTATGGGCGTCGTTGTAGAACTCCTCTCTATTGGTCAGAAGTTGGTGAGAAGGTGGTGTTGGGCCCTGAGTTACTTCAGGAAATGGAAGAAGCCACCAAGAAGACTCGTCTTCAGCTCAGTCGTGCCATTGAAAGACAGAGAAAATATGCTAATCAGCGCCGCCGTCCGTTGGAGTTTGCAGTAGGTGATCGTGTTTTCTGGAAGGTTTCTCCTACTCCTGGGGTGAAGCGTTTCGGCCGCCACCATAAGCTCAGCCCGAGATTTGTGGGACCGTATGTTATTTCAGAGCGTGTTGGAGGATCTGCTTACCGCCTGGAGCTACCTGATTCCTTGGCCAGTGTTCATAATGTCTTCCACGTCAGCCAGCTTCGGAAGTACATTCATGATCCTACCCGCGTCATTGAGGAAGTTCCAGTGATTCCTGAAGCTAATCTATCCTATCCAGTCGAACCTGCTAAGATCGTGGAGTATCAAGAGCGCAAGCTTCGAAAGAGGACCATTCCTATGGTGAAGGTACTTTGGATGCATGGCAAGTCTGAGGAGTTCACTTGGGAGCTCGAAGCTGACATGCGTAGCAAGTATCCGCATCTTTTCTCTTGATCCCGGTATGTCTCCGCTCTTGTTCCCCTCTCTTTTTAAGTGCCTTTTCAGTTAGATCTCTTGACTTGAATTGCAAACCCTGTTGGAATGAATGTCATCCTAATATCCGCCATAAAGAGAATCCTCAGAAGTTTCGGGACGAAACTTTATAAGTAGGGGAGAATGTAACAACCCTTAAAGCTAAATAAAATAAAAATCCTCCTCTATTAATCCCGAGCCAGCCCCCCCTAATTAAACCCCCCCGGTCTAAGACCCCCGCAAAATCGCAAAACCGCAAGCTGCGCGCTCTAGGGCTCTCGTGCCGCTCCCGTCTCCCGCGATCAGCGACGCCGCCGCCCGCTCCTCCTCCTGCCGACGCCGCCGCCTGCGCCTCCTCCCGCCGGCGCCGCCGCCTGCGCCTCCTTCCCTTCTCCTGGCCGGCGACAGCAGCAAGGGCCGTTTCCTCCCCTCTCCAAGTCGACGGCAGCAGCAACGCCCCCTCTTTTTCTCCTCCTCCTTCGACCAGTTAGGGCAGCAGCCCTCCTTCCTTGCTTCCTCCGGCCAGCAGTTGCTCCTCCTCCTCCAAAGAGGTCGGCAACCCCGCTTCCTCTCCGTTTCGGCTGGCGGATTTCAAGGGGACTCCTAGGGTTTCGCTTGAAACCTCTCCTCGTGGATTCTTGAGCCCAGATATGGACTCCTTGGGTAAGGATCTCCGCCAAAGTTCAGTTTTCAGAGTTGCCCTAAATTTTTGTGGTGATTTACGCTCTCCTATCGACGTAATTTCATCGGTCCCCCTAGTGCTTGTCGTGTAATCGCCTAATCCCAATTTTTGTTTGTGTTTCCGGTGCCGCACATCAGATCTAGTGGTGGAATAGCTCCGAACCCTCTCCGATTTAGGGTTTTCGTCACTCAAGCGCCACCAAGTACCCGATCCTTGTGGTAACCTCTTCTCCCCTCACTCTTGAGGGAGGTAAATTTGCTAACCCTTCATGTTTAGGCTTGTTAAGTGGATTGCTGTGTTAGTATATTTTTCCCGTTATGTCAAATTCATAGCTATTGAACAGGTTAAATACGGACCTTGAGTGTGCTTGCGTCGCTTAGCCGCCGCCATCATTTCGTTAGCTTCGGCTTCACCTTAAGGCAAGTGGAGAAATTCCCTCTCGCTTGCAAACAAGAATTTAAGTTCTTCTTTCATGTATCTAATTTATTACCAGTTTCTGATAATACAAGAATTATCGCTCGTGAGTATGTCGCGTTGTGATAGGAATCTCCTCGGAAAAGACATGAATCACTTAGGTCTTGAGTGTCATAAGCAAATCGTGGAAACTAGGTTTTAGGTGGTGCAACGTCTTGCTTGCATGGTCACGGTGAGCATGGAATACCCTTATTCTGGTAAGCCTTACACTTGGACTTGAGTGTGAACCATGTGTGCCCACTATAAACACCTACGCATTTCATAGATAACAGCTTATGTCGTGCAAAATACTTGTTTAGGCTATACTCCGGAGTAGGCTAATATTTCTAGATAGTTTCAGCTTGTTTCAGTTACCTGCCTGTTTCACTGGTCTGTTTCAAGAGTTAATTGGTACATTAGATTTATTTCTGCATGTATTTAAAATTACAGCTTGTTTTCTATTATTTTCTTGTTCTGAGGCATTTTCCTTCTGTTTGGATTTGCCTTAGGGTTCGTGATCGCGCAGTCTGCTCCCTGAGTTTTCTTCGTTCAGCTGCAGTTTTGCTTGGAGGTTCTATTTTGATTTCTGTATCAGCAGGTTCTATGTATTTTGTTTCAGTACTGTTGGATCTACATTTCTTGTATTAGTTATTGTCAGCCATTTTCTCTGGTATTGTGGACAATTCTTAGGGTGTTCTTGCTTGTATCAAATCATTTTTACCTATAGCATTTTACTATTGTGACTCATTGCATGTTCATCATTTTAGTATAATGTATGACACCTGATCTTAATGAAAATGCATAGTTTTAACCTTTCATTGTGGCTTCCGCATGCTTATAAAATATAATAATTTCTTTTCAAAGTAATAAATTCAAAACTATTGTAGTATTACTGTTTTCGCCTTAGCAGGCATGGTTTCCTGTTTTGCTCATGCCTGTGGCATCACGGCCCGCCCGAAGTGCGCTCTGACTCTTGTCGAGACGGGTCGTGACACCAGTCCAACCAGTCGCTGGCGGTGGCGAGTTGGAAGGATGTGACCTTCAGAGGTGGCGAGATCAACGGGGCAGCCATGGAGCCGGGCGGACTGGCGGCTTGGCGGGATCAGGCCGCGGGCGGTCTGGCGGCTGGCCGACTGGCGGATCACGAATAGGCGCGAGAGACGGGGAATGCGAGCTCGTGAGGTGAGCAGTGCGAGCAGGGGCAGAGAGCGAGCGGGCTTGGGCAGCGCGAGCTCGGCAGGTTGCGAGTAGTCTCGGCAGATCGCGAGCTGAGACGGGGAATGCGAGCTCGGGAGACGAGCAGTGCGAGCAGGGGCAGAGCGCGAGCGGGCTTGGGCAGCGCGAGCTCAGCCGATTGCGAGCGGGCTCGGCAGATCGTGAGTGGAGAGGCGGTTGGCAGGACGCGAGCGGGCTGGCCGCCGGCTGATCGCGAGCGGACAGGGGACGGCAGGTCGCGAGCGGACAGGCGGTCGACAGATCGCGAGAGCTCGGGAGGCAGGAGGCGGACTGGTAGATCGCGAGCTCGAGAGGCGGACAGGCAGATTGCGCACGAGCAGGGCGGTCTGGCGGGAAGCGAGCTGGGCAGATCGCTGGCGGTCTGGGGTCTTGCAGAGTGCTGCGCGAGCAGGGGGCGCTGGCTGGTTGCGGAGCTGAGTGCGGCGAGTTGCTTTGCGGACAGACTGAGTGGACAGCGGGCGGAGCGCAGGTAGACAGCGGGCAGCAGACTAGATACGAGCAAGATTGCGAGCGAAAAAAAAATTATGCAGAACCTGGCTCTGATACCATATTAGACTTGAGGGAAAATCAAGTAACAGTATGTATTCACTTAGAAAAGGACTCTTGGGGTCTTACATATAGAGCAAGAGGAGAGCCGGAAAACACCACATGCGGTGTGAGACTAAAACAGAATATACAATAAATAATATTAGTTACATTAATATTAATAATCAACATCTTTCAATTACAAATGTTATACACGGGCGGAATGATTAGTGTATCAGAAAGCTTTACTTTTATGCAAATGGACCACAACCATGCACTATTCCTTATTTGGTGTATACCAGTTTAGCCATGTTTAAAAACAATATTAAGTTGGTTGATTAGCTGTTGAATATATTAATTTAATGATTCTAATTTCTGTTTACTATTTGGAGTAGTGGAACCTTCCAAATGGTAATGTTTTATTTGCTGTTTCTTTCTTACATAATGATGACTATGTCTCCGTTATGTTTCTACATAGTGGGATTTTAGAAACAAAATCTTTATAATAATTTCTCCAGCTAACCATCATGATTCCCTTTTATTACATTTCCTCTCATTGTTTATTTAATGAATACGAAGATTACTTATCGCAGCTAACCATCAAAGAAGAGGTCTCTCTCCCTCTCCAACCGCCTCCCACCTTCTTCGGGTATGATTTGTCAGATTCATAAGCATATTCCTAATAGAAATTATTGCCTAGCTATTTACTTATTTCAGCTTACTTATATATTCCTATTTACTTATAAGCATATATTTTCTCTCATTATTTATTTAAAAAATATGCAGATTTCTTACTGCAGCTAACCATCAAAGAAGACGTCTTCCTCCCTCTCCGGCCGCCTCCCACCTTCTTCGGGTATGATTTTACAGATTCAAAAGCATACTACTAAAAAAACTCTTGCATATTTATTATGATCCGATCGTTCTTCAATGCACTTACTATCATCTTCACCATTTCGATCATTCCATTTTTTCGTAGTTTTTTCGGGTTTCTCACTTTCCATGCCTCTATTTTTTAGTGACTACTATGAAATTATCTTTATAAACGTACATTTTACTTACGAATAATTGATTGCATACTCCCTTATGCATGCCCTGAAAGCAAATAATGCATGTAGCTTTAATGATTTCCTTGATATCTTCTCTTACTCAGTGGCTATGCATTTCCCATAGGAACAATTTCGTTCCTCTATTTGAAGGTCCCGCTCATCCTCTCTTCACTCGCTACAAATGAATCACACCCATCCCAATAGACCACGACAACCACTAACTCAACAACAACGGGATGCACGTAACCCGAGAAGGCGTGAACTACGCGCTCTCCAACGATTGACAAATCAAAATTTCTTAAGCTTAGGTCCTTACTTTCAAGTTAGATCCGTGCCTGAATTTAGGAATCAAACATAACCTTTTCACAAGTGAATCTGTTTTTCATGCGGTTCAATTCATTCATAAATTTCTTAAGGTTTTTCTAGTATGAATGTTATTTTGGGCCGATGAAATTTTTGGACTAAAATAACGTAGCTATGTTTTGTTAAAATTATCGCCCATTCCGAGGTTGTGTTTCTTCAATACAAGTTGAGAACTTAGTCGGTTTTTCATGCGGTAGTAGTATTGCAATGTTGAATGTTTCACGGATGTAGGATATCTGAATGTGGGCGCAACCCACTTTAATGCATGCACAACCCGCTTTAATGCATGCGCAACCCGTTTGCCTGTGAACGCAACCCGCTACCGAAGCCCGCCCGAGAGTATCGAGAACAGACGTATTTAAATGTGGTGTGAATACTTGAATTATTCATCAATATCCGTGGACGAGGGGCACCACTATGCAGCTGAGGTACTGTCGCGCGAGACACGGGGGTGCACCCCATGACCGTATCATTTATTAATAAAATATAAAGAAAGAAACCCCCATCTCTTCTTAAGTCTAGCCAGCCCTCTTGGGAAACCTTTTGGAATCCTCTTATTAAATACAATACTTTATTAACCTAAAACAAAACCTCTTTCTATAAAGTAGCTGACCTCTCCTAAAACAGGACAATGGGCAGCTTAGGAAAACAAATAATTTTTCTCTGTTTTTTGGAAGTCCAGCCCCATGCACGCAAGTCGTTCGCTTCTCCTCCTGCAACATCGTCGTTCAGTTTGCCTCCGCCTCCGATCGGCCTCCAATCCACTTTCTCTTCCACTTATGACCCTTCCTTCGCCGTTCCTAGTTACTGTTGACCCCTAGACGTGAACACGCCACTCCCTCCGAGTCGACTAATTTGATCCAGAACTCTGGATATTCCAGAAAACGCCAAAGTTCCTCTTCGACCAGGTTTGGGTTCGTCGTTTTGCACTTGTTCTCATGGCATGACCCTTGTACAACCCATATTATGCGAGTAGGCTAGGTAGGCGGAGCGGAGTAGACCTAAGTCCTTTGTCGTATTCGCCTACCGTCCGAGGAGGAAGAAAGGTGAGTCCAGACAGATAGGCCATACTCTCCCCTTCGGAATGATGCTAGACGAGTTCGGGCTGCCCCGACTCGCGAGTTCTCCTTCGTCTTTGGCCACTCGATCGCAAGAGAAGTTACTCGCGGGTCACGGAGACTGTGGATAGCACGATCAGAAGTCTCGATGGGCTATACACATGCCATTTAGGTCTGCGAATAATAGTTCGGTTAAGACGGAGCCGCGGAGGTAGATACCCACATACCAAAAAAACCGTTTTACCCTCAAGTTGGTTGGCCTATAAATAGGACCCTCAATCTCTTAGATCAGACAGATTTTTTTCCACTTGGAAGAGTCTGAGCTCACCCTTGTCTTTCTTTGTTGTCTGAGGGATTGACTCAGCTCCTGGTTTTTGGAGGGGAAGTGACAAGCAACTTCCGGTTAGTGGCGGGACCTCCTCGCCACAGTCTGAGGGTCTTTTCTATTGACATTCATCCACCATTAGTGAGGGCTAGTTCTAGGCTCGAAATACTCATTCCTTGGGATTTGACAGCGATAGAAGTAACTCAAGATACCCCCTCGGTCCGAACTCAGTTGAACCGGTATCCGGGTTTTAACATTTTTGGTGTGGTGAGCGTGGATTGTGTACAACCCCCTCTTTCTTAGGATTGAGCTCGCTAAATAAGGGTTGGTCTTTCTTTCCGACCTCTGTCGAGCTCACAAAGAGTGAGGATTGTGTACAACCCGTATTAGGCGATCGGATAGGCGGAGCGGAATAGACCTAAAGTTCTTTGTTGCACTCGCCTACCGTCCGAGGAGGAAGTAAGGTGAGTCCAGACAGATAAGCCGTACTCGCCCCTTCGGAATGACGTTAGGCGAGTTTGCGCTGCCCTGGTTCACGAGTTCTCCTTCGTCTCTGGCCACTCGGCCGCAGGAGAAGTTACTCGCAGGTTGCGGGGACTGTGGATAACACGATCAGAAGGCGCGATGGGCTATACGCAGGCCATTTAGGTCTGCGAATAATCGGTTAAGGCGAGGTAGCTAACCGCAAACCAAAAGACGTTTTACCCTCAGGCTGGTTGTCCTATAAATAGGACCCTCAATCCCTCAGATCAGAGAGATTTTTCCCCCTTGGAAGAGCCTGAGCTTACACTTCTTTCTTTGCTATCTGAGGGATTGGCTCAGCTCCTGGTTTTTGGAGGGGAAGTGACAAACAACTTTCGGGTTAGTGGGCGGGACCTCCACGCTGCAGCCTGAGGGTCTTTTCTATAGACATTCATCCACCATTAGTGAGGGCTAGTTCTAGGCTCGAAATACTCATTCCTTGGGATTTGACGGCAATAGAAGTAACTCAAGATACCCCCTCGGTCCGAACTCGGTTGAACCGGTATCCTGGTTTTAACATTTTTGGTGTGGTGAACGTGGATTGTGTACAACCCCCTCTTTCCTAGGATTGAGCTCACCAAATAAGGGTTGGACTTTCTTTCTGACCTCCAACGAGCTTGCAAAGAGTGAGAATTGTGTACAACCCGTATTAGGCGGCCGGATAGGCGGAGCGGAGCAGACCTAAAGTTCCATGTCGTACTCGCCTACCGTCCGAGGAGGAAGTAAGGCGAGTTCAGACAGATAGGTCGTACTCGCCCCTTTGGAATGACGCTAGGCGAGTTTGCGCTGCCCTGGTTCGCGAGTTTTCCTTCGTCTCTGGCCACTCGGCCGCAGGAGAAGTTACTCGCGGGTTGCGGGGACTGTGGATAACACGATCAGAAGGCGCGATGGGCTATACGCAGGCCATTTAGGTCTGCGGATAATCGGTTAAGGCGGAGGTAGCTAACCGCAAACCAAAAGTGCATTTTACCCTCAGGCTGGTTGTCCTATAAATAGGACCCTCAATCCCTCAGATCAGAGGGATTTTTTTCCCCTTGGAAGAGCCTGAGCTTACGCTTGTCTTTCTTTGCTATCTGAGGGATTGACTCAGCTCCTGGTTTTTGGAGGGGAAGTGACAAACAACTTTCGTGTTAGTGGGCGGGACCTCCACGCTGCAGCCTGAGGGTCTTTTCTATAGACATACATCCACCATTAGTGAGGGCTAGTTCTAGGCTCGAAATACTCATTCCTTGGGATTTGACGGCAATAGAAGTAACTCAAGATACCCCTCGGTCCGAACTCAGTTGAACCGGTATCCGGGTTTTAACATTTTTGGTGTGGTGAACGTTGATTGTGTACAACCCCCTCTTTCCTAGGATTGAGCTCGCCAAATAAGGGTTGGACTTTCTTTTTGACCTCCGACGAGCTCGCAAAGAGTGAGAATTGTGTACAACCCGTATTAGGCGGCCGGATAGGCGGAGCGGAGCAGACCTAAAGTTCCTTGTCGTACTCGCCTACCGTCTGAGGAGGAAGTAAGGCGAGTTCAGACAGATAGGTCGTACTCGCCCCTTTGGAATGACGCTAGCCTAGTTTGCGCTGCCCTGGTTCGCGAGTTTTCCTTCGTCTCTGGCCACTCGGCCGCAGGAGAAGTTACTCGCGGGTTGCGGGGACTGTGGATAACACGATCAGAAGGCGCGATGGGCTATACGCAGACCATTTAGGTCTGTGGATAATCGGTTAAGGCGGAGGTAGCTAACCGCAAACCAAAAGTCCGTTTTACCCTCAGGCTGGTTGTCCTATAAATAGGACCCTCAATCCCTCAGATCAGAGGGATTTTTTTCCCTTTGGAAGAGCCTGAGCTTACGCTTGTCTTTCTTTGCTATCTGAGGGATTGACCCAGCTCCTGGTTTTTGGAGGGGAACTGACAAACAACTTTCGGGTTAGTGGGCGGGACCTCCACGCTGCAGCCTGAGGGTCTTTTCTATAGACATACATCCACCATTAGTGAGGGCTAGTTCTATGCTCGAAATACTCATTCCTTGGGATTTGACGGCAATAGAAGTAACTCAAGATACCCCTCGGTCCGAACTCAGTTGAACCGGTATCCGGGTTTTAACATTTTTGGTGTGGTGAATGTGGATTGTGTACAACCCCCTCTTTCCTAGGATTGAGCTCGCCAAATAAGGGTTGGACTTTCTTTCTGACCTCCGACGAGCTCGCAAAGAGTGAGGATTGTGTACAACCCGTATTAGGCGGCCGGATAGGCGGAGCGAAGCGGAGCAGACCTAAAGTCCCTTGTCGTACTCGCCTACCGTCCGAGGAGGAAGTAAGGCGAGTTCAGACAGATAGGTCGTACTCGCCCCTTTGGAATGACGCTAGGCGAGTTTGCGCTGCCCTGGTTCGCGAGTTTTCCTTCGTCTCTGGCCACTCGGCCGCAGGAGAAGTTACTCGCGGGTTGCGGGGACTGTGGATAGCACGATCATAAGGCGCGATGGGCTATACGCAGGCCATTTAGGTAGCGGATAATCGGTTAAGGCGGAGGTAGCTAACCGCAAACCAAAAGTCCGTTTTACCCTCAGGCTGGTTGTCCTATAAATAGGACCCTCAATCCCTCGGATCAGAGGGATTTTTTCCCCTTGGAAGAGCCTGAGCTTACGCTTGTCTTTCTTTGCTATCTGAGGGATTGGCTCAGCTCCTGGATTTTGGAGGGGAAGTGACAAACAACTTTCGGGTTAGTGGGCGGGACCTCCACGCTGCAGCCTGAGGGTCTTTTCTATAGACATTCATCCACCATTAATGAGGGCTAGTTCTATGCTCGAAATACTCATTCCTTGGGATTTGACGGCAATAGAAGTAACTCAAGATACCCCCTCAGTCCGAACTCAGTTGAACCGGTATCCGGGTTTTAACATTTTTGTTGTGGTGAACGTGGATTGTGTACAACCCCCTCTTTCCTAGGATTGAGCTCGCCAAATAAGGGTTGGACTTTCTTTCTGACCTCCGGCGAGCTCGCAAAGAGTGAGGATTATGTTCAACCCGTATTAGGCGGCCGGGTAGGCGGAGCGGAGTAGACCTAAAGTTCTTTGTCGTACCCGCCTACCGTCCGAGGAGGAATTAAGGCGAGTTCTGACAGATAGGCCGTACTCGCCCCTTCGGAATGACGCTATGCGAGTTTACGTTGCCCCAGTTCGCGAGTTCTTCTTCGCCTCTGGCCACTCGGCCGCAGGAGAAGTTACTCGCGGGTTGCGGGGACTATGGATAACACGATTAGAAGGCGTGATGGGCTATACGCAGACCATTTAGGTCTGCGGATAATAATTTGGTTAAAGCGGAGGTAGATAACCATAAACCAAGAGATCGTTTTACCCTCAGGTTGGTTGGCCTATAAATAGGACCCTCAATCCCTCAGATCAGACGGATTTTTTCCCCCTTGGAGAGCCTGAGCTTACACTTGTCTTTCTTTGCTATCTGAGGGATTGGCTCAGCTCCTGGTTTTTGGAGGGGAAGTGACAAACAACTTTCGGGTTAGTGGCGGGACCTCCTCGCTGCAGCCTGAGGGTCTTTTCTATAGACATTCATCCACCATTAGTGAGGGCTAGTTCTAGGCTCGAAATACTCATTCCTTGGGATTTGACGGTGATAGAAGTAACTCAAGCTACCCCCTTGGTCCGAACTCAGTTGAACTGATATCCGTGTTTCATCAACTCTCACTTCATCTCATGTCTCGATAATTATTAGTATAGTTTTATACTTAATTATATTGTAGTGATTTTAAATTTCATAGCTTGCTTGCCCTAAGCTAACAATAATTCTGTTTGGCGTTTGTTCCTATTTATTCGTTGTCATTTCACTGAAATGCCTTTGGAAAAACTAATTATAAGGGTTGAATGTGAACGAACAGACATTTATGCGCGCTTAGCCGGTTCTCGATTGATAACGCTAGGGCTGATATCGAGTCGAGTTCGAGCGATTTTGGCTCGGCTCGAAATCGAAATTTTCGAGTCGAACTCGGCTCGAAATCGAAATCAATTTCGAGTCGACTCGACTAGACTCGAAATGGCTCGATTTCGAGCTGGCTCGAAATCGAATCGAGCTGGCTCGAAATCGAATTGAATTGATTCAAAATTGAATCAAGCAGGCTCGAAATTGAGCAATTTTTCTCTTTATTCGTAATTGACTCGAAATTAAATTGGGAAACATCTAAATTTAGCAAATTAAACAATTAAAACCTTCAATATTTTTATTTAGGTTTAAAATTTAGTGTTTTTAATTTTAAAATAATAACATATTAATAAATAAATAATATTTTTAATCAATTCGAGTTAATTCAAATCATATTTCTAGCGATTCAGGGCTGGCTCGAAATCAGATTCGAGTCAAATTGAATCGACTCAAATTGAGTCGAATCAATTGTAACCGATTCCGATTCGGCTCAATATTCGAGCGATTTTCGAGCGACTTTCGAGTTTCGAATATTATGCTCAGCCTTAGATAACGCCGGTTAATTTAAATCGATCATAAAATTTATCTTTTAAATACAATTCTACGTCGGGGAGGGAAGCCATACACACAACACACACCGCTTAATTTAAATCGATCATAAAATTTATCTTTTAAATACAATTCTACGTCGAGTAGGGAAGCCACACACACACACACACGAATGTCCAGAATTTTGAAGTTCTTAGACTTGAACTATCAAGAAAGCTCTTTGTATTTAGTAGATTAAGTTCTCTTAGCTCGAGAATTAATTGAAGACACATGTTTTCAATATGGAGAAAAATATAGAATTTGTACGTGAAAAATACTCTCAAAGAACAAGCTATAGGGCTTGGCCCAATTCAGGAAATCCACAAGCAATATTCTGAGTACAAAGTTTTAGTTTCAGTGAGGGTTACATGCCATATCTCATATTACAATGATAGCAAAGTGATAGTTGATTGTCTTTGAGTTAGACTGTGCCATGGAAAGTGTAGCGTGGTGCGCATTCTATGGAAAATGCGAGGGGGGGGGGGGGGGGGGAGGATGCGTTGGGGTAGCAGCACACAGGGGTTTGTTGTGGGGACCGGTGTGTATGGTATCAGAGGAGATCATGGGTTCGAGACCCGGGGGGGGGGCAAATAAATCCCGAAATTTCTCTCTATATGTGTGGGTCCGGCGGGTGAGGCGGCTGCGGCCATGTGGCAAACCTACATCTGAGCCATGTGGTGCGCCACTTCTGAGCCTTGTGGGGCCTACCTCTGAACTGGCGGGTCGTGCTGGACGCTGGGGGGTGGGGGGGGGGGGGGGGGATTGTTGGGTCCAGCGTTCCTTCACATGACCTGTGGCGCTTTGCTACTTCCTTAAGGGAGAAAGGTAGCACCCTTTCCATTAGTCTAGGCTTTTGGAACAGTTGGGTAAGCGCTTGATCTTACAAGTGGTATCAGAGGAGGTCGCGGGTTCGAGATTGGGGGGCGCTGATAAATCCCGAAATTTCTCTCTACCTGTGTGGGTCAGGCGGCCGCGGCCATGTGGCAACCCTACATCTGAGCCATGTGGTGCGCCACCTCTGAGCCACGTGGGGCCCACCTCTGAGCTGGCGGGTCATGCTGGACGCTGGGGGGTGGAATTGTTGAGTCCAGTGTTCCTTCACTTGACCTGCGGTGCTTTGCTACTTAAGGGAAAAAATGTAGCGCCTTTTCCATTAGTCTGGGCTTTTGGAACAGTTGGTAAGCGCTTGGTCTTACAGTACTGAATTATCTATTAAGCCCAACAAATTTCCATATAACTCTAACGTGAGATTAAAAGTTCATTTCTCCACACATAGAAGTCTGACATCCTTTAAACTTGCCATAAGATGTTTTGCCAGAGGGCTTCACCACCCGCAAAGACATCTCAACCCCCATCAAACCGCCTTCATTGGATTCATGATGCTACACTCCGCCGCCAATTCATCACTAGCCAGAAACATGTTTTGTCCATGGTTTAAGAGGGCATTATGGCACTTCAACCTATATTAAAAGTTTGGGTGGGACTCTTGATCGGTGTAGAAATGTAACTGTCGAAAAAAAAATAACTTCAGTTAACACATGATGTTGTTAGTTACTCTATCCTCTGAATTTCATTTTTATTTAAATTTATTGTTTAACACATGATGTGTTCCAATCCCCGCTTCTAATTAATTTCAGCCCTTTAACCGCAAATTTCTTTCAGCACAAGTCATGACCCAAAAATAGATGAAAGATATCTCGTGTGGTAATCACTGGGCACCGCCAGTCTTATTTGAAAGGTTGCAAAATGCTGTCCGCCGCCATCAATAATCCATGGATAATGGGCGGTGGCGCATTTGCCATTGTCATCGGAGCCATGCTGGCATCCAAGCCGTAAGTTCGGCTGAGATTGCTGCGCTGAATATTCTTAAATATCTTGTGACCAGTATAGTTGTAAGTCAACATTATATTGTAAATTAAGTTGAACTTAAGGTTTTTTGATTAAATTTTGTTTTTTGTGCAAGGATGGATAGATAGGTTCCCGAGCCAGTGCAAGCAAGCGCGGGAGAGCCCAATGAACAAACCCACTGTTGAGGCGAGGGAGAGGAGCAAGCTAGCAAGATCATCAGTGGCAACGAGAACAAGCATAATAATTAATTCTTTCCATGGAGAAAGCATAGAATAGTCATGGGAGCTGTACCCGTGTGGAAGATCTCATGGCTCGCACTTGTTCAATTCTGACTACTCCCCTGGCTTGGCTTTTGCGATGAAAGCTATTGTTGAGAATCTCGAGTAAGTTGTGTGGATGATCTTTTTGTCTTTTGGGTGGAATCTCGAGGAAGTTTATTTTCGGACAATGAGGTTATCGAGAGGGAGTTGCAAGCACACTTCCTCGGACCATTTTTGACGACAATCGATCTATTTGCTTTGGAGAGTTCGAACAAGGCGATGAGATTAGGATTATGCCGTCTTCGTGTAGACATGTTTTCCATGCTATCTGTGTGGATAAAGTGGTCTCATAGGTAATAATATTGCCCTTTTATCTTCATTTTATCTTTGTAACACGCTTACTTTCTTCGCTCTATTACATTCTCGGATCCTGGGTTCTCAATCATCCGTGGGATGTAGCTTTTAATAATATTTATTTTTGGGTTGCTTCTCTAATTTTATGATAATTATGATTTGTCTTCAATTTTATTAGCTTAATTTAATATCTTTTATTTTTCGATAGTTTTGCTCGCAATTATTTTCGCAAATGGACCCGCAAGCTGAAAATTCTTAAATGGATCGGGATTCTATTCCCATTTAAACCTCTCGCCGCCGTCGTTTTAGAAGGAAGGATCCGCATGTTAAATGGATCCAAATTGTAATTGTTGCAAGAATTATTATAAGAAATACATAAAATTATTTTTAATAATTCATTTTCAGGAGACCAGAGCTCCCAACCACGCAATGCATGCGCTCCAATACAATTTCTTATCACATTTAATAATGTTGAATATAGTTTTTTTTATTAATATGGACAACTATCTAAATATTTATCGAAATCACACAGAGTGAGAAGTGAGGCGAGTGTAGGGGAAACTATCAAAAAAGTGTGATGAACTATATACACTATTTATGTATAATATATCTATTTTTAAATAATTCATAATTATGTATACTATATTTATTTTCATTTGTGTAAAATATTATGAAATTTGGTGTGCAGATGGTCTCCAATATATAATCAATCATATGCAGCGGTTTAATAAGTAGTAGTTTTGACTTTTGACAGCAATAGTTTCTTAATCATCATCCAAAGTTCCAAACTACATTTAGTTTTACGGCTTTATTTTATTTTTTATTTTTTTGGAATTCGGATTTCCAGCTGAGATTTTTTTAATTCCAAAATATATGCATATGCATGCGTAAACTAGTATTTGAGTTCAAACCTTTAAATATATATATGTAGATGAAATATATACATAATTAAATAGCCTCTCTTCTTACCCTAAATTACCATAACTATGCTATCACACCATCTATATAAATCAAAACCCTCAATTGAAGAGGTTATGTAGTCTTCCGACAAGTGGTTGGTTGAAAAAATTTGATCATGTTATATAGCACTTCATTCTTTTACCAAAAAACGCTGTAGACATGTAAAAGTCTTCACCTATTAGTTTACCCATGCAAAGTTTCAATCCCTAAAAGACATATAAGTCTTCATCTATTATTATAACTAGCTACAAGTCGCGCTCCCCCTCTCTCTCTCTTCATTCTCTCTTGAAATTAATGATGCCCATGACGAAACATATGTATTACTTGGAGGAGATATGCGAGTGTGTCGGTGTTAGAGAGCCGAAGAACACACAAGATAATGAAAATTGATTTATCTTGATCTCCTTCTAGTTATATGATGACCAAAGGTGTTCACATTTAAACCTAGCTTTATGTGTCCAATCAGCAAAGTGGAACCTTCAAAACCTCCGGATAATTAATTATATGACAATAGATATTAGCAATCACTAACTTCTTGATTAATAGACTTCATGATTTATCATCAAAACTATAGTTAATTTAATTTGCAAGTGTGACACCATAATACTAAACCCATAAGCCATCCAAATCACCTCCAAATGCTTCCAAGTTTTTGTCACAGCTAGGTACAATAGTGATAAACATTTTCCCAAATATTATTTGCCTTTTAAAGCTAATCAAAATAGTGATTTATTTTTTATTGAATGACACTTGCATAATTGCAAAATATTTAACAAAACTTTAGGAAAAACAGGCCCCAAAATTTACTATAAATTTATGTCATATATCCCTAACACCAGAGCACATAATGTAACAAGAATATTTGGAAAATACTTTATTTTGACAAAGATATGAATTTCCAAAGTTGTCATGGGCTAATTAAAGTTAATAATCAAGTTTAAATAAGTCTATAAGGAGATACATACCTCCAAATTTTATGATTAATCTCAATTTGGAAAGGTGAGATGTACTCTACAAGTTTTATGTTGGGTAACTTTTTTGAAAATGACCAAATTAAGGTCTTCAAATACCTAGATGATGCTACCTGCCTCAATTTATTAGCATCACATCAATTTAATTTAGGGCATTGTTAAAGGCAAACTAAAAACAGCTATCCGCACACCAACATAACTTAAAATCCCCATTTAAAATTAGTTCCAGTTTTCTTACAAGCAAACCAAAAAATTGTGTTATCCGCACACCAGCATAACTTAAAATTCTCATATAAAATTAATTCATAAATTTTCTACGGGCAAACCATAAGCCGCACGCCAGCGCCGAAGACCCAGCCTGATTCTCTCTCACGCTCAGTCAAAACCTTCTCGCATTCTATAATGATTTGTTTATTCAGTATGTGCATGCACAATAAATGTTAATTGACAAAGAAGCGCAATTAGATGTATATAATCATCTTCTTATCTTTCAGAAATTTCCAAAGGGTAATATAACATAACAAAATACTCTTGAGACTACAGTGTCAGAAAACAAAAATAATAATTGTGCAACAAATTTAGTGATCATACTTTACTCATATATAAATTGAGATTGTCAGTTAACTTTTGTGGTTAAAGCATGAATGCTGAAATCAGAATTTTCATTCCTTCCTGGATCAGGCTTTGGTTATTCAAAAAGCTAAACTAGGTGAACAATCTTTTATGTCTTTATAGAACCAAGAACTCACCATTTACTTTCTTTTTTTTCCTTTGGGTCACTTTGATTAACAACTATCCTCAAAACCCTCTTAATGGTTGAAAAATAATGACAGTTTATAATTTTAGATTTGATTTGTTGTTAACAATATCAGTTTGTCGTTAACAGATTTGTTTGCATCGAGTAATTTCCAAAAAGTATGATTTGCTGTTATTAATGGTGTGCGGATATCCATTTTGGTTTGCCTTTATCAATGCCCTTAATTTAAATAAATACGGATTAAATCATGTCATAAATCATAACCCATCTACGCTGATCTAAAAATAGATATGACAGTGACAAATTGAGCCATGCAGAATTTGTCTAGCTCACATAGTGGATCTACTCTTGATCTACTATTGGGTTGACCAATGCTTAGTTCAGATTAAGGTAATCTGAATGGATCCAACTACTTTTGTAACACACCATGGATCTGATGAGGTATTTTCTCCTAAGTGTGAAAAGAGGCTAGCCGTCTTTGACTTGAAGGAAGCTTCCTGGAAAGAGGGGAAGTCAACATGTGCTCTTAAAGGAAGCTTCTAGGGAGGTGGCCAAAGGAAGCTTCATATTATTTGACATGTGTTCTTTGACCGAGGGAAGCTTCATGAAAGCTTCATGGAAGCTTCAAGGAAGTTTCCTCCACATGCCATCTACCACCATCTACCCCTTGGTTTTGGCCTATAAATAGGCATGAAGGAGGAGGGGTAAGGCATCCACTCATCTCCTATCTCAAGCATTGAAAGAGTTCTTAGAGAGGCCTTTGTGGCAAGCGTCTTGATTTGGGAAGAGCTTTCGGACGTCTCTTCGACGTTGACGAGGAATACTTCGCATACACGGATTGGATCTGGAGCAGACTTTGGCAAGTATTCGAAGAGGCATCTTGGAGAGGATTTGTGTAATCCGTCTCGTCGGCCACTGTCGGTAACTTGCAATTTTCTTGCTACTGTTTATTGTGTATTAGTGTGTGGTGCGAAGTTGGTGAAGATCCTGTGTGGATCGAGGAGGGAAAGCCTTGTAATTGCCTATCTGTTTTACACATTTTTAGTGGCGGCTTTCCGGGTTGGACTCCGATCGTCCCGTGGTTTTTACCCTATTGGGTTTCCACGTTATATCTGTGTGTCACCTTTTTATTACTGTTATTTTGTGCTGTGTTTTGGTTGTGTATCGGCATACCGCTAAGCGGACGTGCAGATACTTGCTCGAACTAATTTGCAGGTGTTCTGGTCGGGCTTTTGTGCTCTCTAGCCCAACAAGTGGTATCAAAGCCAGGTTCATTATCAGCGCAGTCATCGGGCTGACCTATTTGGGATTCGAGACGAGCCGATCGGATATTTCGGGTTAGTGATCGGGTGCGGTGGGTGACGACCATTGGTCCGCTCCCTATCCTCTTTGATTCCTTTCTTGGAAATAGTCGGCTCAGAGAACTGAGGTCAGTCCGATCAGTGACAGAGCATAATGGAGTCCACTTCAGGTTCAGGCTCCGAGCAAATGGTAAAACTAAATGGCGCAAACTATCACCATTGGCATCTTCTGATGGAGGATCTGATATACGTGAAGGGCTGGCATGCTCCTATCTTTGAGGAGATGCCAAAGGACATGGATGCGGCAAAGTGGAAGGTGGAGCATCGGAAGCTGTGTGGGTTCATTAGACGGTTCGTGGAGCCGAACGTCTACAACCATGTGGCTAGCATCACTGATGCGAAGACTTTGTGGAAGACTCTCGAGACGTTGTATGCCAAGAGCACGGGCATCAACAAGCTGTATTTGCTGAAGAAGCTTGGAGAGTTCAGATACCGAGATGGCTCACCCATTTTGGATCATGTCAACGAGTTCCAGGGAATTATTGATCGTCTGACTGCTATGAAGGTGATGTTTGAAGACGAAGTGAATGCTTTGTGGCTACTCAAGTCACTTCCAGACTCGTGGGAGATGGTCAGAGTTTCTCTGATCAATTCTTCCCCCCAGGGGATTGTTTCAATGGAAATCGCCAAGAGTGGGATCTTGAATGAGGAGGTGAGACGAAAGTCTCAGGGGACTTCAGGCTCTTCTTCACGAGCTGATGTTCTTTATACTGAGTCCAGGGGGAGAGGAAGGAGTAAAAGCCGAGGAAGGAAGGAAGACAGGAGTCAGAGTAGGGGCAAGTCGAAGTCACGTTATCAGAACGTGGAATGCCACTACTGCCATAAGAAGGGTCACATCAAGAAGTTCTGCTATTCCTTGAAGAACGATCAGAAGAAGAAGGGGATTACCACTGAAGGCAATGATGAGGGTCACACGGCGGCCACTGTTTCGACTGAGGAGGACGACGTCATTATTATTGGCGACGACGTCACTGCCGCTCTCGCGTGTGATGACCAGTCCTGGATCGTTGATACTGGAGCTTCTGCGCATGTCTCCCACAACAGGGAGTTATTTGCCACCTACACCACTCATGACTGTGGGGTGTTGAAGATGGGCAATGGGGATACGTCCAAGGTGATTGGGCGTGGAGACATGCATCTGAAGACGAGTACTGGAGCCCTACTAGTGCTGAGGGATGTACGACATGTGCCAGATATTCGCTTCAATCTGATATCGGTCGGCAAACTTGGAGACGAAGGACACTTGGGCATCTTTGGAGGAGATTTTTGCAAGCTGATCAGGGGATCACTTGTGATGGCCCGAGGTTATAGAGATTCTGGACTGTACTACATGGAGGGGAGGCCTGAAGCTGTTCAGGCCAACTCCGTTAGGGACGAGGCATCCACTTCCTTATGGCATAGGAGGCTGGCACACATTAGCCAGAAGGGTTTGGGATGCCTAGCAAAGAAGAAGCTAATTAGTGATATTTCTGGTGATCACTTGGAGAGGTGCGACCACTGTATGGCTGGGAAACAGAACAGGATTTCATTTCACAGCCACACGTCCACCAGGAGATCGGAGTCGTTGGAGCTAGTTCACACAGACGTTTGCGGACCACTGAAGGTCCAGACTAGAGGAGGTGCTTCATACTTTGTTACCTTCATTGATGATCACTCGAGGAAGCTTTGGGTCTATGCTATCAAGACCAAAGATCAGGTCCTCGATACTTTCAGGAGATTCCACGCTGAGGTGGAGAGACAGTCTGGGAAGAAACTGAGATGCATCAGGTCCGATAACGGGGGAGAGTACATTGGTCCGTTTGACGAGTACTGTAGAGACCATGGCATTAGACATGAGAAGACCCCGCCGAAGACGCCGCAGCTGAATGGCGTAGCTGAGAGGATGAATCGGACACTGATGGAGAGGATTCGGTGCATGCTATCTGAGTCGAAGCTGCCAGGGATGTTTTGGGGCGAGGCTCTTCTTACTGCAGCGCATGTCATCAACCTCTCGCCGAGTTCAGCTCTTCAGGAGGATGTCCCAGATAGGGTCTGGTATGGGAAAGACCCCTCTTACAGTCACTTGCGGGTATTTGGCTGCAAAGCCTTTGTGCACGTCCCCAGGGACGAGAGATCGAAGTTGGATTCGAAGACCCGCCAGTGTATTTTCTTGGGGTACGGCTATAGTGGAGAGTTTGGGTACAGGTTCTTTGATCCAGTTGAGAAGAAGCTTGTACGTAGCCGGGATGTTGTGTTCTGTGAGGATCAGACTGTTGGTGATCCTGAGGGGACTGTTGAGTTGGAGGTTGACTCTCGTGCTGCTGCAGAGTCACCTATGGTTGGAGATGATGACGTTGAGGAGGCTGCTGAGCCTGAGCCAGCACAGGGTACTGATACCCTTCCGGATCATGATATCACCACTGATGGTGAACCAGGAGTCGCTGAGGACATTGCTGATGATGTGCCTGCACTGGCCCCTGAGCCTGCCTTGCGGAGATCAGATCGTGCCAGGCACCCGTCCGCCAGATATTCTGCATCAGAGTTTATACTGCTGACTGATGCGGGGGAGCCTGAGAACTATGACGAGGCTGTGGAGAGTGCTGAGAAGCGTCAGTGGATGGCTGCTATGCAGGAGGAGATGCAGTCGCTGCAGAAGAACCACACGTATGATCTGGTGAGACTGCCTAAGGGCAAGAAGGCCTTGAAGAATCGGTGGATTTTCAGGGTGAAGCAGGGAGATTCCTCTACACCTCCCAGATACAAGGCCAGGCTGGTGGTGAAGGGCTTTGGTCAGCGACAGGGTGTTGACTTCGATGAGATCTTCTCACCTGTGGTGAAGATGTCATCTATTCGTGTGGTACTTGGCCTTGCTGCGAGGCTAGACTTGGAGATAGAGCAGATGGATGTTAAGACCGCCTTTCTGCATGGCGATCTTGAGGAGGAGCTATACATGGATCAGCCTGAGGGCTTCAGTGTCAAAGGGAAGGAAGGTCTGGTGTGCCGCTTGCAGAAAAGTTTGTATGGCCTGAAGCAAGCCCCACGACAATGGTATAGGAAGTTTGATTCCTTTATTGAGGAGATCGGCTTCAGGAGGACCACCCTTGACCACTGTGTGTTCATCAAGGAGTATGCTCCAGAGGATTTTGTGATTCTGCTGTTGTATGTGGACGATATGTTGATCGTCGGGAGGAACACTGCTCGTATTGCTGAGTTGAAGGGGCAGTTGAGTTCCGCCTTTGAGATGAAGGATCTGGGTGCTGCGAAGACCATTCTAGGGATGCACATTCGCAGAGACAGGGGAGCCAGATTGCTCTGGATATCACAGGAGCGGTATATCCGCAAGGTGTTGCAGAGATTTGATATGGATCAGGCGAAGAAGGTGAGCGTGCCTCTTGCAGCTCACTTCAGACTTACCGCTGATCAGTGCCCCAGCACACCCGAGGAGATCGAGGAGATGCAGAAGGTTCCGTATGCATCTGCAGTTGGGAGCCTTATGTATGCGATGGTGTGTACACGTCCAGACATTGCGCATGCGGTCGGGACCGTCAGTAGATTTCTCTCCAATCCTGGGAGAGAACATTGGAGCGCGGTGAAATGGATTTTAAGGTACTTACAGGGGACGTCAAACTTGACGCTGAGATTTGGAGGCAGTGAGCCAGAGCTGTTGGGCTACACTGATGCGGACATGGCTGGAGATTTGGATTCTAGGAGGTCGACGTCAGGGTACATGATTCTTTTTGCAGGAGGAGCTGTCTCGTGGGCGTCGAGACTGCAGAAGTGCGTTGCACTGTCTACCACGGAGGCTGAGTTCATTGCGGTTACTGAGGCTGGGAAAGAGTTGCTTTGGATGAAGAGGTTCATCAAAGAACTTGGATTCACTCAGGACCGATACACACTCTTGTGTGACAGTCAGAGCGCTATCCACCTAGGGAAGAACCCCACGTTTCACTCGAGGTCGAAGCACATCGACACTCGGTATCATTGGATACGAGATGTCCTGGAGCAGAAGGAGCTTGATCTTCAGAAGGTGCACACTGATGACAATGGGGCAGACATGCTGACCAAGACAGTGCCAAGGGGGAAGTTCGAGCATTGCGTTAGAATCGCCGGAATGGCGGTTTCTTCCGCCTTGATGTGAAAGGGGATAAATTGTTGGGTGCAGTTCCCGTCCTTTGTGGAGAAAACTGTGGATTCGAGTTTTACTAACTCGAACTTGGTGGCGCTGGATCTATCGACATATGGAGGAGACATGAAGGTCTTACCAAATGAAGATTATTAGAATGACACATTTTTCACTTAGTCGAAAAGGGGGAGATTTGATGAGGTATTTTCTCCTAAGTGTGAAAAGAGGCTAGCCGTCTTTGACTTGAAGGAAGCTTCCTGGAAAGAGGGGAAGTCAACATGTGCTCTTAAAGGAAGCTTCTAGGGAGGTGGCCAAAGGAAGCTTCATATTATTTGACATGTGTTCTTTGACCGAGGGAAGCTTCATGAAAGCTTCATGGAAGCTTCAAGGAAGCTTCCTCCACATGCCATCTACCACCATCTACCCCTTGGTTTTGGCCTATAAATAGGCATGAAGGAGGAGGGGTAAGGCATCCACTCATCTCCTATCTCAAGCATTGAAAGAGTTCTTAGAGAGGCCTTTGTGGCAAGCGTCTTGATTTGGGAAGAGCTTTCGGACGTCTCTTCGACGTTGACGAGGAATACTTCGCATACACGGATTGGATCTGGAGCAGACTTTGGCAAGTATTCGAAGAGGCATCTTGGAGAGGATTTGTGTAATCCGTCTCGTCGGCCACTGTCGGTAACTTGCAATTTTCTTGCTACTGTTTATTGTGTATTAGTGTGTGGTGCGAAGTTGGTGAAGATCCTGTGTGGATCGAGGAGGGAAAGCCTTGTAATTGCCTATCTGTTTTACACATTTTTAGTGGCGGCTTTCCGGGTTGGACTCCGATCGTCCCGTGGTTTTTACCCTATTGGGTTTCCACGTTATATCTGTGTGTCACCTTTTTATTACTGTTATTTTGTGCTGTGTTTTGGTTGTGTATCGGCATACCGCTAAGCGGACGTGCAGATACTTGCTCGAACTAATTTGCAGGTGTTCTGGTCGGGCTTTTGTGCTCTCTAGCCCAACAGGATCACGTCGCACCATCAGTTGCAACCTCTCCCCACACTAGTCTGCGATCATCTTGTCGCACCACCACCACCACCCAATGATTCTCGAAGGGAGGCGCTCCTCCGGTTAGTGGTCTCAACAACCAAACAGTGATGTCGCCTCAAGGGTCGCCGATAAAGGTTGCGGAGACCTTCCCATTCTAGCAATACCAATTAGTGAGTCTGGAAAGGATTGAATCGGTGACCACATGCATTAGTGGTTCGAGGCTCTCAGGTGGTGGACGAGAATGCTTCTCTGGACGATGGAGCAAGATTCTAATGATCCTAACATATCTAGCAATTAAAGGAGAATAGTTAGGGAACTCACTAAGGAGGGGTTAAATCTTCTCGCTCTCATGCGGAGAGGCATGGAGGGAGAGGGTGGTGGCGAAGGGTTAGGCTTTAAGTTTAGTTGCATTCGGCAGATCTCCATGTGCTCCAAATGATTTGTTCTAGTTCGCAGAGATGAGAGGAAGGGATCTAAGGCATTAATAGTGATATAAATAAGTTGGGGCCATTTCCTATCATGAGACTCCTCAACTAGCCACCTCTACCGTCAGTTCGTCTTCCCAACATGCCGGTTGGCCTCCTGTCGCCTAATAAATGAAGAGGACTTATTCATTTATCCCTCCCAATTAAGCTCCTCCTGGCCTCATAACATTATCGTGTGCCTGCACACATCCTGTTGAGAGGAGTTACTGTTGTTGCATTTGCACCTGGGGTGGTGAGAACTAAAGGGTTAGTCGGAGACTAAGTGGTTCTATTTCCTCTCTTCCATTGCATCCTAAAGCATCGAAGGGGGAAGGATATGAAAACCTGCAAGTTAGTACAAATGAGAGAGGGCAAGGCAACATATAAGAATGTACATACAAACTTATATGCTAAATATCTATAAATGTAGTGCAATGCAATGTATGAATATGTAACATGTAGACAAACAACATAGTAGTTCGCATGATTAATTACTCAACAAATATTCTATGTCGATATAGAACTGTCCAACTTGCTAATGAGAACCTCACGAGCTCATCGTCGTGGTAATTTGTGCTTAATGGAAAATTTTTCCTCATCAAAGATAGCTAGGGGGAGTCTTCCAAGGATCCGACCCTATAAAACAACTTAAGTCCTACAAGACTCAACACCCCTAAAGCTATGAGCCAGACACCCAACTCCATGTTAGTGTGCTCTATTCGAAAGAGTTGACCAAGCCTGCAACATCAATCACATGCACACCACAACACATAATTAGAGGGTAGAAAACAACTGACAACCTCTCATGGATAAGGTGAGCTACCAGACCTCCAGTCGGTACAAAGCATACGAGTCATAACTTCACCTACATCAAACACCCACAAGGGCACTCACATTACCACCTGGACTTTACCCAAAACTTCAGATCTTTTTGAATGCCATCCATAAGTGTAGTGGAGTCAACCATGTAGGTGGGTGCTGGTGTGACACACAGTTAGGTTCTAAACATTATCTCTAAGCAACGAACTTCACAACCAGGCAACACAAGAGGTCAGTGTCCAAAGCTAGCTAAGACAGGCCAAGGCAAGCTAAGGTAAAACTCGCACAATAAAACCTTCATGATCTCAACTTGTTATCACGATTCCAAATTAGGCGACCCACGCTTTCCAAATGGTTCTTAACACGTCTATAAGGTAAGCACATAAGTAATTCATATGGCATGACTCTAAAATCATCAACAAAGACAGTGGCAACCCGATACTGAGACAACTTCCAATGTAAGCTCATGATGCAACCTAAGTACTCTCCTGTCCTCTTTCACACTCAATGTAACTACTATCTGCCATAAACATCTCGATCCATGCCTGCTTTCCCTAAATTCGGGCAGTCTATTTTTTTTACAGCCTACCCATTTGGGCAGCTCCCTAATAGTATAAATATGTGTGAACAGTACCATGAAAAAAAGAAGGAAATAATCATCGATTTTTATGCAATTTCTGTCGAGCTCGACTCCTTGGCTTTCACAGTATCCGCGGACTACTGTTTACCACAGTTGTTATGAATACAACTCTTGTAATCACCAATTGAAATAATAAAATTATGCAAAACATAGAGTTTGCGTTGTGCGAAATCTGAACTCGCTGTCCGAGAGACCTCTTCTTTCCTAAACATTTGCAACTCAAAGTAATCTTCCGCCCATAGTACTTAATCTTCTCTATCTCTCCTTGGTGTAGAATATTGGATCTACTGGCGCCCTTAGAGTGGGGGGGGGGGGGGGGGGGGGGGAACAAGGGTTTTAAGAAATTTAAAGTTTTACTTGAAACTAAAATTTTTTGCTTAAGAACTTTGAGAGAATATCAATCAAAATATTTTATAGCATAAGAAATAAAATCAAGTTAATATAGCAAGTAGAGACATGATTTTATTTCATAAGAAAGTTGATTACAAAAAGACTGATTTCTATGACACGCTAGAAATCATGGCGGTGAATATAAATTTTTTTTGTTTTCTATACCGACTCTTCTCCCAAGGACCGGTTGGCTCTAGCCTATGTTTTCCCAGATAGGCCTCAAGCCGCCTCCTAGATCTAGTCACCAACACCCGCGGAGAATTCCTCCCTAAGCTGCGCACGACCTAGTCGCCAAAATCCGCGGCGAATTTCACTAACGATACAAAAGCAGTGACCAAAAAAATAAGAGAATATAAGATATATGAGATGTAAATTCTGTAGAACTCCCTATGAAGTACTTCTGAAAGTGAAGAAGGCACACACGAAATCGTCGTGTTGATGTGTGACCTTCGTGTAGAATAATCGTTGTAGCTCTTCTCCTTCACGTTCTCCTTTTGATCTTCAAAATAACCTAAGGGACAAACCCGCGGACAGGGAAAGAAATCTGCATTTTAGGAAGTCTTCATTTTAGGCAGAACCTACCGCGCCGCGGTAAGGTTATCGCCCCGCGGTAACTTCATGCCAGATTTTTTCCTCAGCCCCCGCTTGAAATTTCACTTGAACTACATTTTGGTGCGTCTCATTTTTCAACGCTAACGCGAGCGTTAACACCTACCACCGCGCGGTAGTGTACTGATTTTGATTCCTTGGTCAAATCCAATAGTCCATTCACCTTGTATCATCCTTGTGTCATACCTGTTAGTTCTTGCATACTATAAACACAAAACAACTTAGATCAAATACAAGATGAGATTTATTATTTTCAAACTAAAGAGATGCGAAAAAGCATGTTCCAACATAGAATTGAGGGGTTTTCATTCCAAACACGAGTTATCTAGCTCTTTCTGGTAACAATACTTTCCATTTGCTTGCGCATTCTTCAGCTAGCTGTCTAACACCCCCACATATCTCCTCCAAGCTTAATATCTGAAATTTAGTACATATGTTTCTTCATGAGCATCATTAATTTCAAGAGAATGAAGAGCGAAGGGGGAGCGCGTCTGGTAGCTAGCTAGATATAATTGATGGGAATTTATGCATTTTAGGGATCGAGACTTTGCAAGCTTCTCCTCTTAGGAATATTGGGATAGGCAAGTCCCCAGCGCGTTTTGGTATAATAATGAAGTGCTATCATATGAACAAATGTTTTCATCCAACCTCTTGGATTAAGAAGTCGATAATGAGCAAAGATGACAGAACCTCTTCAATTGAGGGTATTGATGGTGAGAATGGATGAAAGATGGGTTGAAAGAATAGGTGACAAGCATGCCTAAGGAACTGGGATTTTATCTTAGCCAACACCAACTAAAAATTGAAAATGTTACTTCCTGAGTAATGTTCTCATGATGCAGCACAATGAAAAAGATGCGGGCTATGGACTTCATCATGCTGAAAAATACCATTAAATTAGGGATCAAGCGGTAGACTTTATTTTAAAAAATTTTGTTAAATTTAAGACAAATTACGGGCTTAATTAGAAAATTATGTCAACAAGTTTTATGCCTCTCCCTTGAAAAATTACATGAAGTCTAAGATTAATATCTAATAATTGTGTTATTAAGACCAAACTAGGTATTTCAATTTATTTTATGCAAAAAATTTATCTTTTGATACATACTATATGTTATTATATGGTCATTTACTGTATAGATCCACTAAACCAAGTAAATGTGAAAATATATTATCAATATTCATGCACCAAATTTTCTTAGATTCAATGCATTAAAACCATTCTCTATAAATTAGAGATTTTTCTGCTATGTTGTCTCGGCTTAGCTATGCCGTTTACTTGGATCAGAAGTTTATTTTCAAGCAATGAGGTCATTGAGAGGGAGTTGCAAACACTTCCTCGAACCGATTTTGATGACAGTGTGACAGTGGATGATGACTGCTCTATTTTCGTAGGCGAGTTCAAGCATGGAGATGAGATCAGAATTCTGCCAATGTGCAAACATGTTTTCCAAGCTACCTGTGTGGACGGGTTACAGTCTCTCTGCATAATGGGCATGTATAGCGAGACCGTAACCACTCGTACACACAGGTAGCATGGAAATATGTCTGCACGTTGGCAAAATTCTGATCTCATCGCCATGCTCGAACTCGCCTAGGCAAATAGAGAAGTCATCATTCACTGTCACACTGTCGTCAAAAACGGTTCGATGAAGTGCATGCTTGCAACTCCCCTCTCAATGAACTCATTTTTCGAAAATAAATTTCTGATCCAAGCAAACCGCATAGCTAAGCCGAGACAACGTAGCAGAAAAATTCCAACGCTAAACTCCACAAGCATGATGACAAAGTCTGTCCTCATGATGAACCCACCAAAGTCGTGCAAAGCTTGTCGACATGTAAGGATTTTAATGAACATGCAGTCAGCAACAAGAAAATGAACTTGTAGACGCCAAAATGAGCTAAACATCCATAAATACAACAAGAGCAAAGCAGTGAAATATCGTGAACTTTTTTGAACACACAGTTTAATGTGAACTTTTTTGATACTAAGGCTTCGTTTGGCGCGGTGGTGGTGGTCGTGAACGTGAACGTGGTGGTCATGAACCATCGTTCGTGAACGCCCGGCCTCCCTTACAAAATTTCATGCATTTTATGCTCAAAACTAGTTTATTTCTTGGTAACGGTACGTCATGACCTTTGTCAAGCCAAACATACATTCTATGATAACTGCGTTTTAGAGAAAATAAGCCGCGCCAAACGAATTCTAAGTAAAGTGACCTTTGTCAAGCCCCTTAGCCGTGCAACCCAACTTCCGCCGCCCGCCGTGCAACTTCCATGTAACCACCCATTATGGGGTGTGTATAACTGAATCCCCATAATGGGTGTGCGCATAGCCAGTTACATTAATATGAATATGCGCATATAAGATAAAGGGGTGCATATAGCGAAATATCCCATCATGGGAGTGTGTATAGCGAAATACCCATCATGGATGTGTGTATAGCGAAATATCTCATCATGGGAGTGTGTATAGCGAAATATCCATCATTGGTATGTGCATAGCGAAATACCATCATGGGTGTGCGTATAACGAAATATAACATCATGGGAGTGCATGTGTATTGTGAAATACCCATCATGGGTGAGCGTATAACGTAATATCCCATCATGGGTGTGCGCATAACAAATAATATTTTTATGGTGTGTACATAACCATATTCGTAATGGGTGTGAGTATAATACATAAATTGGTTACGGTATACGTATAGCCATAAAACCACCGATAATGGGTGTGCGCATTGTACATTAAATGGTTACGGTGGGCGGATAGCCAGACACCATAACCACTCAATTACGAAAATGCCACCATCAAAATCTATAAAATGAGCTATATGCCCTCATTTCATCTCACTTTGTCTTCTACTCCTGAGAGAGCTTCAGAGGATTCATTTGAATATCTCCTAACTTCTCTTTGAGCGCTTGAAGATCCCTTGAAGATTTCTCGAAGATCTCTTTGAGCACTTGAAGATCCCTGGAAGATTGCTCGAAGATCTCCTTGGCACTTGAAGATCTCTTGAAGATTGCTCGAAGATCTCCTTGAGCACTTGAAGATCCCTCGAAGATTGCTCGAAGATCTCCTTGGCACTTGAAGATCCCTTGAAGATTGCTCAAAGATCTCCCAGAAGCCTTCAAAGACCCCTTTGGGATTTATTTCAATGTGCACATTGCACCCCGTGCACATTGCCCAGTGCACATTGCGTCGCGCACATTGTGTCTTGCACATTGCAACGAACACATCGCTCTAGACTTCTTCGCTCGCAACCGGAGACAAGCCGCAAACTCCAGATCATGTCGTGCGCGCCGCTCCCGCCTCCAAGCATCGGTAGAAGACTCCAAAGTGCAACGAGCGCATTGCTCCCTACTGTATCAACTTAGAAAATACTTAGCTTCACGAGCGGTGGCTTGTCACCCTCGAAACTTCTTCCCCTTCTCTCTCTCAACAACTGTAACGAGCGGTGGTATGTCACCCTCGAAGCTTCTTCCCCTTCTCTCTCTACTACTATAATGAGAGGTGGTCTGTCTCCCTCGAGTTCTCTACTAACTATTGTAACACTCAAAATGATAGTGAAATTTTGCTTGCACAGACCCGAACCAATGATTTTTTCCCCTTTCCGGGATTTTCCACGTAAAAGTGCCCTTGTCAGTCGTCGGTTCATTCATTGACTGTTTACACGCTCGACCGCTCCCAAGCTAGGACGCTTTGATTCTCGACCAGTTTAAGGGTGCCTTGAGTGACCTGCAATGGTTTGATGTCGTATGTAGGAAGGTATTTCCCAAATCTCTCAGAAGACTCTCAAGACTGTACTCGCCTTACGGGAGTACTCGTGACTGACAACCAAGCTCACTCAAGCTCTCAAAAGACTCTCAAGACAGTAATCGCCTTACAGGAGTACTCGTGACTGATAGCCAAGCTCACTCAAGCTCTTAGAAGACGCTCAAGACAATACTCACCATACAACAGTACTTGTGACTCAATCTCATGGCAAGGAAAAGAACCCAAATTATTGAGGGATCTGCCCATGGGGAAATGCAGAGATAGCCCCTTCCCACTCACTCATCAATGTACCGCTCACATAAGAGGGTATGGTTGCACACGTCGCTGCGATGGAAGGGCGCATGCGCCAGATTGAGGAGCACCTAACTGAAATGCTCGCACTTCAAAGGAACACCGGAGGGACACATGCTCCTAATCTCGCCCCCGAGCAAGGAAAATTGCCTCAGCCAACTCTCGATCGTGCTCTGACCGAGCATGTTGATCGAGAGCATCGTACCCTGGAAGAAGAATACTCTAACGTGACCGGTTCAATGCACCCAATCCAGCTGGGCAGAGACCTCGAAGCTCACCGCTATCACCAATGTCCGGGAGCAGCAGGCTTCGGGCCTGAAATTGGAAGGCTCACCCACGAGGAGATCCGCGAGGTGATCGCCTAAGAATATAGAAAGGTCGGATGATAGACCACGTTCACCCATCGCCCTCTCCACCACTACTCACTGTTAGCGCTTGAGGTCCTGTCACACCCGATCCCGTACAACTTCAAGCTCCTGAACATCGAGACATTCGACGGAATGGATGATCCATCGGAGCACGTCAACCACTTCGTCACCGTAATGAGAATCTACAACGCCCCAGACCAGTTGTTGTGCCAAGTGTTTCTGACAACACTGAAGTGGCAAGCAAGAACAGGTTCCACTCCCTCAGAGAGGGATCCATCGGAAGCTTCGTAGAGCCGACTCAACAATCCACTGATTAATTCATCGCCAATCGCCGCATTGTCTGGGACCCCTCACATCTATCAGGGATCCGTCAGAATGAGGGGAAAACCCTCAAAGAATTATGTCGCCGCTTCACTGCAGAGGTGCGCCAAATCGCAGGAGTCGATCCTGATCTTCTACGAGCCGTTTTTCTTGGAGGGCTCCGCCCCGGTGGTTTTTACTCCGCACTGATGAGGGAAACAGTGTCCAGCTACCACGACCTTGTTCACCGCCTCGAGACCCAAATAACGGCAGATAAAGTAATAGAAGCCCGTCGACAATAATTCAAAGACAGCCTAAAAAGAAAGAGGGCACATGACCCACCAATGCTACCTAAGAGAAGTGACAGGCGAAACGACGACTCCCGCAGAGTCGGGGTGGTGGGGGGGGGGGGACGCTAACATCAAGCCTTCACTCCCCTTAATACCTCGCGAACAAAAGTATTGTTTGTCACCCACGATCACCTCTCTCTTTAGAGGCTGATGGCTCTTGCCCCAAACTCGGGGGACCAATCCAAGTACTGTGACTATCACCGAGGTACCGTACATAACACCGAAGATTGTTCACGGGTAAAAGCAGAACTCAAACGATTCATTTGTCTAGGGTGTCTTGGAAAATTTTGGCAAAACATAAGCCCCAGATCAACCAATCCAGAATGAGCCCGTAGAGGGGGAAATCCCTAGAGCGATTATTCCAAGGGAGGTTTTGTTCTCTGCACATTAGAACGTCCAGAGAATCTGACATCGTGCGCACTGACAAAAAGTGTGATTTTCAATTTCACTGCATGCTGCATGATCCAATTAACAAAGTGTTCGGATATCCTGAGTGGAGACTCCAGCCTTATCCAAATAAAGTGTTCAGATATCCCAAGCGGAGACTCCGACCTCTTCCAAACAGAGTGTTCAGATATCCCAAGCGGAGACTTCGACCTCTTCCAAACAGAGTGTTCGGATATCCCAAGCGGAGACTCCGACCTCTTCCAAACAGAGTGTTCGGATATCCGAAACAGAGACTCCGACCTCTTCCAAATAGAGTCTTCAGATATCCCAAGCGGAGACTCCAGCCTCTTCGAAAAAGAGTGTTCAGATATCCCAAGCGGAGTCTCCAGCCTCTTCCAAACAGAGTGTTCAGATATCCCAAGCAGAGACTCCGACCTCTTCCAAATAGAGTGTTCAGATATCCCAAGAGGAGAGTGAGACCTCTTCCAAACAGAGTGTTCGGATATCCAAGTAGAGACTTCGACCTATTCCAAACAGAGTGTTCTGATATCCCAGGCGGAGACTCCGGTCTCTACCAAGAGAATGTTTGGATATCCCAGGATGAGGCTCTAGCCTCTCCCGACAGAGTGTTCGGGTATCCCAAGCGGAGACTCTGGCCTTTTCAAAGGACCTAACTTCCACCGGACAAAGAGAGTATGCTCTACTCCATTGACCAAGCACTTCCAGTTCGAACACAGCCGCTCTTCGCCATCATAGTAGGTCACGACACTGCCAAGTCAATTCCCCCTCGCCTACGCCATCAGTTCGAACACATTCGTTATTCACCTCCATAAAGGGTCCTACCCCTGACAGCAATAGCCTCCTAACGACACGCTCTCCACGGCCTCCGATGCTAACACCAAGCAACAACTTCAGTACCTGCACTAAGCAACAAGCTTCCACCAACCAAACGATTCCCTTCGGCATTGACACCGAGCGGCAATTCCTGGAGCATAAATAGAACGACGAGCTCATAACCTCAAAAGATGGTGTCAATTCGCACTAACAAGTTCGCACACTCGAAAATGCATGTTGGGAAAATTTTTGAGCTCATTTTGAAAGTGCACAGTGAGTCCTCTGAGTATTCTCCAGAGGGGGTGAATAGAGTTTTAAAACTTTTCACTTAGAAATATGCAGAACAATAAAATAATTTTACTAACTATGCATTCAAAAATCCAACCAGAATAAAATAAGCACAAATAATGAAATAAATAGGACAACACAGAAAATTATCACAACACAGATGAGACAAGATCTGTAGTGGTTCCACAAAATGTGAGTACTCCACTCTTCTACCACCTTGGTAGGAATACACTATCCAGTGTCTGAGTCTTCTAATAAGGAGACTTTTAGATTCATTGAGTCTTTTGATAAGGAGACTCTTAGAACCAACCACTGAGTCTTTTGATAAGGAGACTCTTAGAACCAAAACTGAGTCTTTTGTTAAGGAGACTCTTAGAACCAAGACTAGATCTTTTGAAAAGGAGATCTTGAACCAACTTAATCCTTTGGAGAGGGATTCTAAGGACTCTTTACTCAGATTACAAGGGAGAAAGAAAGAGTAAGAGAGAAGAAGAAAGATGAAGATTATTCTTCTGGTTGAATTCTCCTACAACAATCACTGAGGATTCAAGCATTTAGTGTTGTTGATGGATCTCTTGTTCAGTAGATGAATCCTTGTTTGAGAGAGAATAGAATGCAAGGATTGTTAAGCTTTGATCCTGAAAATCTTTGTATCTTTGTTGGCTTCTTACTGTGAGAGAAGATCGCGAAAGAAACCTTGTGTATTTCCTGTACAGAGATTTGTTCTGTAGTACTGTCTCAGGGAACGCTTCAGAAAGAAGAAGACAATAATAATATTGTTGTTGTTCTAAATCTTCCTGAGTATATTAATTCTTTTGTCGAATTGTATTTGAATTCCTTTCCTCTTTTGTCGTATCCTTAGTAGGAATGTCCAAGGGATAAAAGACTAGACCAAAATGATAAACTTCCAATTGATCAGATTGTCTTCCATAGCTGTATCTCAAATATGTTTACTGAGAACTTATAAGAGAAATTGTTCATTCGCTGATTACATGATTTTCACTATTCTTTTGGAGGGGGTTTTCTCTTCCTTGAGAAGACCTATGGTGACACCATTCTTAATGGAAATACCAGGGGCTCATCCTCCTCTTTAGCAGTCTTGTCATCTTCTTTGTGAGGCTCCCTCTGGATTAATGCAACATCTTCAGCTATCTGGGCAGCCTCTTTAGCAATCTTGGTGACATCTTCTAAGATCTATTCATTGGTTGTGAGGGGCTCCCCCTGGATAAATGCATACCTCTCTAGATCAGTGACAATCTCATGGCCAATCTCAGGTTCTTGAGCATTCTCCCCTTCATGTTCTTGATCAAGCTTTTCCTTCTCCTGGCCAATCTCCTCTTCATGGACAGACATTTCCTCCTCTTGAACATTCTCCCCCTTCTGAACCTTGCTAACAAGGAAGGTTAAGAAAAACTTTGTGACCATTGAGGAGGACATAAAAGTTTTGAGTGCCAGGATTGATTCCTTTGAATCTTGCAGTTTTGACTCCATCTGAGAATATTTTCTTTGGAATTTTCTTGATTGACTCTGTAGCAGGTCAGCAAAAGTCCCAGTGGCAAGATCTACTGCTTTAATAATTTCTTGACTCATGTCAAAGGGAGATGTGGGATGCGAGGTAGAAGCTGGATGTGTATCAACAGAAGGTGTTGATATGTTGACATGAGGAGTTGGTGATTGAGGATGGTCTAGAGAAGCAGAAGGGATGACTGTGAGGTTTTCTGCAGGAGAAGTGACAGATTGTGGTTGTTGTAGAGATGAGGTCATTGCTGCAAGTTCTGTTGTTGTGTCTGGTAGAACTGTTGTAGGATCTTGAGCTGGAGCATCACCTATGATGTCTGTTAAGACTGTATCATAATCTTGAGGAGATGGAGATGGAGGGGGAGAGGGTGCAGCTTGACTAGACTTCAGAATTTGCCTGGTCTATTTTGAGAAAATGCCTATGTTAATTCTTTTTCCAGTAGGAATGGTCACTCATTTTGATTTGCACACCATTGGGTAGTGATGGATCATGACTTGGCTCATGATTCTCATTTATGCTTTTTCCTTATGAACATACGTGTGACCTATCCGTTTGAGAAGACACTACAACAAATTGGATTTATTGCGGCGCTTTGTAAAACGCCGCCATTGAGTTTAGGATCCGCGACGCTTTGCCTTTATAAAACGTGGCAAATACTTATTAACAGTTTTGGCGGTGCTTTGTTTATTAAAACGTAGCCAATAATACATATAAAATTTGAGATTCTTAGAACCAATGTCTGAGTCTTTTGATAAGGAGACTGATAAAATCATATAATATGATCTTTTGATAAGGTGATTTAACCAACAACTGAATCCTTTTAAGAGAGATTCTAAAAACTCTTTTCTCAAATCAGAGAAGAGAAAGAATGAAGAATGAGAAGAGAAGAAAGCGTAGAAAAATCTTCTGATGTGAATCCTCCTTCGACAATAATTCCGAGGATTCCTGCACTCTAGTGGATTGTATCTTCAGTAATTGATGAATCCTTGATGATGAGAAATGCAAGGATTGTATGCTTTGATCCACTCTTAGATTTTCTGTGGCAGAGGAAGAAGAAGAAGCCCGATTTCTGTAAATATTATCTATCACTTCTATATCCTCCTCTAAAATCTGAGTAAATGCATGCCTTTATTATTTCGAAATGCTTCCTCTCGATGATCGTCTTCAGAAGGGATAAAAAAATTCTGATTGTATGTTTCCAAAAGTGTTCTTCAATAATCTCGTCAATCTCTTCAAGTTTCTTCCAAAACACTCCTTCAAAAATTATGTAAAAATTTCATCACATAAGTACTCTTCTAACAACTCTAATGATTCGAATAAATTCCATAACCATAATCTTCAAATAACTCTGAATGAAATCCACTGAATTTTCCTTTCTGGATGAGTATTCGACGTCGCGTCGAGTTCTGACTGAAGATGCATCGAATTCTGTTTTAGAATAAGTGCTTGTCAATATAATTGAGAAATTGACATTACATTGATTACTTATTGACGCTTGCATCGACTTCTGCTTTGGAGATGTGTCGACTTCACTTCAGATGATGCGTCAAATTCCAGCCAGAGTTACATCGACTTCCAGTCGACGCATATTTGACTTAGCTGATTTTCTTCTTTTTTAGATTGCCTTCTTGTGACCTTGATTGGGCTGACTTCCTAGGATATCTAATGACCAAATTACCCTCACTATACATAATGGGTAATTATCTTAGGATACAAAATTACTTAGAAATAATTTGTTAAGTTAAATCTAGGGGTTTTCCTAACAATCTCCCCCTATTTAGCTTAACAAATTTTAAATGAGTTTAAAGTGATTTTCAACATAGTGGATACAAACAGAAAAACAGGAATAATTTAAGAAAACATGATAACTATACATATATAACATCATGCTCCAAAAACTATAGTATTAGTGAGTTATTCAAGTGTAACTATCTATTTTCTGGCTCTAAGAAATTCAGATAAAGTAATGTATAGCTTCTTGGAAGTCTTTTCAACATATTCAAAATATGTTGATCTTGCCTTATATGGATGTTGTTTTATGTCATTGTATACCTTGAACAACTTTTTGATTTATGTCTCAGCATTAGGATAAGTTGTATTTACTCCAAAGCCAAGACTCATAATTCTTACAGACAATTCATTTATCATATCAAGTTTGATCCCAAGAGTCTCAGTCCTTTGAGGGTCTTCAGTTAAAATTTAGAATCAGGTTCTTTAGCAACATGAGCTGAAGATTTTTCAAAAAGAGTATTCTTCTCACTTTTCTTTTTATATGGTATATGACCACCTTTAACAAAACCAAGACCTCCTTTGTGAAGTTGTCATGCATTCTCAATAATCTTTGCTTGAGGGTGTTTCTAAATATAGCCAGTCTGATTAAAAATTATGTCAGGTATTATGATTGAATTTTCATTGAGAATATCCTCCCTAGTTTTCCCTTTCTTGATTTTATTTAGAAAAACCTTCATCTTGTCCGTTGTCTCCTATATAGCAGCGTCATATTCATCCTTTTCTCTTTCTCTAATTTCTTCAAAAGTTTTTTCAAGCTCAGGATCCTCATATTCTTTCATTGTATTCTCTGGAATATCAACTTTCTGATATTTCCTCATGTTAAGATTTATCCTTGTTATATTGTTGTCTTTCAGCTTTTGTATACCTTTTCTTTACTAGCATATCAACTTTCTGATATTTCCTCATGTAGGATTTATCCTTGTTATATTGTTGTCTTTCAGCTTTTGTATACTTTTTACATACTGGCATCGGTTCTGCTGATCTTTTTCTTGAAGAAGGTTCTGAAACTAGTACAGACACTTTCATCTTTTCTGGAGGAATTACTGATGTGCTTTCAATCATTAGAGTTAATGCTTGGTCTTATACAGGAAGACAAAGATCTTGTTTTGGAGGAGGAGGTAGAATATTTGATGCTGAAATCTCTTACAGTACTGGTAAATTTACCTTTTAAACAATAGTTGATTCGACTGAAGAGAGGTTTATTGGAGATTCTTGCTCTGGAGATTCAGGCAGAAGAGATTCAACCCACATTCTGCCTTGGGAAGGTTCTTCCTGGGGTTCTTCAGGCATTCTCTTTAGAAGTTCTATATCATCTGAATACAACTCCTCCCCCAGGGTTAAAGACCCCCCCCCCCCATGAGATGTAGAAATCATCACAACAGTTACTGACTCTGGCACATCAGTGAGCAATTTAGAATCAATAGCCGGCTCCCCTCAGATATATAAGGAGAGACAAGATAATGAGCTTTCTATGGGGCAGTCATGGTATAAACAATATCCATAGATTTGACATCATCCTCTGACTCTAGAACTTTATCATCAGTAACGTTGTTATCTTGAGTACAATCCCTGTGACTGACACGATTCTCACACTTCTTTTAGATCCTTGAAGAAGGATTTAAATACCGTTGCTGGAGCATGGGATTGAATGATCTGGTGTTCAAGCTCATCTAGAAATGGAGCTCCCAGGTAGCTGATGGAACAAATCTCTCGCCTTTCCCTGGAAGGCGTTGGCAAATAATCAGCACTTAAACACATCCCTCATGTCCCGGATCGATATCATGTCCTCAAACTACTGAAGGTGTTGGATTGGATTGTCCTTCCCAGAATAGTAACTCTGGGTGGGTTCCCTGAACCCCTCTTGAACTGGGGCTGACAGAACTTCATCGCAGAATGGGCTCCTCCCACCTTGCCGACGAGTTGAGAGTAGGCAAAAAGCGCCCAACTCGCCCATGCGAGTTTCCTGATAACTCGCACGATGCTCAACTTCTTGTAATCGGATTCCCTACAAGCTCGCCGGGAGATACCGCGACTACATCAACGGCTCCAGTTCTTTTGGCCTCGTCTCGTTTCCTGCTCGTCTAGACGGCTCGCCTTCCTTCAGAGGGGTAATGAGGCGAGGAGAGGTCGGCGTGACCTTGGTGCGAGGAAGCAGAGCTGCTCACAGAGTGTAAGATCTCTCTCCCGCACCTGGAGAGCTCCTGGATCTTATGCCCAGAACCGCCGCCTTACGGTGGCACTAGCACTCGAGTTAGCTGTCTCTGCAAGACGCCGATCCTGCCGGCAAGAACGATCGACAAACTAACAAGAGATAAGAAGAAAATTAAGTAAAACCAAGTCCACAATCACACATTTATACATCATAATCTGACAAATCCACCAATGAGTACAACAAGTAAAAGAGAGAAAAGGGCTTATGCCAGGTATATGTCCAAAATAAAGAAAACAATTCTCTCGCTCTACATTTATGCGGAAGCTATTGAACTCTTGTCATCTCGTGTCTATAGCTGCTGCTGCAACCACAGATAGAGGTTGCATTTCTTCGTCCTGTTCTCCTGCATGGGGTCCTGCTGCTCCGGCATATCGATTCCTAAAAAAATGTGGTCCACCGACCGTTAGTCAAAAGACTAAGCCAAATTCCCCATCCCCTCCCCCGGTGGCTCCTAGGCACCGGGCGGGAGGAAGAAGCGGAGGACAACAAGGTGTAACAGATCTCAAGCAGGTGACAGTGAATCTAGCTAGCAGTTCTACCATGTATAAAAGAAGTGCTACCATGAAACCGAGCAGTATACATACGAGCGTCAAGTGAGTATATGCATGCAGTTATAAAAGAACTAAGCAGCTAGAAAAGTAAATCAGAGCAGTTATAAAGTAAACTAGAGCCAGTAAAGAAGCAACTAGAACAGCTATGAAAATAACCTTAACTTATGTGTATACACACACAAACACATAAGCTAAGGGATCTGGCAAGAAGTAAACTCATCGTATAAAAGAGCTCATACTAATTTATACGATGAGGTATGGTTGTGTAATGATACTATGTTATGCTATGCTGTGCAATGCAATGATGCAACTCACGCACACGACTTTGTACGTACATACCTTTTGATAGTTCTCTCTGTTCGAGTGTGTCAACTCAGGTACCCAGTTGAGGCAAACAGGGCAGTGGACCGGGCTATCCACTTCTAGGCTTATGTAACACATCTCCCAGCCTAGACCATACGTACGCCCCTAAGATCACACAGGGTATCCGCATACAACCTGGTAAGCACCACATCTAACCCTCTTTTCGAGTCTCCGCTCAGGTACCCAGTTGAGGCAAACAGGGCAGTGGACCGAGCTATCTACTTCTAGGGCAGTATAACACCTCCTAGCCTAGACCTTATGTACGCCCCTAAGAACACACAGGATATCCGCCTACTACTTGAAACAACAATGCCTTTAAGTGAAATACCAAGCTCTTGGCTCGGAGGACTCGACCATTCCTTTCTTATACTACTGTGTTAACCACTCGCAGGACCTACCAGTCCTTCTGTCATCATCAATTCCCGAGCTTCCAGCTCGCAGGACTTAACCCGTCGTTACCTCATCAATTCCCGAGCTTACAGCTCACAGGACTTAACTCGTTCTTATATCATCAATTCCCGAGCTTACAGCTCAAAGGACTTAACCCGTCCTTACCTCATCAATTCCCGAGCTCACAGCTCGCAGAACTTAACCCGTCCTTGTACCGTTCCGTCCCAAATTTTGGGCGATGTTTACTTATCAAGTTTCCCCTATTTACTACTCTTGTCTATCATTTAAATTGAGCTTAGAAGTTTAGGGTTAACCTGAGACTTCCCGAGGGCTACCCGATGAAGGGCTCGCAACGGTACTAGGAGGTGTGATGGGATGACATCCCAAACCTCCCTTTCTCAAGGTATTTTAGTCTTGTTGGTGGCTACCCATTTTACAAACCCACTACCTCTCTGGTTACTCTAAGAATCCTAAGGTGGATTACATTAGGTCGGACAGTCGAGCGTCGATGTTCGATTGAACACTGAACCCTACCTTTCTTAGTGTCCGAACATTTTGAGAGTCGTCACTCAATACCTACTTATGATCCCATTTCATACATCAAGCACATCATTCATGCTGGTAGTTCAATCCTCCTACCATATCGTTGTAAATTTCTCGATTGATGGTTTCACTAAACGCACTCCAACCTCTTTCTTCCAATGTATGTCACCAAGGGTTAATCCTTTAATTGATCTATACCATTCATTATAATCAAGGGGTTATTAGTTCTAAGTTTGATGGTCAGGGGTGGTCTAAAACGCTTAAATCAGTTTTTACTATTCGCAGACCGACATGCCTTGAAGTGAAACCCCATGTCCTACAAGTTGGTCTATATGAATACTAACTAAGTATGGGGTCATTTTAATTCCAGAGATTTGTACTGATGTCAAAGTTCCATATACAAAATTTCTATCATATTCCAGCTAATATAAATCATTAATTAATTTCTCCAGCCATGAGTTCAAATACTACTTATGCTGGAAGTATGTCATTTACTCAATGATTAATTCTAACAAAATTCACAGAGTTTCCTACTGGTATGAAAAGTCTATATACAAAGTTCTATAGCAATCCAGCAAGTATATTTCATGTTATGAATTTCTCAAGTTATAAACTCAAATTGTACGTTGTGAAGGAAGCATGTCATTTACTCAATGATTAAATCTAACAAAATTCCCAGAGCTTCCTACTGGTATGAAAACTCTATGTACAAAATTCTATAACAATCAGCGAGTATATTTCATGTTATGAATTTCTCAAGTTATAAATCCAAATTGTATTTTGTGAATGAAGCATGCAATATACTCCATGATTAATTCTAACAAAATTTTCATAGCTTCCTACTGGTATGAAAAGTCTATATATAAAATTCTATAACAATCCAGCAATTATATTTCAGGTTGTGAATTTCTCAAGTTATAAATCCAAATTGTACTTTGTGAAGGAAGCAAGTCATATACTCCATGATTAATTCTAACAAAATTTCCAAAGTTTCCTACTGGTATGAAAAGTCTATATATAAAATTCTATAACAATCCAGCAAGTATATTTCAGGTTGTGAATTTCTCAAGTTATAAACACAATTTATACTTTGTGAAGGAAGCAGATCATATACTCCATGATTAATTCTAACAAAATTCCCTGAGCTTCCTACTGGCATGAAAAGTTTATGTACAAAATTTCACTACATTTCAGTGAGCTTTGACCCTATATTTACTCACTTGGTGTCTATGTGACCAAAGCTTATGAAATCAACTTTCCTAGGGAAATTAACCCAAAGGTTGATGATTTTCACTATAGAGTATTGTTCTATGGTCATAAGTAGATGTTTAAAATTTCATGAAAATTGACTAAGGGAAAACATTTAAATCCTCAAAAACATTATTACTTAAGAACCTCATTGTTCACCCTTTATCACCTAGATTTTGGCAATGTGAATTTCATACATATACAAGAGTCCAATTGGGCTCAATCCTTAACTAGGGCATATTCATGGTCTTGTTATCCTGCCACCCAAAATTTGGGTTAAGATAGGTTGATTCATCTATGTAAATCTAGTGCTATACATGGTAATGCTATATGCACACCAAATTTCCCTAACACATGCATGTGGAATAAACCAACATACAAATGTCCAAATGACCTTAAATTTCAGCCATGGAATAAATTTAATCTAATTGACATGCTACCCAAAATTTGGGTCAATTTGAGTTGATTTACACATGTAATTCTAATGCTACAAGGTATTGCTATTAGCACACCATACTTTCCTTACACATGCATGTGGAATAAACCAACATGCAAAGGTCCAAATGACCTAAAATTCTAACCATAGACTATTGTATGCATAACCAACCTCCCCAAGGATATTTGGGGTGATTTGAGTCCACATCACCCATAATATACACCATATATGATTTATTAAATTTCTACTAAAATTTTAGAAAAACGTGCTCCAAAAATTCTGATTTTTGGGCACATAGTAGATCTAGTGTGCATACACACATAGTTAAATTTTCAGCCTCATATCATTTACTGTGTAAGAGTTATTCACATTTTGAGGTATGTTCTTCATTAGGACCAGCCTTACTAAATCTGCCATACAGAGAGTTGTAGGGCTCCAAATGGTGTGATCTCACTTCCTACAGATAGTAGACACCAAGGCCTACAAAAGTTGTCTCTGCCTACTTTTTTTAGGGCCTCGAAGGGCCTAAAAATTTGAGTACAAAATATCTATTTTACTAAGGCAAGAACAACATTTAGTGTGACCTATATGAAGGTTTTTCTATGGCTCAAATAAAACCTGGATTTACTCATACACAAGAATCCAATTGTGCCAAAAATTTCACCAATGACTAATATACTCATAACCAACCTCCCAAGGGAGATTTGGAGTGGTGTGAGTCAAAACAACCTATAATATGCACCATACATGATTTATTTAATTTCTACAAAAATTATCACATTTCACATTTATATGAATGAAAATTATAAAGACTCCATAAATAAATCCTCAAATATTTCCAGAGGTGTGTTAGCATAATAGTAACATTATTCCAGAATTTCCAAAAATTCTTCATCATGAAATTAACCAGAAATAAATAATTACTCAAATGGTGTATAATTCATGTTGTGAATGATCTACTTCAAATATTGTTTCAAAAATTCAGAGAAAAGTAACATTTATATGTTTCCACCAAATACTCCGAATTCCAAAATTTCAAGATTTTCCCAACATGAATTTGTACAGAAATAAATAAATACTCCAAGGGTGAATAATTCTCATTGAGAAGGATCTACTATAAATATTACCCCAAAAATTATAAGAAAAATCACAAGGATTCATACTGGTCTATAAGTGGCCCTAACACAGTTTCATGACACGATAATAGACATTTATCACAAAATCAACTAATTACTCAAAGGTGATAAATAGGGATAATGCAAGATATAGGGGAATAGAGTGTCCAAAAATTCCCAAAATATTTCTCAGTGTGAATTTCCCTAGATGAGCATATGCCAAGGTTTGGGATTTTTCCTAGGTGATTTGACCCTAAACATTTCATTAACACATAAATGTATCAAATTAAATTAAGTGTAAAACCTTACGAAAATCATTTCTAAAAATCCTCAAACTCTCAGAGGTGATGTAATATTTTATATCACATGCATGTGCAAATTTCCATGGGCATGCACCAAGGGAATCTAGGTTTTCATACCAAACTCCCTTTTTGGCTATATGCACCACATTTCCCATACACTACACTTACAAGCATATGGTAATTCCCAAACATGCACATGTCCATTTGGTCTAAAGTTTTTACCAAACCTTCATCATGATAAGGTTATGCCATCAGCCCAAATTTGAGGTGATTAGGAGTCATTAGCCACCATAATTATCACATGCAAGATTAATTAAAATCCTAAATAATCCTTAGGAAAATTAATTCTAAAAGTTCTCAAATTTTTACAGGAGGTTTAATAGGGCATGGCTCATGCATGCCCCAAAATTCAAGCTATTTGGAGTCATAGAACTCCATAAATAAATTTCCAAAGATTTAGAGCCCCCTATGTACACGCTTCACTAAAATGGATGCCCAGGGAGCTACGGTGCTCCAAATTGAGTGAAATCAATTTCTAAAAATATTAGAGATCTAGGGCTTCATGTGATATGTTGGGCACTTTTTATGAATATGCATGTAAGTATTTTCTATAATTATTATAAGAACATGCAGGATTTTTAATATACAGATATTAAATAAATTAAGGTCTGCGATTAACTGATCATCTAGATCCAACGGCCAGGGAGTCGTCTTCCCAGATGAGTCAAGGGATGGGATTTCCCGAGCCCGGGGAGTTTTGCGGGCCAATTTTCAGCGGCTTCAGGCGGTTCCCGGCGAAACCCTCCCGCCACCACCATCACCCGACCTAGGGCTTCCGTTCGGTGGTGGCCGCTTGGCCTGGGGTGGCCGGAGGTGGCCTCCGACACCTTTCGATTTTGGGCTTGGGAACAAAATTTCAGAAATCTGATTTCTCCATTATAAGCGACGAATCCCAAAGGGAAGAGAGGGGATGCTAGCACTGGAGGAGCAGATAGGAAAAACTTGCCTTTATTGAGCTTGCCGACGGCCATTTGCCCAGATGCCATTGCCGATCCTTGCACCGGCGGCCCTTGCCATTTCCTCTGTTCTCCAGCTAAAACTCCAAAGTAAGAGCTCTGCCCGACTCCTTGAGGCCATCTGAAGCTAATGCCAGAGCTTGATGGAGGGAGAGAAGTGATATTATGGGGTTGCCATCAAGGCACCTCTCGACCATCTAATGGGAAGCTTTCTCTAACACCAGCTGACCTTCATTACCTGCTAGCCTGGCTGGAAATCAATGTGGCAGCTGAGAGGAGCCATGGGAAGAGAAATTGGAGTCATGTGGAGCTCATTCCATGAAACCATAGTTTGTCTTATTCCCAATTTAGGAATTTCTTTCGAATGCCCCCATGCATGGCATCTATTTTGAAATCAGAGGTTATTCATGGTCTTTAGCACCTTGGGATGCAGAATGATCCCTGGTTCAAGGCCTTAATCCATTGGAATAGGCTTGGGCTTTTAATTTCTTCTATAGGGCTTAGGTTTGACCATGGTTGACTTTGGGGTTGACTTGGTCAAAGTAATGGGTTGACTGATCCCATATGTTGGTCTTGAGTCCCTTGACACCACCCAATGTTGATTGGGTCATGATGATGCCCTAATTGGGCCAATTTAGCCCATAAGTGTGATTTTGACCAAAATTGGGGGAAAGTTGACTTTGGTCTATTTGGACCAATTGATGACCTCTAGATGGGAGTTTTGGGTCCATTGGGTACCTTATGATGTTATAATACTAGGGGTGAAGTCAATTTCATGTTTTGGTGGTCAATTGGACCTATTGGTGAAGGATTGACATATGTTGACCTTAAGGGCACTTTGGTGAATTTGGGCCAATTGTTGACCCCATGATGAGGCTTTTGAGTCCATTGCACCCTAATTAGGGTTTTTAATACATTGGTGGGATCAATTTGATCATACCAAGTCTAATTGACCCAATTGAGTTGAATTGGCCTAGGTTAACTTATTTTGACCTAGAGTTGACTTGGTCAAATTGGCCAACATTGGTGACCCTATGATGGGGTGTTTGGGTCACTTGAGTCCCTCTTAGGGTTAGGAACCTATTGGTAAGCTCAATTTGAGTTGGTGAGTCCAATTTGAAGTAAATTGGCCAAGGTTGACCTGTGCACTTTTTGGGGTGCATTTAACTATTTCCTAAGTTCAAGTTGACATATGGCCATCCCATGACCTCTACTCACCACTCCCACCCTAAACCTAGTCCAAGGGGTCTAGAAGGAATGGGTATGTTACACAGAGTGTCCTCGATGCGTCGCGAAGTTGTTGAAATCTGCCCTTGTCACATACTCACCCTCCACTGGTGAGTTGTCGAGCATCCCTCCTTGCTTACTCTCCTGAACCATGTCACCTTCTCGCTAGATTTTCCTCCTCTAACTACGCTCAACGCACCAACGTGTCAAAATCGAGAAAACCCGAACTAAAGATGTTTGGACCTAAATGCATCATGAGGTTACTGATCCCCAAGATACAACTCCATGTAATCGATGGCTATACAAAGAAGAGAGAAATGTCTACAAACACACCCCAGGTGCTACAGCGGGGAGGTCCTATCATGTACCCGAAAGTTTGAGAAAAGCTTCCCCTCCACAACCAAATGGCTGAGCGAGGTACGAAGAAGGTATCACTTGAAGACTAGTAGACTAGTAGTGGTGTCAAGATTTCAAGGTGCAATTCCTGGTACCCCTAGGATCCTATTTATAGACAAATTTTGGGGGGGGGGGGGGGGGGGGGCGGGGGTATGTATGCGAGAATACCCTTAACCCCTGCGAGATACCTACTAGTGACTTGAAGAGCAATCTCGTTCACTTGACGATTATGGCGAGTTACGAGGCATCTCGTCTATATATGTTGGCGAGATGTATTTGATTCTCGCAGTTTTGACAAGTAATAGGGGCTACTCGCCCTGAGCCTCCAAAATGCTCCTGTTAGTTGACTTCGTCCTTAACTTTGACTTTAACTTCTGCCTACGTGAATTGAATGAGTCCACTATTAATGATATGTTTATTAATAGAAAGATGCATACTACTAATAACATGTTTTTTACTAGCCATGAAAGATCCATTATCATATTCGTTGATTAATAAACATGTCATTAAGACTATAACCCAATGCTTGTGACCGCTAGTTATTATGTTACGTGCGCTACTAGCTTCTCGATGCTTTAGCCCCCTCGCCTCCTTCATTCGCCAAAGTTGATAATTCGACTTCGTAACAATTGATTAAGCATGAGACTCATAACGGAAGCCCCAAGCAGTCAGCCATAAACCGCCTTCGGGGCTTTGAAACCAGTGACCAGGGCATACAGGCTCGTCCTAAAGCTTCCCCTCCTAAAGACCAGACTTGGTATCTGTATCTAGACTTGCGCTTACGGGCTTTAATTTTCAGTTCAAAGACATTTCTTTCCTGATTATTAAAGATTCATTTACTATTGGCTTTGGTATATTGACAGATGGTCTATATAGTCTGGCTCTAGATTTGAATTATTTGCAATCACTCACTACAACACATGATAGTAGTAGTAATATCAATGTGAAAAATAATCATTCTTCTAATTTATGGCATTGGAGATTGGGTCACATCTCCATAGAGCGCCTTAAAAGATTGGTGAAAGAAGGTGTTATTCAGACACTTGACTTCACTGATTTTGGAACTTGTATAGGTTGCATAAAGGGAAAGCAAACCAACAAGTCAAATAAAGGAGCTAGAAGAAGTGATGCAAAACTACAGCTGATTCACACTGATATATGTGGGTCATTTACCACCCCATGTATGAATGGTCAAGAATATTTCATTACCTTTATTGACGATTTTACAAGATACATGTATCTATACCTTCTGAATGACAAATCAGAAGCACTCGATGCTTTCAAGGTCTATAAGGCAGAGGTAGAGAAACAGTCTGGCTTGAGTATCAAAATTGTAAGATCTGATAGGGGTGGTGAATATTATGGTAGGTTCACAGATGGAAGCCAAAAGCCTGGTCCATTCGCTAGATTCCTTCAAGAACAATCATAGCTCAATATACGACGCATGGCACACCACAACAAAATGGTGTAGCTGAAGAAGGAATCGTAACACTGATGGACATGATAAGAAGCATGACAAGTGTCTCAAATATCCCTTCTCACATGTGGAGTGAAGCCTTGAAAACAACCGTGTATATCTTAAACAAGGTTCCTTCCAAGTCGGTTCCTAAAACACCTTTAGAGTTATGGAATGGATGGAAACCCAGTTTGAACCATGTGCACATATGGGGCTGTCAAGTAGAGGTTAGGGTGTACAACCCACATGAAAAGAAATTAGACCCAAGGACAGTTAGTGGTTTTTTCATTGGTTATGCAAAAAAATCCAAGGGTTATATGTTTTATTGTCACTCTCACATGCTTAAAATTGTAGAAGCAAGGAATGTCAGATTTCTTGAGGAATCTAACACTGATGAGAGTCGTTCTCATAAAGTTATGATAAAAGAGGTGCAGGAGACTGCACCTTCAGGTAGTGGTATTGAAAATGTTGTGGCTCAACACCTGCCTATTCGGATCCCAACTTATGAAGGAGTGATCGATGATCCTCCTATCCATAGCTCTCATGAAGATATGTCTAGTGAAGCAGTCACTCAAGAACCTCCACAAGTGAAGACTGCACCACAGCCACTCAATCAATTAGATTTAAGGAGATCTTCAAGGGTCAAAAGGACAGCTATTCAATCTGATTATGTTGTATACTTGCAAGAGACCGACTACATGTCTGGACTCAATCAAGACCCCATCACCTTTTCAAAGGTCATGAGCCGTACAGATTCTGAAAATGGTATGAAGCTATGAAGGATGAATTAAACTCAATGGCAAACAATCAAGTATGGGAACTAGTAGAGTTACCAGAAGGTTTTTGTGTTGTAGGCTCCAAATGGGTCTACAAGACAAAAGTGGATGCCCCTGGTAACATCGAACGATATAAGGCAAGACTTGTTGCCAAAGGTTTCCTTCAAAAGGAGGGCATAGATTACCATGACACCTTCTCTCCGGTTTCAAATAAGGACTCACTAAGGAAAATCATGGCCCTCGTAGCTCATTTTTATCTGGAGCTACATCAGATGGATGTCAAGACGACATTCTTAAATGTGGAACTTGAAGAGGAAGTATACATGAATCAGCCTGAAGGATTCATTTCAGAGAAAGGCCACAACCTTGTGTGCAAATTAAAGAAATCAATATATGAGCTTAAACAGGCCTCACGACAATGGTATATAAAGTTTCATAATGTCATTACCTCATTTGGTTTTGAGGAAAACATTGTGGACCAATGTATATACATCAAGGTCTGTGGGAGCCGATTCATGATATTGGTCCTGTACGTTGATGACATCTTGCTAGCGAGCAATAACTTGGGAATGATAAGGGAAACTAAACAATTTCTCTCTCAAAATTTTGACATGAAAGACTAAGGGGAGGCTTCCTGTAAGACCCTATTTTTTTTTGCAAAAACCACCGGGTCTTAGGCCCAGAACCGCCGTTTTGTGGTGACACCTTCGCTCGGGAAGGTCGTCACTACAAAACGCCGATCCTGCCGGCCAAATCGATCACAAGAAAAGTAAGCTATCATGAATAAAGCAAGCAAAACATGTCCACATCACATATATAAATAAATCGTCAAAAGATGTCCACAACCATAACTGAAAGAACGGAAAACAAGATAACTAGGGCCTTGCCCAATACATCAAAGCCTCACTACATGGATCACTCGCGGAAGTAAAATAACTAAATCAACACTCACGGATCCTGTCATCTGAGCTCCTGAGCTAGACTGCCCCGCCTCCATTTGCACCGGCCTCTGGTGCTGCTCCGTCGCCGCGGTCTCCTAAAATGATAAGGTCCACCGACCGTCAGTCATAAAGACTCAGCCAATTCCCCACCCCTCCCCCCAGGGCTCCTAGGCACCGGATGGAAAGGAGGAAGCGGAGGACAAACAAGGGGTAGGAACAAATGCAGGTGACAAGGTAATATCTACTCTACACAGGTGATATATATATATAAATGAAACAAAATAGAAACAGCAGGGTAAAGAAAAGGGAAAACAGTAAAGTGCAAAAGTAGAGGCAAGTAAGTATTATAATATAAACCATTGATTTATAGGAATGCCCATACAAACCTATAGACCAAGGGGTCGTTTAGCAAGACCTATCGTATAAAAAGTCCCATACCAATTTATACGATAGGTGTCAGGGGTTGAATGCAATGATTATGCTATGTCATGCAAGTATGTTATTATGCGGTGATCAAACAAGTGCAACTCACCCACTACGACTCTATGCGCATAGACCTTTAGTTCCCTCTTTTTGGAGCGAGCTAGACTCCTCAGGATACTTCCGTAGTGGCAAACGGAAGCGGTGGGTTGGGCCTCGCCCACCTCTAGGTTGGTATATGCACTACCCGACCTAGACCTATCGTACGCCTCCACAAAAACCCGCAGAGCGTCTACGTACTCTTACTGACTGGACCGCCAGACTTTTATGGCTAAGTGTAAATACCACACTTGCCGAGCCCAAGTGTTAACGTCGGTGCAACGACCGCCAACACGAAGGACCCACCACCTTATGCACATGCAAATTATCTTCCAACAATACCGAGCTACAAGCTCCCCGGGCTAACCCGCCCGTCACCAATAAATATCTCAGAAACAAAAGATCACCGGACTAAACCGGCTAGACTTCCATAAGCACACTCTCAGAGTGACTTTCCTGCCTTAGAAACTCAGGTGCTAAAAGATGCTAACAAGAAAAGACGATCTTTCGTCAATTCCCGGACGACCTAGCCGAGGGTGGCACCCCACCACCCTAAGACTTACCAAACCCCAACTTCTCTAGAGACCCATACATAATACAAGGCTACCACCCATCCTTCATTACTTCAGACCCTAGACAACCAGATTGACCTCTAACCCCAAAGTTGTCAAATTGCTAAACGCAGACCACCCTTAACGTTTTGATGCTCATGAAGAGAGGTACACCAAATATCCAACTTCTTGACCCAAGGGATTTACTGGGGACCCATACTACCTACCTCAGATCAAATCTAGGGTTTCATAATTTCCCATTAATAGTTGTATTTTAAATAATTTTCCAAATGGCCATATTACTAAGGTTTGAACTACAAGTATGTTTTTCTGACCTCCATTGCCCACTCCAATTTATTCATAAATCAAGGGTACCTAATAAACAGTAGATATAAAGTTTTAGGGAAAACCAGCAAGATTTATTATTTTTAGAAATTCCAAAACACAATTATTTCCAATAGTTTCCAAAGGAGGTACCCTCATATAAACTCCAATCCTTGTGCAAATTAACACAGTGGTGCTTATTAATAAAATATTTAATCCTACAAAGTTTGACCATGCTATTCAGAGGGTATGTTTGTAATTCCATCCAAGGATATATTTGCAATTTCTTTCAAAATGAACTAGAGGTACCAAAAATATTGATCTATAAATTATGAGAAAATTACAGAGGTTATATATTGTTATGAAAAGACATCCAGCAAAGTTACATGCAATTACAGTAATTTATCATCACAAATTTAACCAACCCAAAAATTGCCAACAATGAGGAATATTACAATTTGGACCTCCAAGGGTTAACTCATGATCTAACCAATTCTCCCAGAGATATATGACATAAAAAACATGATTATGACAGAAGATGGTAAATTGATAAATACTATTTCTCCCTAAAACCTCAAACCCTAAATAATTACAAATCTACCCTAGGGTTTATTACTTATGATTGGCAACTCCAAATCCCTCCAAACTCCTACAGTAGCATTCTCTGGTCACTAAGGCCATCTACCCAAAATTTCAAGTCAAGCCACTGAGGTTTGACCCCTCTTCCTTCATTAACCTCTAATTGCACCCCTTTAGGGTTTAGCCTAGGGTTAGGGTCTAGGCATCTCCAAATCCACTCAAATCTACTCCTTGAGGTGTCTCATGCCTCCCATGGCAGTGACCAAGGTCACCCCATCAATCAGTGGGAGGAAACCCCTCCACACCCCAAAGTTCTCTTATGTTTACTTTTGCCCTAAACATCACCTCTAAGCCAACTATTCTCAAGGGAACTCCCTACCTTGCCCATACCCATACCACTCACTATACTGACCATAGGTCAGTGGAAGACCACCTAAGATCCTACCAATAATTGGTGAGGGGTGGAATTCCAATGGGTACCTATTTGGGGTGCAAATAGCAATTTAGCCCCTTTTTGATTTACTAGGGCAAAACTCCTCCAATGGCCACCAAACTTGAACCATAGGTTGGCATGGGGGAGGGTGAGGTGCACCCCAAATATGGAGCCAAAAGACCTTGTGGAAAGGTGGGGGCACTCACCCAAAGTTTTGCCCAAACCTAGGGAGCCTAAGGCTATTTTGGTGGAATACCCTACCAAAACAACTCCATAAATCATGATATTTTAACCAGGGCCTATACATACCCCTTAGGACCACCCATCCAAGTTTGGAAGGGTTTTGAGGTGTTGAGGACACCTAATTAGGTTAAACTAGGATTATTGGTCTTTCCCAAAAATTAAGAAGAAAACTTCACCAATCCTTGTGATCTTTGGACATGAGCTAGGTATGCACAAGACTAGACTACACCCCAAAAATCAAGTCATTTGGAGTTATATAATGGGGTGGGCATCAAAAATGAGTTCTGATTAGCCCTAAAGACAGCCTCCACTAGAATGAGTGCTGAGCCCTAACCAGGACTCCAAATTGAGTGATTTCAATTTTGTATGAAACTAGACCCAAAGGGCTACAAGTCATATGTAGACCACTTTTCATGATTCGGCCTCTAAGTATTTTTCCCAGATTTAAATAGGAGCTGCAGTTTAATCATAAAAATAAGCAAAATCCTTAAGGGAGCGCACGAATCCTAAAGCGGATCGGAAGGCGCCTGGTCATCGTCCCCAGGAAATCAACGGCAGAGATTCACCGCGCCTGGGCCGCCTTAGTGAGTGATTTCCCGGCCACCTGAGCGCCGCCCCGGCCGACCAACGCCACCACCACCTCCGTTGAGGTGGGGGCCGGCGATGAGCGGTGTTTGATCGGCCGGAGGTGGCCGGAATCGTGATCTGTAGAAGGATACCCAACCCGATCAACGGGAGGATTGGCCGACTCGATTCACGGCCGATTGACCACGATTCGAGCCGCCGTCGATTTGGATCTAACCCTTAGAGTTCAGGGAGGAGAACGGGACCTGCTGGAGGGCTTGCCGTCGAGTCAACCTTGAGTACACCATGGGAGCTGCCGCCGGTTGAGAAGTCATGCCAATTCCTCCTACAGTGCACGAAATCCTCTGGTAACTAGGGGGTTTCTCTCCTCTCAGGTCTCTGAAGGTGAAGGGGGGTTCGATTGGGGGTGGTGATGGCTTTAAACATCATTGCCATTAAAGCCCCCCTTCGGTTACATCAAGGACCGACCCCTCTTCCTCTCCCTACCTTAATCCCCCTTTGTAACTGATGGAAACTCCTCCTAATCGGCTGAGGAGTTGAATGGAGGCATCAATTGGGGAGGCTAAGAGGTAAAACCTCTTAATGGCCATGAATGGCCTCTTCTCTCTCTTCCAAAAATGGTGAAACCCCCATTTTCTCTCTCCTAACCACCATGGTCGGTTTCTACCCTCTCTCCTGAGTTTAATGAGGGTCCACATGGGCTGGTTGACCATCCAATTGAGCTAGCCCAAAGAGATTGGGTTAGGTTTGAGCATTTTGACCTAAATTGGGCAATTTTGACTTTTGGCCAAATTGGTCAATTGGGGAACCCTAGGATGGGGCTTTTGGGTTCAATAGGTTCTAAATTAAGTTTAGGAACTAATGGTGGAGTCAATTTGGTCATATGGTTCTTGGTTGACCCAATCTAAGGTGATTTGACCAAAATAGGCTAATTTGACTTTGGTCAAATTGAGCCCTAGGGTTGACTTGGTCATGGGGCTTTTTGGTCCACTAGCTCCCCTATGACATGATAGCCCTAGGGGTGAGGTCAATTTAATGTGGTGAAGGTCAATTGGGGTACTTTGAGAAGAAAGGTCATTTTGACCTAAAAAGGGCATTTTGGTCAATTTGCACCCCCTGGGGGTCCCATGATGGGGCTTTTGGGTCCATTAGGTCTACAATGGTATTATAAACCTAGGAGTGTGATCAATTTGACATGGTGAGGGTTGATTGGCTCTAAATGGGCTACTTTGACCAATTTGAGGGTTTATGTTGACTTTGGTCAAATTGGCCTCTTAGGTTGACTTCAATGGGCCCAAGGTGCCCTAAGGGGACCTCTAAAGGGTTAGGGACACTATGGTGGGGTCCAAGGGTTAAGTTGAAGCCCTAAATTCCAATCCCAAGCTTGGAAGATGGGAATTGCTATTTGCAGACCAAGGTGGCTTCCTCCTTTCCTAAGCTCTTAGGTTCAAAAAGGTTCTTCCTATGGTTTTGTCATGACCCAGTCATGACAAAACCAACTTAGGGGTCTAGCAGTTTGGGGGATGTTACAAATCCCAATACATAAAAATAAAAATTTCGTCCCCGAAATTCAGACAAGCCTATGGGGTTTCTACTAGAGGAAAAACTGTAACATCCCAGAAAAAGTAAGTTGTACCTGTCGTAAAAAGCTGCGGATATTTTTGCTGCATCAAGTCCAGTGGCTCCCAAGTATGTTCTTCCTGTCCATGATTCCTCCACAGGACCTTGACCAGTGGGACCTTCTTGCGCCGCAAGACTCGTAGCTCTGTGTCGTCTATCCGAACCGGCTCCAAGTGAATCGATCGATCTGTAGCTACTGGCCCCTCAGAAGTAGACACCTGCTGCTCAGGCCGAAGTAAAGCCTTCCTAAGTGAAGAGACGTGGAATACGTCATGCAGTCCCTCCAAATCCGGCGGTAGCTCCAGTCTGTAAGCCAAGGGGCCGATCCGCTCCAGGATCCTATAGGGTCCCATAAACCTTGGACTGAGCTTCTTCCGGCCGCGAACCCTCGAGACTCCATGCATCGGACGTATCTTCAAGAAAACCCGGTCTCCCACCTGGAACTCCACCATATGATGACGAGCATCGTAATACTTGGCCTGCCTGCTCTGGGCCTCCAGCATCCTATCTCGAATCAACCTCACCTGGGCCTCCGTGTCCTCCACGAACTCTGAGCCAAGAGCCTTGGGGTCCTCATCCTGAATCCAAGATAACGGTGTCCTGCACCTCCGACCATATAATGCCTCGTAAGGTGCTCTGCCTATGCTAGCCTGGTGACTGTTGTTATAAGAGAACTCGACCAACGGTAACAGTCTCTCCCAAGGCTCCCCGCGGTCTAGAATGCAAAGACGCAAAAGATCCTCCAAGGTCCGATTGGTGCGCTCCGTTTGCCCATCTGTCTGGGGGTGAAAAGCTGTACTGAAGGTCAACCGGGTGCCTAGATAGGCCTGTACTGATCTCCACTCCCTTGACGTAAAACGTCCATCTCGGTCAGAAACTATCGTCCTTGGCACGCCATGATAATGGATAAACTGCTCCACAAACTTTCGAACCAAAACTCTGACTGAATCATCCTTCCTGATCGGAATGAATCTAGCCACCTTCGTCAGCCTGTCGACAATCACCCAAATCGAGTCATTCCCCGTACGAGATCGGGGAAGACCATGAATAAAATCCATCGCTATATCGTCGAACTTCCACTCCGGCACTGGGAGTGGCTGCAATAATCCTGCGGGGTTCCGACACTCCGCCTTCACAAGCTGGCAGGTCTCGCAGTGGGTCACAAAATAAATGATATCCCTCTTCATACCCGGCCAGTACATGGTACTCTTCAGATCTGCCGTCATCTTGGTAATGCCCGGGTGCACTGAATACTTACTGCAGTGAGCCTCTGCCATAATATCTTCCCGGATCTGATCTCCTGCCGGCACATACACCCGACCTCTAAAACTCAACAGGCCGTCCTTCATCGAATAATCTCCAGCTGAGCCTTCCTCCAAGGCTCTGAATATCGGCTCCAGCTTGGCATCCTGCCTCTGCCCTTCCCTGATGCGGTCTCGAATGTCATATGTGGCACCAATCGCCGCTAGGTACTCCTTGTACAGCTCCGGATCATCTTCCGATACCAGGGAGATCTGCATATCTTCGAACATTCGCACCAACTCCATGGCCATCAGCTTAGGCTCTACTCCTGATGTGGTAGCTCTCCTACTCAGAGCGTCTGCTACTACATTTGCCTTCCCTGGGTGGTAATGCATCGTATACTAGTAATCTGATAAGAACTCCACCCATCGCCTTTGTCGGATATTCAACTCCTTCTGCGTATCTACATACTTCAGATTTTTGTGATCTGAGAATATGTCGCAGTGGACACCATAGAGGTAGTGTCGCCAGATCTTAAGAGCGAAAACGACTGCTCCCATCTCCAAATCATGCACTGGGTAGTTCCGCTCGTGGTCCTTCAACTGGCGGGAGGCATAAGCTATCACATGCCCGTTCTGCATCAGAACGGCACCCATCCCCTGATAAGATGCATCCGTATACACTTGAAATCCTTCCTTCCCCGACGGAAGGGCAAGGATGGGAGCTGAAGTGAGCCGACCCTTCAGCTCCTGGAAAGCTGTCTCGCACTGCGGCGTCCAAGAAAATACAGCATCCTTTCTTGTCAGAGCGGTAAGCGGGAGGGCTATCTGAGAGAATCCCTGAACGAACTTCCGGTAGTAGCCGGCAAGTCCCAAGAAACTTCTTACGTCGGTGGCCGTCTTCAGCGGCGGCCAGTCCCGTACTGCCTGAACCTTTGCTGGATCTACTGCCAAGCCTGCTCCACTGATGATGTGGCCCAGGAAGGCCACCTCCTTCAACCAGAACTGGCATTTACTGAACTTAGCATATAACCGATGCTCCCGCAGCTTCCCCAAGGTTAGTGCCAAATGCTGCGCATGCTCCTCCTCCGTCCTCGAGTAGATGAGGATGTCGTCGATGAACACTATGACAAAGATGTCGAGGTAAGGCTCAAACACCCGATTCATCAAGCTCATAAATGCTGAAGGTGCATTTGTGAGCCCGAATGGCATCACCGTGAACTCGTACAATCCATACCGGCTGCTGAAAGCCGTCTTCGGGATGTCCTCCTCTTGGATCCTTAGCTGATAATATCCCGATCTCAAATCCAGCTTCGAGAAGCAGTGGGCTCCCTCTAGCTGGTCAAAGAGCTCGTCTATCCTTGGCAGAGGGTACGTGTTCCGCACCGTCAGCCTATTCAGAGCTCTGTAATCGATGCACAGTCGGAGCGTCCCATCCTTCTTCTTCACAAATAACACCGGAGCTCCCCAAGGTGAGGAACTCGGCCTAACGAACCCGGCTTCCACCAGCTCCTGCAGCTGGCTCCGAAACTCTACCAACTCCTTTGGGGCCATCCGATAAGGAGCTTTGGACACCGGCTTGGCCCCTGGCACCAGCTGAATCTGAAAATCCTTCTCGCGGTGCGGTGGTAGCCCAGGAAGCTTCTCCGGAAAGACATCCGCAAAATCTCGAACTACCGGGATACTAGGCACTGAGTCCTTGACTTCAGTCGCCTCGAAGAGCACCTGGTAAACCTCGTCTCCCTGCAGGTGGGCCTTGACGGCCTGAATGGACGATAAAAAGAGACGAGAGGTAAGTTGAGTACCTTCGAATGCCACAACCCCGTCTTTATGCTCTAGCACGATCCGCCTTGCCGGGCAGTCAATCCTTGCCCGGTTCTCATACAACCAACTCATGCCCAGGATCAGGTCGTAATCCCTCATCTTCAGAACAGTTGCCGGGACTTCGAACAGTCTTCCCCCAATCTCCAGACTTATTAGGCATGCTAAATTTGTTAAGACCTCTGATCCGTCCAGAAATCTCACTCTCCTATAGTCGCTTTTGAGGTGCTTGACTTGGTCTAGGTCTTCGATAAACTTGGCCGAGACGAACGAGTGCGAGGCACCCGTATCGAACAAGGCAAAAGCAGGTTTGCCGAAAATGGAAACTAAACCTGAAGGGTTTGACGATTGGTTCAAAGCTAAGGTAAAGCTGAAACTTTCAAAACATTAACTATTTAAAATAAAAGCGACCAGTACCTGCGATGACCCTTGCCGGGTCCCGGGGCCTGGCCAAATCTAAGGCATAAGCCTGCTCTCTGTAGTGCCTCCGATCGTCACCCTGAAATCCACGGCCTCGACCACGTCCTCGGCCTCCGGGATGCTGACCCCGAGGTGCTGCCTGAGGTGCTGGAAGAGCATTCCTCTGGGGGCAGTTCCTCTTGATGTGGTCGACCTGATGGCAGTGGTAGCATTCCGGAGGTTGCCCACCTCCTCCAATCCTTGGCATTTCCCTCATCTGCAGAGGCTGAGGAGTCAAAACTACCGGCTCCCTTTGTTCCTGCCTCTCCCCCTGACGGGGTCGGACCTCCGTCCTTCCTTCTCCAGCATCTCGGCCTCTCGGCTGATCTCTTCTGCCACTTCTCCCCTGATCCTCCATGGGTCTCTTCCTTCCACGAACAACTTGCTGGTCTCCCTCCAGCTTCTTTGCCATTTCCAAAATCTTTGTCATGCTGCCATCGGAGACGAAAAGGAGGGCCTGCCTCAACTCATCACGGAGGCCCTTATAGAACCTCTTAGCATATCCTGCATCATCCAGCTGGTAAGATACCGCAAACCGGGACAGGTGAGTGAACTCCTGATGGTACTCCAACACTGATCTATTCCCCTGTCGCAACTGCAGAAATCTATCTTCCAAGTCATCTCTTGCCGACTGCGGCACAAAATGCTCCAACAACGCCGCTTTGAAATCATCCCAAGCAACATCCGCTGCCTCCAATCCCGGATACGCTGTAGCCAGGAACCTCTTCCACCACCTCTTAGCATGGGATTCCAGGCATGAAACCACCAGTGGCACCTCCATCTCCACCGGGCACTGGATTCCTGACAGCATCTCTTGCATTATGTCCACCCACTCTTCAGTTCTTACAGCCGTCTCCGTCCCAATATAAGCTGGCGGGGAGAGTCCCCGGAAGATGCTCAGCCAGTTGGCCCCAGGGTTTTGCTGAGGAGCCGGTGCCTGCTGTGCTCTGAATGTCTCCAAGATGGCGGTCAGAGTCTGCCCCAACTCCGTCTGCTGGAACGGAGTCGGAGCCGGTGGTGGTGGAACGACGTTCGGAGTCGGCGGGACTCCATGCTGCGGTGAAGGTTCCGTTGCCGGCTACAAAAGAAGATTGCACTTATAAGGGACTTAGCTAAAGGGAAGAAAAAAAAAATTCAGTTATAAGTGGATTTTCACATGTGATTTCCCTTATGGGCACACCATTGCTTCCGCTGCTAGTTTGTCCGCAAACTAAGCTCGCGCGGGGTGGCCCAGGGTTTGTGGACTTCTTTTCCTTGGATCGATGTTTCCTCTGATACCACTTGTAAGACCCTATTTTTTTTTGCAAAAACCACCGGGTCTTAGGCCCAGAACCGCCGTTTTGTGGTGACACCTTCGCTCGGGAAGGTCGTCACTACAAAACGCCGATCCTGCCGGCCAAATCGATCACAAGAAAAGTAAGCTATCATGAATAAAGCAAGCAAAACATGTCCACATCACATATATAAATAAATCGTCAAAAGATGTCCACAACCATAACTGAAAGAACGGAAAACAAGATAACTAGGGCCTTGCCCAATACATCAAAGCCTCACTACATGGATCACTCGCGGAAGTAAAATAACTAAATCAACACTCACGGATCCTGTCATCTGAGCTCCTGAGCTAGACTGCCCCGCCTCCATTTGCACCGGCCTCTGGTGCTGCTCCGTCGCCGCGGTCTCCTAAAATGATAAGGTCCACCGACCGTCAGTCATAAAGACTCAGCCAATTCCCCACCCCTCCCCCCAGGGCTCCTAGGCACCGGATGGAAAGGAGGAAGCGGAGGACAAACAAGGGGTAGGAACAAATGCAGGTGACAAGGTAATATCTACTCTACACAGGTGATATATATATATAAATGAAACAAAATAGAAACAGCAGGGTAAAGAAAAGGGAAAACAGTAAAGTGCAAAAGTAGAGGCAAGTAAGTATTATAATATAAACCATTGATTTATAGGAATGCCCATACAAACCTATAGACCAAGGGGTCGTTTAGCAAGGCCTATCGTATAAAAAGTCCCATACCAATTTATACGATAGGTGTCAGGGGTTGAATGCAATGATTATGCTATGTCATGCAAGTATGTTATTATGCGGTGATCAAACAAGTGCAACTCACCCACTACGACTCTATGCGCATAGACCTTTAGTTCCCTCTTTTTGGAGCGAGCTAGACTCCTCAGGATACTTCCGTAGTGGCAAACGGAAGCGGTGGGTTGGGCCTCGCCCACCTCTAGGTTGGTATATGCACTACCCGACCTAGACCTATCGTACGCCTCCACAAAAACCCGCAGAGCGTCTACGTACTCTTACTGACTGGACCGCCAGACTTTTATGGCTAAGTGTAAATACCACACTTGCCGAGCCCAAGTGTTAACGTCGGTGCAACGACCGCCAACACGAAGGACCCACCACCTTATGCACATGCAAATTATCTTCCAACAATACCGAGCTACAAGCTCCCCGGGCTAACCCGCCCGTCACCAATAAATATCTCAGAAACAAAAGATCACCGGACTAAACCGGCTAGACTTCCATAAGCACACTCTCAGAGTGACTTTCCTGCCTTAGAAACTCAGGTGCTAAAAGATGCTAACAAGAAAAGACGATCTTTCGTCAATTCCCGGACGACCTAGCCGAGGGTGGCACCCCACCACCCTAAGACTTACCAAACCCCAACTTCTCAAGAGACCCATACATAATACAAGGCTACCACCCATCCTTCATTACTTCAGACCCTAGACAACCAGATTGACCTCTAACCCCAAAGTTGTCAAATTGCTAAACGCAGACCACCCTTAACGTTTTGATGCTCATGAAGAGAGGTACACCAAATATCCAACTTCTTGACCCAAGGGATTTACTGGGGACCCATACTACCTACCTCAGATCAAATCTAGGGTTTCATAATTTCCCATTAATAGTTGTATTTTAAATAATTTTCCAAATGGCCATATTACTAAGGTTTGAACTACAAGTATGTTTTTCTGACCTCCATTGCCCACTCCAATTTATTCATAAATCAAGGGTACCTAATAAACAGTAGATATAAAGTTTTAGGGAAAACCAGCAAGATTTATTATTTTTAGAAATTCCAAAACACAATTATTTCCAATAGTTTCCAAAGGAGGTACCCTCATATAAACTCCAATCCTTGTGCAAATTAACACAGTGGTGCTTATTAATAAAATATTTAATCCTACAAAGTTTGACCATGCTATTCAGAGGGTATGTTTGTAATTCCATCCAAGGATATATTTGCAATTTCTTTCAAAATGAACTAGAGGTACCAAAAATATTGATCTATAAATTATGAGAAAATTACAGAGGTTATATATTGTTATGAAAAGACATCCAGCAAAGTTACATGCAATTACAGTAATTTATCATCACAAATTTAACCAACCCAAAAATTGCCAACAATGAGGAATATTACAATTTGGACCTCCAAGGGTTAACTCATGATCTAACCAATTCTCCCAGAGATATATGACATAAAAAACATGATTATGACAGAAGATGGTAAATTGATAAATACTATTTCTCCCTAAAACCTCAAACCCTAAATAATTACAAATCTACCCTAGGGTTTATTACTTATGATTGGCAACTCCAAATCCCTCCAAACTCCTACAGTAGCATTCTCTGGTCACTAAGGCCATCTACCCAAAATTTCAAGTCAAGCCACTGAGGTTTGACCCCTCTTCCTTCATTAACCTCTAATTGCACCCCTTTAGGGTTTAGCCTAGGGTTAGGGTCTAGGCATCTCCAAATCCACTCAAATCTACTCCTTGAGGTGTCTCATGCCTCCCATGGCAGTGACCAAGGTCACCCCATCAATCAGTGGGAGGAAACCCCTCCACACCCCAAAGTTCTCTTATGTTTACTTTTGCCCTAAACATCACCTCTAAGCCAACTATTCTCAAGGGAACTCCCTACCTTGCCCATACCCATACCACTCACTATACTGACCATAGGTCAGTGGAAGACCACCTAAGATCCTACCAATAATTGGTGAGGGGTGGAATTCCAATGGGTACCTATTTGGGGTGCAAATAGCAATTTAGCCCCTTTTTGATTTACTAGGGCAAAACTCCTCCAATGGCCACCAAACTTGAACCATAGGTTGGCATGGGGGAGGGTGAGGTGCACCCCAAATATGGAGCCAAAAGACCTTGTGGAAAGGTGGGGGCACTCACCCAAAGTTTTGCCCAAACCTAGGGAGCCTAAGGCTATTTTGGTGGAATACCCTACCAAAACAACTCCATAAATCATGATATTTTAACCAGGGCCTATACATACCCCTTAGGACCACCCATCCAAGTTTGGAAGGGTTTTGAGGTGTTGAGGACACCTAATTAGGTTAAACTAGGATTATTGGTCTTTCCCAAAAATTAAGAAGAAAACTTCACCAATCCTTGTGATCTTTGGACATGAGCTAGGTATGCACAAGACTAGACTACACCCCAAAAATCAAGTCATTTGGAGTTATATAATGGGGTGGGCATCAAAAATGAGTTCTGATTAGCCCTAAAGACAGCCTCCACTAGAATGAGTGCTGAGCCCTAACCAGGACTCCAAATTGAGTGATTTCAATTTTGTATGAAACTAGACCCAAAGGGCTACAAGTCATATGTAGACCACTTTTCATGATTCGGCCTCTAAGTATTTTTCCCAGATTTAAATAGGAGCTGCAGTTTAATCATAAAAATAAGCAAAATCCTTAAGGGAGCGCACGAATCCTAAAGCGGATCGGAAGGCGCCTGGTCATCGTCCCCAGGAAATCAACGGCAGAGATTCACCGCGCCTGGGCCGCCTTAGTGAGTGATTTCCCGGCCACCTGAGCGCCGCCCCGGCCGACCAACGCCACCACCACCTCCGTTGAGGTGGGGGCCGGCGATGAGCGGTGTTTGATCGGCCGGAGGTGGCCGGAATCGTGATCTGTAGAAGGATACCCAACCCGATCAACGGGAGGATTGGCCGACTCGATTCACGGCCGATTGACCACGATTCGAGCCGCCGTCGATTTGGATCTAACCCTTAGAGTTCAGGGAGGAGAACGGGACCTGCTGGAGGGCTTGCCGTCGAGTCAACCTTGAGTACACCATGGGAGCTGCCGCCGGTTGAGAAGTCATGCCAATTCCTCCTACAGTGCACGAAATCCTCTGGTAACTAGGGGGTTTCTCTCCTCTCAGGTCTCTGAAGGTGAAGGGGGGTTCGATTGGGGGTGGTGATGGCTTTAAACATCATTGCCATTAAAGCCCCCCTTCGGTTACATCAAGGACCGACCCCTCTTCCTCTCCCTACCTTAATCCCCCTTTGTAACTGATGGAAACTCCTCCTAATCGGCTGAGGAGTTGAATGGAGGCATCAATTGGGGAGGCTAAGAGGTAAAACCTCTTAATGGCCATGAATGGCCTCTTCTCTCTCTTCCAAAAATGGTGAAACCCCCATTTTCTCTCTCCTAACCACCATGGTCGGTTTCTACCCTCTCTCCTGAGTTTAATGAGGGTCCACATGGGCTGGTTGACCATCCAATTGAGCTAGCCCAAAGAGATTGGGTTAGGTTTGAGCATTTTGACCTAAATTGGGCAATTTTGACTTTTGGCCAAATTGGTCAATTGGGGAACCCTAGGATGGGGCTTTTGGGTTCAATAGGTTCTAAATTAAGTTTAGGAACTAATGGTGGAGTCAATTTGGTCATATGGTTCTTGGTTGACCCAATCTAAGGTGATTTGACCAAAATAGGCTAATTTGACTTTGGTCAAATTGAGCCCTAGGGTTGACTTGGTCATGGGGCTTTTTGGTCCACTAGCTCCCCTATGACATGATAGCCCTAGGGGTGAGGTCAATTTAATGTGGTGAAGGTCAATTGGGGTACTTTGAGAAGAAAGGTCATTTTGACCTAAAAAGGGCATTTTGGTCAATTTGCACCCCCTGGGGGTCCCATGATGGGGCTTTTGGGTCCATTAGGTCTACAATGGTATTATAAACCTAGGAGTGTGATCAATTTGACATGGTGAGGGTTGATTGGCTCTAAATGGGCTACTTCGACCAATTTGAGGGTTTATGTTGACTTTGGTCAAATTGGCCTCTTAGGTTGACTTCAATGGGCCCAAGGTGCCCTAAGGGGACCTCTAAAGGGTTAGGGACACTATGGTGGGGTCCAAGGGTTAAGTTGAAGCCCTAAATTCCAATCCCAAGCTTGGAAGATGGGAATTGCTATTTGCAGACCAAGGTGGCTTCCTCCTTTCCTAAGCTCTTAGGTTCAAAAAGGTTCTTCCTATGGTTTTGTCATGACCCAGTCATGACAAAACCAACTTAGGGGTCTAGCAGTTTGGGGGATGTTACACTTCCTATGTCATAGGAATTGAGATACATAGAGATAGATCTAGAAAGATCTTGGGGTTATCTCAGAAGGCCATTGTCAACAAAATTTTGGAAAGGTTTAATATGAGACATTATTCTAGTTCTATAGCTCTCATAGTAAAGGGTGACAAATTCAGTTTGTCATAATGTCCCAAGAATTCTTTGGAATTAGAGTCCATGAAAAACATTTCATATGCATCTGCAGTTGGCAGTTTGGTCTATTTAAAGGTTTGTACTAGACCAGACATTGCATTCGTGGTGGGGATGTTAGGAAGATATCAAAGTAATCGTGGGGTAGAACACTGGACAACTGCTAAGAAAGTCATGCGATATATTCAGGGGACAAAGGATTACATGCTTACATATAGAGAGTCTGATCATCTGGATCTGGTCGGATACACAGATACAGACTTTGCAGGCTGCCAAGACTCGAGGAAATCCACTTCTGGCTACATTTTCATGTTAGCCAGTGGTGCAGTAGCTTGGAAGAGTACCAAGCAGACTCTTATTGCATCCTAGACCATGGAGGCAGAGTTCATTGCATGTTATAAAGCAACGAAACAAGCATTGTGGTTAAAGAATTTCTCTTCATGGCTTAGGGCGATGGATACGGTTCCTAAGCCAATAAAGATTCTTTGTGATAATGTTGCAGTAGTGTTCTTTGCCAAGAACAATAAAAGCGGGGGCTGCAGCAAGCACATCGATATAAAGTTTTTGGTGGTTAGAGAAAAAGTAAGGGAGGGCAAAATCATCATTGAGCATATAGGCACACTGCTTATGGTAGCATATCTCATGACTAAAGGGCTCCCACCTAAGTTGTACAAAAGTCATGTCGACAGAATGGGACTTGTGGACTCATTTGATGATTAGGTAGTCATGCTGTGATCTGGCATGAGAGGCTGGGTCATGTGGGGATGGACAAGCTGAAGATGATGGCGGCAAAGGGCCTAGTGAACGGCCTGCCTCATCTCACTTCCTACGGCGACGGCCATGTCTGCGACGGATGCCAATATGAAAAGTCACATCGACTTCCATTTGACAAGTCGGAGACCAGGTGTAAGGCACCTCTTGAGTGCGTACATGCTGATGTGATGGGGCCGTGCGTCACCCGTACTTATGGAGGCAATAAGTATGCGCTGGTTCTGGTGGATGACTATACCCGTTATACGTGGGTATACTTTCTGAGGGAGAAATCAGAAGTGTTCAGCAAGTTCCTCGAGTGGAAGGAGCTTGTGGAGGGGAAGCTGAACCGCAGAGTCAAGAAGCTGAGGAGCGACAATGGAGGGGAGTTTACCTCCAATGAGTTTGCTTCTTTCTGCAGGAGGTTCGGCATTCGGCGGGAGCTCTCCTGCGCGCACACCCCGCAGCAGAATGGGGTGGCAGAGAGGAAGATCCGCCATCTGGTGGAGACTACCAGGAGTTGGCTACATGCCAAGAGCATTCCCAAGGCCTTGTGGGCGGAGGGAATGGCGTGCGCTACTCATGTGATCAACAAGCTGCCTCTGGGTCCTAACAGGATGGTGTCTCCACACCAGCTCATGTTCGGGGAGAAGCCCAATGTGGGTCACATGAAGGTGTTCGGTTCAACCTGCTTCGTGCACGTCCCGGACGCTCAGAGAACAATGTTGGAGCCGAAAGCGAGGAAGTGTATCTTCATCGGCTACGATGAGCGGAAGAAGGGGTGGAAGTGCATGGATCCGCAGACTCACAGGTTCGTCGTCTCGCGCGACGTTGTGTTTGACGAACTGGTCTCATACCAGGGAGTCTCTTCTGTGGAGCTGCCGGAGAGTGGAGAAGCTAGCAGGGAAGAGGAGTGGGTCACTGAGGACCCTACTGTGGAGTTGGAGTTATCTCCAAGTGCTCCAGTGCCATCCGGCTCAGGAGGAGCTGCTGGCTCAGGAGGAGCTTCTGGCTCAGGGGGAGCTACGAACTCAAGAAGCAGGGAGAGTACCGCTTCAGGAGAAGTTCAGAGAGGAGCTCAACCAGAGGAGTCTACCGGAGTGGTAGATAGTGGCCAAGCCTTGAGGAGGTCGAAGAGGACAATCGTCCCGCCTGCTCGCTATAAGGAGGGGAACTTCGTGAGTCTGGTTTCCTGCTTCTTCGCAGGACCACTCGATGAGAGGGAACCTGCCTGCTTTGAGGATGCAGCTCGCATCAAGGAGTGGGACGCGGCCATGATCGAGGAGATGAAGGCCCTAGAGAAGAACGAGACATGGGACCTGGTTCCCATGGTGGAGGGCATCAAACCTGTCACCTGTAAATGGGTGTACAAGGTTAAGAAGAGGGCTGACGGAGAAGTGGAGCGGTACAAGGCGAGGCTTGTCGCTCGAGGCTTCTCACAGACCTACGGAGAGGACTACGAGGAGACCTTCAGTCCTGTAGCGAAGATGACGTCGGTGAGGACGATCATTGCTTTGGCGGCGTACCGAGGATGGAAGCTGTGGCAGCTTGATGTGAAGAATGCGTTCCTGTATGGAGAGATAGACAAGGACATATTCATGGTGCAACCGCCTGGATACGTGTCCAAGTCTCACCCACATCATGTCTGCAAGCTGAAGAAGGCCCTCTATGGTCTGAAACAGGCGCCGAGAGCCTGGTATGGGAAGATTGCGGAGTACTTGCAGTTCTGCGGCTATGATGCCTCGGACTCGGACTCCAGCATGTTCGTGAAGAAGGATGGAGGTCTTCACGTACTGGTGCTGCTATACGTCGACGACATGATCGTGACAGGGAACAACCCTGAGGAGGTCGCGGCGCTGAGAGAGCAGCTTTCCATACGCTTCGAGATGAAGGATCTTGGTGAACTGCACCATTTCCTTGGTCTCCAAGTAGAGAAGAGAAGAGGCGGACTGGGTGTTTCCCAGAGGTCTTATGCCGAGAGGATCGTCGAAAGATTCGGCATGAAGGAGGGGAAGAGCAGTTCCGTTCCTCTGGAGGCTGGGCTGAAGCTTCGGAAGGAAGAAGGGAGAATTCTTCCTGATCCAAAGATCTTTCGGGCTCTGGTGGGGAGTCTTATATATTTGACTATCACGAGGCCGGACATCGCCTTTGCTGTCAGCCGAGTCAGTCGGTATATGCAGGAGCCGCGGAAGCCTCATCTGGAGGCAGCCAAAGGGATTCTCAAGTATGTGAAGGGCACCCTTGAGATGGGGTTGTCCTATGAGGAGAAGTCTGTCTTCAAGCTGCACGGGTACACGGATGCAGACTACGGAGGCGACGCTGATGATCGCAAGTCGACATCAGGGTATGTGTTCTTGTGTGGAGCAGCTGCTATCTCGTGGTGTAGCAAGAAGCAGGACTCCATTTCCCTTTCCACCACGGAGGCCGAGTACAAGGCGTCGTCCTTAGCAGCTCAGGAGTGTGTCTGGCTAAGGAGACTAGTGGAGGATGTGGACGAGGAGGTCAGCGGTCCTACTGTGCTGCGCGGGGACAATGAGAGTGCATTGAAACTGGTAACCAACCCAGTTTGTCATGCTAGGACCAAGCACATAGAGATTGAGCATCACTTCATCAGAGAGAAGGTACTGGGTGGCTTGATCGCTGTGGAGCATGTGCGAAGTGAAGAGAACCTGGCGGATATATTCACAAAGCCCCTATCTGCGGGGCCGTTCCGGAGGCTTCGCTCATTGCTTGGAGTTGTTCCCGGAGCTCACTTCAAGGGGGAGTGTTAGATTTGTGAAGTGAGCGTGCGAGTATCCGCATGCTCACGTGCGAGTATCCGCATACTCGCTAGCGAGTATCCCATACTCGCCCCCCCTTGAATTGCCTATAAATAGAGGGGTACCCCCCCCCCTAAAGAGTACCGAATCCACACTTTCTGACAGTGACGAGTATAGCTATCAGAAGTGGCGAGTATCCTCAACTCGGAGCGAGTTAGGAATACCGGAGGGCTACCTGGCGAGCAGCGAACTTGGAGTGAGTTCGGCGAGCTCCCTAGAGCGAGTAGCGAGGAGCGGTGAAGAGGCGAGCAGCGAGCTCGCGAGTTCCTACTCGGAAGATAGCGAGTATTGAGGAAGTGTGCGCGGTGAGCGTGCGACTATCCCTGGAGCGCGAGCAGCCAGCTTGCGAGTATTGGAGATATCGCCTGGCGACAGCGAGTATCAGCATACTCGCCAGCAAGGAGCGAGTATCACCAGCGAGGTGTGCTCGGGAGGAGAAGCGGACCTTGTCCGTGACCAAGTTCTTTACTACTATTGGCTGTTGTGATTCAAGTTGGATGCAACTTGTATTCAGCCGTGTTCTGTTGTAATCTTGTTGCCAAGTATATATTACAACTGTGTTTGTTCTGTTTTGGTATCCTTGATTGGTAGCACACAAAAATTTCAACAATCTCAGAAGGCCATTGTCAACAAAATTTTGGAAAGGTTTAATATGAGACATTATTCTAGTTCTATAGCTCTCATAGTAAAGGGTGACAAATTCAGTTTGTCATAATGTCCCAAGAATTCTTTGGAATTAGAGTCCATGAAAAACATTTCATATGCATCTGCAGTTGGCAGTTTGGTCTATTTAAAGGTTTGTACTAGACCAGACATTGCATTCGTGGTGGGGATGTTAGGAAGATATCAAAGTAATCGTGGGGTAGAACACTGGACAACTGCTAAGAAAGTCATGCGATATATTCAGGGGACAAAGGATTACATGCTTACATATAGAGAGTCTGATCATCTGGATCTGGTCGGATACACAGATACAGACTTTCCAGGCTGCCAAGACTCGAGGAAATCCACTTCTGGCTACATTTTCATGTTAGCCAGTGGTGCAGTAGCTTGGAAGAGTACCAAGCAGACTCTTATTGCATCCTAGACCATGGAGGCAGAGTTCATTGCATGTTATAAAGCAACGAAACAAGCATTGTGGTTAAAGAATTTCTCTTCATGGCTTAGGGCGATGGATACGGTTCCTAAGCCAATAAAGATTCTTTGTGATAATGTTGCAGTAGTGTTCTTTGCCAAGAACAATAAAAGCGGGGGCTGCAGCAAGCACATCGATATAAAGTTTTTGGTGGTTAGAGAAAAAGTAAGGGAGGGCAAAATCATCATTGAGCATATAGGCACACTGCTTATGGTAGCATATCTCATGACTAAAGGGCTCCCACCTAAGTTGTACAAAAGTCATGTCGACAGAATGGGACTTGTGGACTCATTTGATGATTAGGTAGTCATGACATTTATTGTAACTCTCTTTGGATTAATGCAGTATTTCAGTCTTTTTATCTCTCTGTTCACAACTAAAGTAACGTTAGAGATCATATATTGCATTACAGAATGGGAGCACCCGCTCATAAAGATTAACACCACATAAAGTACCTAATAGGATCGAATGGTTACATTGTAATTGTGGAAGGAAAGTATCTACCATTTAAGGTACAACCGCCGCAGTTCATGTAGTTGTGACTTCCTACACAAGTATAAAAAACGTCACATAAGGTTTGGGCCAAGAGCCACTGTTACTTTATGTTATTATGTATGGTCATACGAAAGTTTTTGATGTTCTCAATCGCCCTATGAGTCTGGTGTTATTTTACTCTTATAGAACAAAAAAAAATTATTTTAAATAATAGGAGGATCTTCCCTATGTTGAATCAAGTGGGAGAATGTTAGATTATCTAATTGATTCAACCCATGGAAGTCTGATAAAGTGATTGATATAAGGAGGTGACCCGATGTAACAACCCTAAAAATATAATAATAATAATATTAATAAAATAAAACCTATTTGCTATCCGCAGCCCCCTTTACCTATTAACCCCACCCCCGGTCCAGATCTCCCGCAAGCCGCAAAACCACAAAAGAAAAATCGCACAGCTAGGTCTCCCTCTTCCGATCCCGCTCCCGATTTCTGCTCCCGCTCCCGTCTCCTGGGCGCAGAGCCGACGCCGCCTGCCGCTCCTCCTTCAGTCGCCGCCTGCCGCTCCTGCTCCCCTTGCCGGCGCCGCCTCCAGCTCCTCCTGCCGGCGCCGCCCCCGTGTCCTTCTTCCTCTGGCCGCCTCCTCCTCCTGTAGAGGTCGACGGGATTTCCCTCCCAAATGTCGGCAGCCTCCTGCTCTTCCTCCTCTGGCCGACTCCTTCTTCCTCCAAGGAGCCAGCAGCCAACCTTCTCCTCAGATGTCGGCAGCCCTAATCCCCTCTCCTCCTTGGATTTTGATCTCGCCTAGGGTTTTGCTCGAACCCTCCTCCGCTCAGATTTTGGACTCGGATTCGGCTCCTTGAGCCCGATCTTGTCTTCCTTGGGTAAGAACCTTCCTCCTCCACCCTTGATTTCAGAATTTTGGTAAACCCTAACGATTTATTCGTACCCCTTTTTGCATTTCAGATTTTTGGTGCATTTCCAAATCGCCAAATCCTTAGGTTTTCGTGCTTCGGTGCCGTTCGTCGCTCCAATTGACGGGAACACACAAAGCCCCCTCCGAATTAGGGTTTCCGCAACCTAAGCGCCGCCAAGTCTCTGTCTCCGCGTGGAATTTCTTCTCCCCTCACCTTTGAGGGAGGTAAATCTGTTAATCCCTCTTTGTTTAATTTTCGTGTCATAGAATGCTTGTATTAGCGTAGTAATTATTGCTATGTCGCCATCGTTGTGCTTGATCATGTTCAAAATGTGATTTCTGACTTTTGCTTGCGCCGTTTCGCCGCCGCCGTCAACTTCAGCCTCATTTAAGGCAAGTAGAGATCCCTCTCTCTTGCAAGCATTGAATTTAATTGTCATGTTTGTTCTTATGTTTATATGAATGCACCCTTGAATGTTTGTTTCGTCGAATAAATTTAGACCTCGAATCCCAAAATAGACTTATTAATAGATTGAGGTATCACGTGTTTGGAATGTCACAATTTGTGATTGTGAATGAGAGTTACCTGAAAATTCATTTAGATGAATTGTGTCTCATTTGTTGGGAGACGAGTTAGTGAACGAAAGTGGTTTAAATTGGATTTTCACTTAATTGAATTGCATCTCATTTGATGGATAAATGGAAGACTAGTAGATCTTTTCGAGCAGAAACGTTAGTTGTCATAATAATAAACGTTAAGATCCTGCTAGCAACTAGATGAATCGTGCTTGATATAAAATATTCGGCTAGTACACATGTTTACTTAGAAGATATTCATATCCTTGAATGACGTAATCTAAGGGAAAATTTGATATCCTGGAAAATGAAGTATAATAATCTTATTACTCGTGAATTCTTGAATCCGCAAGTTTCTAAACTCTCTATCGAGTTCTCTGAGTCATCGAATCTTGTTTCTTATTCCTGTCTGGTTCCAAGACTTGGTTAAATAACGTTCTATAACTTGATTCCTCCCGTTTCACGTTTGTAAAATATACACATCGTATATCTGAATCAAAATTTGGTTACATGTCTTGATATGTTTGAATCACTCAATCATGAATTACTTCATTAATAACTTAAGTAAACAATGAAAGGTGGTGTTTAATCGATGCAACTCCTCGACTTGGGTTCCCTCTTGAATCCCTAACGAGAACAAAGGACCGGTCATAGCAAGCATGAACTCCCTGGCTCAAGGGTGAGGGTTTGAAAGAGCCGCCCCTTAGAGGTTACGGGTAGAAATCCCGAATTTTCGATAAGACTTGCATCTGAATCTGAATCTGTCTGAATCACGAATCCTGTGCGTCAACCAAAAACACCCACACTTTCACTTGTTACAACTTAAGTTATTACTTGATCATCTATGTATGTTATACTTCGGAGTAGTCTAATAACTCTAGATATTTCTGCTTGTCTCACTTGCTTGCCTGTTTTGTTAGCTCAGCTTCATGAAAAGCGGTACTCAATATGTTGTTTCTCCTGCTCGTATTTTTATTTAGCTTTACTCCTGTTTATTTCAATGTTCTGAGGCTTTTCCTTCTTGTTTTGGATTTGCCTTAGTGGTTGTGCCTACGCCGCCTGCTCTCAGAGGCCGATCTGCGTCAAGTTTCAGGTTTTGTGTTTATGTTTCATTTCTTTTACTGTCAGATATTTCTTTCATGTAATAATTATAATCAGCCATTTTCTCCTGTTTCATGGACAACTGCTAGGCTAAATATTATATGTACTAGAATTTATCATGTTTTGCATGTTCATTCATCCGAGATGACCACTGCATAAATATTTGTTTCAAAACTTGTATCTTGAGCTTTTATTAAAATGCATGTGCACTTGTTTCAAATTTATCATATTTTTAAAGCTTCCGCAATAAAATAACTTGTTTTAATCAAAAGTAACTATTTTAAAGTTATTTATCAGTATCTCTGCTTGCGCCTTAGCAGGCATGGTTTTCCTTCCGCCCATGCCTGTGGCATCACGGCCCGCCCGAAGCGCACTCTGACTCGAATAGGCTCAAGTGTGACAAGTGGTTTAAGTGAGATCTGGGTTTATTCAAGATCCTCTAGATGGGAGGATTGACGGCCCAGATCGTTCAGGGTTTCTTGAGGCCCTGGTTTTGGGGTATATAAAGAATTTAAAACTCATCTTTTTAACATCCATCTGGTTCTCTCTCTCCCCAAAAATCGGAAGCCGCAAGCATCGCTCGCCCCCCCCCCCCCCCCCCTTCCGTCGTTGATTCTTCCCGCAGGTGCGCCGGCCTCTTCCTCCGACATCAGCCTCCTGGAGGTGCTCTGCCTGAGTCCTGCCTTCCCTGAGCCCTGCTCCGCCTGAGCTCTGCTCAAATCTTGGAGGTGCTCCGCCCGAGTCCTGTTTTCCCCAAGCCCTGCTCCGCCCAAGCTTTGCTCAGATCTTGGAGGTGCTCCGTCCGAGCTCTGCTCATCAAAGTCAATCGTCCAAGAGTAGCCCTATGGTTGGAGGTATAAAATCCCTATACATGATCCTTGCTCTCCGCTGCATGTTTAGGCTTTCCCTAGATCTAGAAAAGTTTCATCATGAGAGTCGAGGCGTGAGGTGAGAGGAAAAACACAGACCTTCCGACTCCCTCGTTGATCAACTAGATTGCAGTTTGGGGCCTTTGGGAGATGAATCGAGAACTGGGAGAGAGAACACAGTCTTTCTCGAATGAGGGAAGGCGGCTTCTTCAGACGGAAACAATAATAAGATAAAATCGGTACCCCTGATGACCTAACTTGATGAGGCATGAGCTGAAAAAGCAAAGACAAACCTCCATTGTCCCTCTCGATATCTTGCTTTAGAGTGGCGAAGCATGACCTAGGAAAGTAAACAAAGGCTTTCGTCAAATGAGGTCAAGTCGCACATAAATAAAGTCGGCTAAAAATATAAAATTAAGGCAAATTTGTTAGACAAATTTAGGTGTCGCTGCGCTAATTAGTATTATCGAAAATATATATATATGACAACACTAATTACTGAATGCAGGGACAATACATGATGTAGGATCGTCTTATTCAGAAATCTATCAATCTAAATTGGAGTCTAAATGCACTATTATATTTTCTAATAATAAGTTAAGCAAGAATACACTAATAAAAAGAAGCTTGAACAAACGGTAAATTTACTGAAGTGCGGAAATAAATTTTATGTCGTACTTTGACTTAAGCTCGTGGTTCATGGTGGCGTTGATCTACAAAATTCTTGATGCGTTCTTCTTCATGAAATCCATTACGACCGTAGATCCCGCCAATATACAAAGTCTATCTAAATGGTTCTCTTCAACTAATGAGAATTAGCACAAAAGCATGATCATGTATATAATTACCATACAAGTTTTAATATGTATTAAAGCATAAAAATAAATAAAAACAAAACACAACCTGACTGCACTTATGACTTTGACATGAAATGTGAAAAGGATTCTCAAGGAATAAAGATATTTAGATTGAGCATTTCACAGATCGAGTAAATGAGGTTATGATTCTATAAAGTTACCCGGATCTAATCCAACTCTCAGACCAGAGAACTAAAACAATGAGCATAAAATATTTGTATCAAATTTATTGCTATAATTGTACGTGTAACACTCCAGAATTTCTTGCAATTATTTTAAATCCTTAACGACGTAATATCGTCATGCGGGCATTACGTTTGTGCCGAGTTTTCATGTGCGTTATAAATTGTCGCGTTTTGAATCTTGCCAGAATTTAAATTTTAGACTTTAGAAAATTAAAGTTATTAAATTTAAGCATAACCGGGGAGTTTCGTCGCGATCCGAGTTAATGTGAGTGCCCGGTGAATTATTGAAAATCTCTAATTTAATTAATTCTTAAATAATCCTCTCTCCCTCCTATAAAAAGCTAGAAATTAGGTTTTTTCCATCTTCTCCACTACGATCATTTTCGCGAAAGAGGAGAGTCGACCGTCGTCCCGGAGCTTTCGTTGGCTATTGTGGGAGCGTTTGAGCACAGAATCCTCGTCGGAGCGTAGATTTGGAAAGCCCTCGCAGAGATCTTCGTGTGTGCGGTGAGTATTTTCGGTTTCATGGATATTTGATATTAGAGTGTGTTCCTACCCCTTTTCCTTGACCGAAAAGTTTCAGAAAATAGTCGATTAGTGTCCTGGAGTGCTTTGGAGTCGAAATCGAGGGATTTGAGGCAAGTGGTGGACTCTCCCTTTGTTTGAGTTTTTGTTCATACATTTCTTCCTAAAATTTTTGTTGAAATTATCATGTTTGATCATATAAAGGAGTTATTTTTTAAAGTTTTTGGATTTTAGCAAAGCCTCTGCCTGAATTCGTCGAGACCTTATGTAATTCGTCGAGTGAATTCGTCGACGAATTCATCGAATGACCCTTCCTTGGAAAATTCTTAGTAATCTGCCGAATTTCGTCGAGACCCTATAGAATCCGTCGAGTGTTTTCGACGAATCTGTCGAGACCTTAGCGTAATCTATGGAGACCTTATAGAATTCGCCGAGTGACTTAATGAATTCGTCGAGTGCTCTCAACGAATCCGCTGAGACATTTTCGTCGAGAAGTTCCTTCATGTCGTCGAGACCTTGGAAGCTACGTTTTGAAAGGCACGCCTGAGGCGCCAGGCGCACAGGGCGCAGTGGACAGCGCCTCGGAGGGCCAAAGGCGGGCGAGGTGCTCTGGGCGCGCCTGGGGCGCGCCTTTCAGTGGGTTTTGAGGCGCCGTGAGGCGCGCCTGCGGGCTTTAAAAAATCTAACTTAAGTTAGGGCTCAATTCCGACATTTCTCTGCGAGCCCTTTCTTTTCCCTCTCGCTGACGGTGTCTTCTCCTCGACGGTGCCTTCTCCTCAACATTTCCATCGACGCCTCGACGGTGCCTTCTCCTCTGTTCTTATCGACGGTGCGTTCTCCTCTCGCCGCTGCTACCTTTCCTCCTCTCACCGCCGCTGGATGGTGGCTGCTCCTCTCGTCGCTGGCTAACGGTGGCTGCTCCTCTCGCCGCTGGTAGGTTAGCCGTCTCTGCTCATCTGGTGGCTGCTCCTCTCGCCGCTGGTGGCTGCTCCTCTCGTCGCTGGTAGGCTGACGCGCTTATCCAAAGGAAAAAAATATGATTCAGACAAGTGCAACTACAAAGATAGTTGAAAAGGGGAGCACATCTAAGACGAGAGTTCCTACTACAGTATTACTTAGAGAGGATGATGTCGAGGATGAGGATGAGGAAGCTGATGAGTACCATGAAGGAGAAGAAGATTATACTGACAGCGCTTCTTCTGATGAAGACATCGGACTAGAAGAAGATTGGTGAGTAATAAATTATTTTCAATAGTTAACAAGTGTTTTTGTGATTACCATAGTTAACAAGTGTTTTTTGTGATTACCTTTGTGCAGATCATGCATATGGAGATTTTATGAATCTTTCCTCTATTCTACATATATGCAGATCCATGCATTTGATAGTACTGAACTTTTATGGATCGTTCATCTTTCATATTTTTGATGTTTGTGATTGTATTTGTGATAATATTTGGCAGACTTACATTTTTTTGTTTTGTTTACATAGTGGCATGTTTATTTGTTATTGCTTACTACTCTGAATTATTCTAGTGCGGTAATTTGTTATTACCCTGAATTTATTATATGGCAAAGCAAAGATTTTTATTTCAAAAGAGAGTAGGACTGAAGCTGGGATTGCTTCAATGTCAGATTGGAATGCCAGGTAACATTATGTGATACTAAATGCATTAATTCTACTGTGTTGATATGGTGGTAGATGTATTTTATGTGTATTTTGTATTTAATTAACTACATTTTATCTCTTTTACATTTTGGCGCCGCACGTGCCTCAGGCGCGCGCCTGCGCCTTGCGCCTAGGCTCCACGACCCCTTTGCGCCTCGGTGCGTCTTGCGCCTTTCAAAACGTAGCTTGGAAGTAATTCGTCGAGACTTTAGAGTAATTCGTCGAGACCTTTGCCGAAATTCGTGGAGTGATTCTGGATTTGTCGAGTGATTTCGACGAATCTGCCGAGACTTAGAAAATTCGTCGAGTTGTCTGTATAATTCGTCGAGTGATCTGCCAAAATTCGTCGAGTGTTAGTGCAATTCGTCGAGTGACCTATGGATTCGTCGAGTGGTTGTTTGTTCATGAAAATCGTGGTATTTTCCTCATTTTATCATGGTGTAATGAAGTTAGGTTACGTGTGGTGTTAAGTGATGGGGTGATGAGCTAGTTTTGAACTGTTGGTGAGAGAGATTATTGAGGCCTCCTCCACAGTGTCTGTTTTGGTGTAATCATGGTACCCGGCGGTGTTTTGGACTGTTGGTGAGTGGAAGATTGTGGCCTCTACCTCAGTGCATGTTTTTGTTCGGTGTTACTGATTCAATGTTTTGCTCATGGATTCATTTGGCCCACACAATGCCTATTTCTATGACCATTTCTTTTAAATCATTGTCGCACTTGGTGCAAGACTTTTTCTGATTATTTAGCCAAGCTTGCTAACATTTTTGTCCATTATGGGTAATATGGTCTTATATGTTATTAATATAAGGTTTTATTTCTGGAGTTGGTAACTCTTTATCTTTTGATCTTGGTGATATTATTATTTTGAGCCGCTTTTTGCGCTTTGTTGCTGAGGCATTCTTTTTTTGTTGAATGCCTCAGGTTCGGACCGGTAGCTGTGCAGGTTGATCGTGATGTCCTTCCAGATCTTGGATAGTGCTTTTCCTTTCTCCTCCTTGGTGAGGATTAGTCAGCTGTGACTTTCTTTGACTATTTGGTCTATTTTTGATGTACTTTGACATCTCTATGGGTTCGTGTCAGATTGTTGACGCTCATTGTTGTTTCTTTGTGTAGATTGTTTACTTGTTGTGCTTGCTACTACTGTCTTTTTGCTATTGATGCATTGCTCTCTGGGAAGGCTTTATGCTAGGATGCATGTTAGATATTTTAAGTATACAACTTGCATATTCTTATTAATGACATGATTTAAATCAAATGTCACCATACTTTGAAGATCGTAAAAAGTTCTTTTCCTATTTATAATAAATGTAGAGTTTTGCATATCATTAGCTAGATGATTTGGTCTCCATGCTCATATAGGGTAAATCAAATCAAACTTCATACTTTCTTTTCCGCAACGTAATTATAGTTTCTACTCATGGACTAGATGATCCATTGGACCGAGGGACATGATTTAAATCTTAAAATTGTAAATTATGTCTTTTAACATAACTTTTATACAAATGAATGTCTTTTATGAAAACAAACATAGAATTGGAGTTGCATGAGCGTCTATAGTTGTCTCCTACACAACATGACATCACAACGCGTATTTTTCCCCACTCTGATAATATATTTATATATTGGAAAAATGCGGGTTGTGACAATTGGTATCAGAGGGAGACTGTTCAGATCGGTTGTTGGACGGTTAGTCAAACAACCATCGGTATTAAGAATCTGTTTCATTGCATACACACACCGAAGGGTCATCTGTATGTCTTTACTGAAGCATGAACACTACACTCATAGCATGATAAGAAGTATATGAGGAATATTATGTAGTATAAGATGCATAAATATGTGTTTGTATATGGATCCTCATAGTGTGACAACATGTGACTGTTAAGTTGTATGAGCGGCTTAACATTATCACATGGATGTTACTAGACGTTAATTTCGTTACATGCGATACTATGTAGTATGGGATGCATAATATTTCATGTGCACGCCGCTCATAACATACACTAAGGCTTTCATTAGAATGCATAGCACAACATGCACATCATAACATTGCATTATCACACGTGTCAAGTTAAAGATATACATGATGACGCTCATACACACATGATTTTAAATGAAGAATAAGCGTTCATGCATGGAATCAGCATATATGTGTAATGCATGGAATCAACAATAAATAGAGATACTTAAGCCAATACAATGAATTTGGACAACAAGAGGATGCACATCAATTCTTTGAGATCATGAATCTTTATAATTTAATAGAAAGATGTTATATCTTGGGAATATATATAGTGATGAAAGCCTTACGCCTATAAATTGTCAATCTATGAAAAATTAATCAACAAAAAAGCTTCAACATGAGGAGTCGGAACTAAAAGAAGCTCAAGAAAGATCAATTTTCACATTTGGTATGATTTTGAATTATTTATTCTAAAATTTCAATTTATTATGTTAAGATATTAACTGCAATACTTCATAAATAATTAATTGTCACCTTTAATTTTTTATATTAGTTTCACATGTCATTCTTGACTTGAACTTAGCATTAAGGAATACAACTTAGTAGTTGGCTTAGAAATTTACCACCTCTATGACTCCTTATAGTTTTGATGGTATGCCCACATTGATTTTCAATGATTTGTTTGAATTTAATAAATCTTTGAAAAGCTTCTGATTTTTGCTTTAAAAATACATGCATTGCATTCGTGAGTAATCATCAACTATAAGTAAAAATTATTTGTTACTTGATAGAGATTGAGTTGATGGTGGTTCTCAGAAATCCATATGTATTAATTCTAGAGATTTTGCTGCCCTCCAATGAGTTTCTTTGGGAAATGACATTTGATGTTGTTTACCAAAGATGCAATTTTCACAAGCATCTGTTGAAAGCTTTATAGTTGGAAGTCCATGTACCATTGACTTTGTTCTCAGCCTTGAAAATCATGATAACTTAGATGGTCATATCGTTGATGCCAAAGTATTGCATCTGAGTCGTCACCTTCTTTGCATGTTAGGGTAGTGTTATAAGGCATTGTGAGAGAAATTTATTATTACTACGCATTAATGGAAGAAACAAGTTGTTGTGTTTCTTTCTCCATTATTTGACAATAATATGCATCAAATATTACTTTATATCTATTTTCAACAAGCTACCCAACACTCAATATTATGGATTACCTTCGATATTCCTTGTTTACTGATGATAGAAATGACTCTACCTTCAGAGATTTTCCATCTCCTACCATTACTTTCAGCTTGTTGAATTGGATGCAATTGACGGATTATCACACTTGTTGCTCATATGATTAGAGCAAACGCTATCTACAACCCATATATCATTCTTATTTTCTTCTGTAGATAAATAGGTACAAATGATCTGATCTGGTTGGTTGGTTTCCAAAGTATTGAATTCTGAATGTTTGCTTTGCTATTTATTTTGCTCCAACAGTCTCGATCAAGATGATTTGTGTCTGCATGTTTTGCATTTGAAAAAGTAATTTTCCATTTCATGATTTGCTCATTTACGTAAAACACAAAACTGATTAGGGCTTTCATTAAGTTGTTGGATATTTCTTCCACCTCTTCCTCTAAATCTTCATCTGAAATTTCCTCTAGACTTTCCTCTGTGTTGAGACAATTCCATACAACAACTTTTCCTTTATTTATATCTATTTGTAAGGCATGCTCAACAGTTGGTTTTGTTCTATTCATCCATTCTTCATGTACTTGAAGGGATCCTCTAAGTTCAAAAAGAGAAAGCTTCTCTAAAAATTTTGCTTCTTTTATGTCTATAACAACTTGATCATATTTTGGTAATAAGTTGTGTAACACTTCAAGCACAATGCATTTATCATCAATTTGATCCCCCAAAGTTCTAATATTATTTACTAACACACCGACACTTGAAAGAAATGATGATATTGTTTCACCTTCTTTCATTTGAAAATTATCAAAATCCTTCCATGTTGTTTGTAACTTGATGAAAACTATTTTATTTGATCCTTTGAATTTTGTTTGCAGAATTGCACATACGTTTTTAGGATGTTTCAGTTGCGATTATTCGAGGGAATATAGTTCTACTTACTACCTATTGTATATAAAAGCAACGCTTTTGCACCTCTTTTAACATTTTCTGTATAATCACTTATAGCTGAAGCTTCCCAGGTATTCAATGGGTGTTTAATTTAGTAGTCCATGAGCCTTGTGATAAAAACAATGTTTCCTTTGGATTTCCCAATGATAATAACCTTCACCATCAAAAAATGGAATGCCGATTTGTGAAAATTGAAATGCTGAAGGGGTATATGAGGAGTTGAAGGTCATTTGATGCAATGATATATATAGATAAGATGATAATTCCTTATGATATGGAATTTGTTGCCAAGAACAGATACAACGGTTGCTGATGGCATGAACACCGCTATGATACCAATATTGTTAAATTCAAAATCATAAGAAAAAATGGTGTAAAAAGAAGAAGCGCTTTTTTGTTTTATTTCTGCTTTCTACATTACTTGTAACTGATGAGTTCCAGCCTTATCTTTACTATTATGGAAATAGTGATATCTCTGCTAACACCATGAAATCAATCGTGGCCGTTGAAGATGAAACAGATCGTTAATCGCGGCCGTTCAATCGCAGGAACGATCAGGTCCGTCCATAGTTTTTCCTAGATCCCCTAAACCTACTGCCTATGAAATTACCTTTTTACCCCTACACGGCCGAAAAATTCTAGGTTCACGCGCGAGGGGTGGGGTCGGGTGCGGGCGTGCGCAAACGTGGGCTGGTGCTATCAGGGTCGGGTTCGGGTCGGGTGCGCGAGGGTGCGCGGGCTGCGGCGCTTGGGTCGATTGCGCGGTGCGGGGGGGGGGGGGGGGGGGGGGGGGGGGCACGTTCCCCGCCCGCTGGGATGTTCGAACTAACAGCGGCTTTCCGCTATATAAACAGCGGAAAGCCGCTGTTTTTGGCGATGTGGGACTAAAAGTCCCACATCGCCAAGTCAGCGGGCGGGGCCCACAGCCAAATTGAAGCGGTCGGGGCCGTCCTGTGGGCCCCGCCTACGATTTTAATTAATATATAGATAACTATAATCTATACTATATATACAAAGAAAAACTTGGTGTAATGGTGCAGCCCATCAGATTAATCTGAACCGTTCGATTTGATCAGATCATAAGATATCGGTCGTTCGATCGCATGAACGAATCAGGACCGTTCATATTTTTTTCCTAGGTCTCCTAAACCTACCATGATGTCCTAAACCTATAAATTTTGTAGGTTACCCTACCCTACAAAGCAAACCGGGCGGGTCGGGCCGGTGGGCGGAGCGGGTCGGGCGGGGGGGGGGGGGGGGGGGGGCGGACAACTCGGGCCGTGCGGGCGGGGCCGGTGGGCGGAGCGGGTCGGACGGGCGGGCCGGGCGGGCGGGCGGGCAACTCGGGCCGGGTGGGTCGGGACAAAATAAATCCGGAGAAAATGCGTTTGTTAGTTTCGAACACAAACCAACCACAGAACTATAATAACTACTATCCACTATGCCAAGATGACTTTATGTTCAATCTCTGTACCATTTTTTATATTAATAATAGTTAATTTGAAAAACAAATAGATTTATTTTAAATAAATAAATTAATTAATTTAAAAACATTAAAAAACAAATTGAATTTAAAAAAACAAATTTAATTTAAATCTGTTTTTTTTAGTTAAGAAACGATGGGCGGGCGAAGCCCGCCGCTTTGCCGTGGGGCGGGCGAGTACAGTCGCGTGGGGCACGGGGGGGCCTCCGTGCACTGTCACTCGTATATATAACAGAGAAAAAAACTAAAGCCCTTTGCCCGTTATGCACACAGCCCGACTATTCGTGGCAAACATTTTACTGTTCAAATCATAACTATTTTATATAATAATAATATATATATATATATATTTAATTTACTGAAAATTTGCTTATAGAACAGCTCATAATGTTTTATATGGATATATTATAAATTTAGAATGATGCTATAAGTAGCCATAATATGACTTCACATCCATTGATTTCGAGCAAATACCGGCGAGGGGCGGGCCAACCCCGCCGACGCCGAGGGGGCGGGCGAAGCCCTTTTGCTTTTTAAATAAAATATTGCGAAGACCGGCGAGGGGAGAGCAAATACCGGCGAGGGGCGGGCGAAGCCCGCCGACGCCGAGGGGGCGGGTGAATCCCGCCGACGCCGAGGTCCGGGCAAAGCCCGCCTTGAATGCCAAGCGGGCGAAGCCCGCTTGGTTGCGGGCGAAGCCCGCATTGATGCGGCCGAAGGCCGCCCGAGAGCATCGAGCACGGGCGTAGCCTGTGCGAAGATGCTCGTATATATATATATATGTATATATATATATAGTGTTATTTTATACATATCCAAAAGGATGTAAATAGGTCTTTGGGCCACCTCCTAACTATCTAGATATGCATTATTTATACAAGCCCACGTGGAATCCATGGATACAATTTGATTACAGCTATTTTGTTGCTTTCTCAAGTGGAGGTGGCCATTGCTGGCGGATACAGCTCTAGAGATTAGGTTTTACAGAGCAATTTAAAAATAATGGAATAATAAAAATAATGAGCAACAAATTTTCAGAAAAGGATATGTAAGAATAAAAAGCAACAGTACTAATGAGCAATAAAACTTTGAAAAGCAGAATACTTGATTTATAGGAGCACAGAGGTAGGAACACAGTTAAACAAATTGCTGAAGAATACTTGAATCAGGAAAAGGAGAGGAGTAGAGAAGCAGTCAAACCTAGTGAGAGGCTGAACTTGGGATTGTCCGGCCCTAGGAATAAACTCGGCAGAGCACTATGTGAGTGAAGAAGAGGAAGGAGCTCACGCTCTTCTTAGTGAGTGAAGAAAGTGAAGGGACTGAAGAGATTTGAGGGTTCTGTTCCCAAATAGAGGCAAAAAATTTCCGTCCGGACATCGGACTCCGGGTAGATCTCCTAGGAGAGAACGAAATATGATCTCCTAGGAGCTCATGCTGGGTTTGAACGGGTTCTCCACATGCCTTTGGTTTTTTTGTTTTAATCGCCACCGTTCGTTCCTCCACGCGACAATACAATGGGAACCCCGGACTTAGATTTCAATTTTTTTTTCGTCCGGGCTGTAACGGCCCCAAAATGCGAAGTGATCCAAAATGAATAATATATTGTAATAAATGTTGTCCCCTATGATGAAACAATAAATCAGTGCCGACTTGGTGTCGCTACGAATGTGTTCGAGCTTTTATTCGTCTTGCGGGAATGTGTATATCGCTATGTTTATATTGGTATAAATATTGTTGATGAAGATGACTTTTGACGGTAATATTGTATACATATATATGTTTAAATGATCGAGGGTATGCAGATATGTTTAAACCTTGACGTGCAAAACATAATTGGCTTCCTAAAATGTGAAATTAGCTATTGGTGTGCCAATAGTATATTAGCTGAGTTTAATGGCTAATGGAAAGTGATTTAACTAACTTCTAAGAGAGGGATTAGAAAAGAGGCGGTGGCTGTATATTTAATTCCCTCTCCCGATACCTATCCTATCATATATACGGTCTGGAGCGCTTGGCGGGCACGAAATCGCTAGGGCTCTTCGACTCTTCTTCCCTAAGCTCAGCGGCCTCTCCTCCATGATCGGCAATGGGAGGGTTGATTTAGGGCTGTGGTCTTGTCCTTCGTGCGCTCCGGCAGCTGTACTGGGCTGGTTTTGGAAGTTGGCTGGCAGTTTTGGGGCTGATATTTCTCACTGTGAGATCCTCTTTCCTCTTTCCCTCTTATATTTCATTCCTGGTTTATAGTTGCTGGTTATGGCATGATCGATTCATGGAGGGGGGGAAAGTGTATGCTATTGTGCCCCAAGAAATTTCTATACATCTTGCCATCTTACCTTGGCTTTGGCCGGCTAGGGTTGTTAGGGGCATTTTGATGAATACCCAGGGCTTTTGATATAGGATTTTACTCTGTTATTGATATGTTGAGGGGACTTTTCTATTCTTGGTATTACACATATAGGCCAGCTGCTACTCTTATTCCTTCTTCATATGGTTCTCTGGTTTCGGTTTTCAAGTACAAGCTTTGCTTTGGCTTGTGAATTCTATTTTGCTTACGATTTGGCTTGCCGAAACTGTACTGGCTAGTTTTAGAGAAAAGTTTTAGGGTTGGTAGTTGGCTATTGTTGCTTCTATTTTCTTACAGTAATTGCTATTATGGGCTTGACCTTATATGTTGAGGAAATATTAAATCAGTGAAGTGAATTGTGTTTTATCTTTGATTTGATCTTGGCTCCTTTACGGTTAAGCAAAATAGAGGGCCGGTTAAGTAGCACCCAAATGATGTTATCATCGTAATTAAAATTGTAGCTATAACGAGGTGCAACCCCGATATAAACGACCTTAAATGATACGATTCTGATACAGATACTGTGGAGGATGGCACCTCAAAATAGACATGACAATGCTATGAACATTGATACTGATGGTGAGAGCTACCTGTTTCATTTATGCTTTACGGCTTTACTTTCTCTTTACATGCGCGCTCTTTTTATACTAAATGTTACATGCATAGTTGATATCACTGATAATGATTGTCGCTTTAATGTATGGCCCCTTAAAGACAAACAGGCGAATGAATTCTGAGGGGATATGAAAATGAATAACTCACTATTATGTAAACGTGTCGACACGAGGTTATATTACGGGCGAATTGAAGTGCATGCACATGAATGAAATGAAATGCCAAACCAGTCGAGCCGAAAGGCATAAAAGCGGGTTGACCGTACTGGTTTTGAAAAATGATGACCCTTCGGGGTAAAATGATGACCCTTCGGGGTAAAATGATGACCCTTCGGGGTAAAATGATGACCCTTCGGGGTAAAATGATGACCCTTCGGGGTAAAATGATGACCCTTCGGGGTAAAATGGTGACCCTTCGGGGTAAAGGAAAAAGGATTCAATCGCCCTTAATATTTCCTAAGAAATGAAACAATCAAAGAAATACTGATATACAGAGATACTGATACGATAAACTGATATACTGATATAGACATACTGATATGATACACTGATATGACATACTGATACGATAAACTGATATACTGATATAGACATACTGATATGATTTCTTATTGCTATACTGATATAGACATACTGACATATGATTTATTACTGCTTCATTGATATGAGATACTGAATTAATGATACACTGTTTATTGCTTACACGGATATATGGATACACTGCTATGATATACTGATATACTAATATAGACATACTGATATATGATTTCTTACAGATATACTGATAGATGGATTTATTGCTTATACTGATACACAATTACACTGCTTTAAAGTTATGATCCCCGTCATTATGTTCTTTCATAGACATACTGATACATGGAATTATTGCTTACACTGATATACTGATACAAGGATTTATTGCTCATACGGATACCCTGCTTTAAGGTTATATTGTTACATGATATGATTATGATTCTATACTGCTCGTACTGTTTTAGTGATACTAACATGTTCGTATAATTATGTTTCATAAGGTCACTACTGATACAGACAAACGGTTAGTATGAAAAACATGTTTTCAAATGCGAAAGTTTTACTTTAATTATTTACAGCAATGAAAGAGGTATATCCTCACTTAGTCATATTCGTATGACTAAGCCCGTCGTCAAATTTTGTAGGTAATGGACGTGACTTTGGATACGCAAAAGCAAAAAGAACTGATATGGTAGAAAAGGAAAAATATTCAACAAATAATACAAGGTACGAAGATATATTTCTTATTATGTGTTTTTATTCTGTATTTGCTAGCCGCACTTCAACCTGGGACACATGTATGACCATAGCTTAGATACAGAAGTATGTGGGGTCTAAATGGGGGCCTCACACGGGCTCCTTTCCGAAACGTGTCATTGCACACCACACTCCAAAATGTGTCATTGTGTGCTGCTCACCAGGCCCCCGTCTGAAAGCGCAACCACGCGCTCCGCACCCCCAAACAAAACCTTGTGTCGGTCCCCCCAACAAGCCCCCACGAGCCGCTGCCCCAACACATCCTCCCCCTCCCCCTTTTTCTTAAAATGTGCACCGCACTACACTTTCCATGGCACGCTCCAACTCACATGACGGCGAAAGACGCACATCTATCCCTTTGCTATCATTCTACTATGAGATGTGGCATGTCACCCTCGCTGAAACTAAAACTTCGTACTCAGAATATTGCATGTGGATTTTCCTGAATTGAGCCAAGCTCCATAGTTTTTTTCTTTCTGGGTATTTCAAGTACAAATTCCATTTTTTCTCTATTTTAAGAGCATGTGCCTTCGATTAATCTCAAGCTAAAAGAATTTAATCAACCAAATACAAAGAGCTTTCTGGATAGTTTAGGCCCAAGAACTTCAAACTTTTTGGACATTCCTATATATATATATATTGTACAACCCTCATTCTCCAAGGGTAGGCTCATTCAAAGCCACGTAAATAGAGGTCAAGGTCAAAAGGTCAGCACGGAAGCCGGCAGTCCAAGACACAAGGCAACTCAGCCAGCAGGAGCAAGGCGCGAGCTGGGCGAGCATGGGGCGAGCAGAGGCGAGCATGGGGCGAGCAGAGGCGAGCATGGGGCGAGCAAGAGGCGAGTTGGGCGAGCTTGGGCGAGCATAGGTGAGCTTGGGCGAGTATCTCGCGAGTATGGGCGAGTTGCCCTTGTAACTCGCGAGCAGTATAGTCGCTTGCTTCCCCCCCCCTAGGATTTGTCTATAAATAGACCCCCAGGGGTACCAGGAATAGCACTTGTCAAAAAATCAGAGCTGCACCCCCCCCCCCCCTTTACAGAGGAGAATCTTTCTTAACAAGTGCCTTCCTAGTACCAAGCTCGGTCATTCGTGGTTTTGGAGGAGAAGACTCTCTTGAGCTTCTGGGTACGTGGTGGGACCTCCCTGCCGCAGCACCTGGGGTTGTGTCATTTATCTCTCCGTTTCGCTCGTTGTGGCTAACCAAGTCTTCTCGTTGAATCGCTGGGCAAGTAGCCTCCGGCTGCATTGATCCGAATTTTGGAGCCGGGATTTTCCAGGCTTCAACATATATGTGTGTGTGTGTGTGTGCTTCAACATATATGTGTGTGTGTGTGTGTGTGTGTGTGTGTGTGTGTGTGTGTGTGTGTGTGTGTGTGTGTGCTTCAACATATATGTGTGTGTGTGTGTGTGCTTCAACATATATGTGTGTGTGTGTGCTTCAACATATATGTGTGTGTGTGTGCTTCAACATGTGTGTGTGTGTGTGTGTGTGCTTCAACATATATGTGTGTGTGTGTGTGTGCTTCAACATATATGTGTGCGTGTGCGTGTGCGTGTGTGTGTGTGTGCGTGTGTGTGTGCGTGTGTGTGTGTGTGTGCGTGTGTGTGTGCGTGTGTGCGCGCGTGCGCGCGTGCGCGCGTGCGCGCGGGCGCGCGGGCGGGCGGGCGTGCGTGCGCGCGGGCGCGCGGGCGTGCGTGCGTGCGTGCGTGCGTGCGTGCGTGCGTGCGTGGGTGGGTGGGTGCGTGCGTGCGTGGGTGGGTGTGTGTGTGTGTGTGTGTGGGTGGGTGTGTGTGTGTGTGTGTGTGTGTGTGTGTGTGTGTGTGTGTGTGTGTGTGTGTGTGTGATATTTATTCCTACTTATATTCATCTAAGATGTCACACTTTGTTGGTAATGCAGATTGTCTGAGGTGGAGGTTGCATCAGGAACTCCGCGGGTAATTTGTTGGTAGGTTTCTCATTGATAATTGATATGATTTTGTGTGTGTGTGTGTGTGTTCCCTACTCGACGTTTGGTTTTTGATTTCCAACTTCACGAATGAATTTTCATGTTGGTTCGGGCATGATTTTGCTAACTTGTAATATTTATTCCTACTTATATTCATCTAAGATGTCACACTTTGTTGGTAATGCAGATTGTCTGAGGTGGAGGTTGCATCAGGAACTCCGCGGGTAATTTGTTGGTAGGTTTCTCATTGATAATTGATATGATTTTGTGGAGGCGGTTGAAACGAAATGTTTTGCTCCTAGGGTCCGTTCGGTTTGACGAAATTGGAATTCTCCTGCAGGAATTGGAAATGGGCTGAATTCCACTTATGATATTCGATTGTTGGATGGAATTGGGCAACAAGAATTGGAATTGACCAATTCTATTGTTCAGTTGCAAGAAGGAATTCATCCACAGGAATGGAAAATCAAAATAGAAGTTGTCTTAATTTATGTAAAGCAAAATTTTATTTACACTTAAGTAATGATAACTAAACCTTACATATTAATCTCTAGCTAGTAAACAAAAAATATTTTCATAATTTTATTTTTATATTCATGACCATCGCACCAAATAATAGGAAATTAGGAATGAGAGACAAGATTCATAATCTATGCTATTGTAGAGAGCAAAAAAATAAAAATAAAATAAAAAAATCATTGTCTTCATTTGCATGAAATTAATAACATGGTGTTATCTCAAAATAGGAATCCAAAACAACGATTTATATCCAAACTAGCTTCCTGTTGAATAATTGTGGGATGTATGTTGGATATTCAATACATTCCTCTATTGTTGCTACAATGTTTCACGTGAGCTGATACTGAATGAATTAAATATCAACATTCAAAATCGTTTCTGATTTGTTTTTACTCAGTTTCAGATTTTATTGTGCACCATTCTTATCCTTATGTGCAGTTAATCAAATAGTTAAAATATTAAAGCAAAGCAAGTTACTTTGATGAAGTAAAACTCTCACTAGTACTAAGCAAACACTTGACCATTGTTCAAAGAAAATAGCAAATCAACTAATAAGAGCAGTGGTTGCACGTATACAACGTGAAATGTTAGGACGTCTTTGACAACCACAACATGCTTTGCAAAATGAAGAATAATGAAACTTTAATGGAGAGTCTATACTTACAGCACAAATGTAGTGGTTAAGTAAAATTTGAACAAAAATTTGGATTCTATCTTCAGCAAATCAGAGTAATTTATACTTTAGTGAAGGCAATAAAGAGGACAAAATCATAACACAGGATTTCAAAACAACTAAAAAAGGCTTTGAAAACCTGGAATGCATAACTAATTTAAAAAACCTAGAATGCATAACTAATTCAATGGCATAACAATAGAAAAAAAATAAGACTGAGATAGGGCAAGCAAAAAGAAGAAGCGTAAAGAAAGGGATGCTGCCCTGCGAAAGACTTTGAAAACCTAGAATGCAAAACTAAAGACTTTGAAAACCCGGAATGCATAACTAAGATAGGGCATGAAATCAGATAGCACATGCTTCGAAGTAAGAAGCATAAGAACGTAAAGAAGAGGGAGGAGAAAAATAGATGCAGGGGCGGCCTTAACGGCGGTATCAAACCAAGCGGGAAGTGATTCTAGGTCTTTGATTTAAGGAAGAAGCCGGCTGCCAAAAAAAATACTCGATGAACAAAATACCTAGGATGGAGGAGGGAAGAAGAAAGACAAGCCTTACCTCTGGCGGTTGCGGTGTCGGGGAGGAGAGAGGACGAGAGATCGCACCGTCACGTGGATGCTCCTGCGGGTTGAGTCGAATACCACCGAACTCCTGCAGGGGTAGACAATAATCGGGTAATTAGTGGAGTGCAGAGAGAATAACAGAGTAAAATCAAATAGGATTTAGGGCTTTGCCCTCTTTCTTGAAGAAGGCTCGTCCAAAATCAAAAAGCAAGCGGAAAATAACAGCGGTAAAATCGAAGAGGAATATTAGCAGAAAAGCAGAACGAATAACACCTAAACCTTGGGAGCTAGGGTAGCAGCAGAAAGAATAACAGTGCTGAGAGGAAAAGTAGAACGATAGATCACCTTGGGAGGGATATCGAAATACAGAAAGAATAACACCACCGAGAATGGGCACGAGCAGCAGGTCAATCACGAGGCGGAAGAAAGTAGGTGAGCAGCACCACCGCCGAGATTCGGGACGAGCTTTGGAGCTAGGGTAGCAGGCCGATCACCGAACACCTGCGCAGACAGCGCCGGCTCACGAGGCAGAAGAGACTGGCGAGGGAAAGGAAGGGAAACTACGAGGGAGAATGAACGAAATACGAATGAGATAAGGGTAGGGAACGAATGTGAATAAAGTTGATATAGGCTCTGTTCGGCTCGTTTTTTTTTTTTTTTTTTTTTGCTCAAGATGAGTTTGGACAAAAACTTCACCACCGTAAAATGTATATTTGGCATAGAAAACTAATTTTGAACTAAAAGTGGATGAAATTCCTTTCGTTGGGCATTCACGAACTGCTGTTCATAATCATTGCGTTTGTCACTGTCGCCGCTCCGCCAGACGGAGTCATAAGCGTGGCTCTGTTTGGTTGAGTTGTTGCTGATGGAAAGCTGCTGATGAAAAGCTGCTGATAGGAAAATTGCTGATTCTGGAAAACGGAGTTTTGTTAAAAAACTGTTTGGGTGAAATGGAGTTTGTAAAACAGAGTTTTGAAAAAGTTGTTTGGAAACAAAACGGAGGAGAACTGTGGAGAACTGTGGAGCAGCTTTCCACAGTGAGGATGCTATAGGGAAAACGCAGCTTTCCTATAATGTATGGGGGCTGATAGTGTATAGGCTCTGTGGAGCAGCTTTTCTACCTTAATCTTTTACGGAGGAGGGCATAGAATAACGTGGCAATGAGGATGTAGGAACCCTTACGGCTCTCGGCAAACGCAGGAGAACTGTGTTAAAAGTCCGATGATCCGACTCTCAGTGACGGGGAGTCAGAACGGAGACGGAAGAAGCTTCTGCGGCGGATGGCAATGCGAGCCGTGTGAATGAAGAGGTTGGAACTCTTGCGGCGCTCAGCACGCGTAGAGAACAGGGATCGAGAAGAGCGCCTGGCGAAGGGGGATTGGGAGCCGCACGCGACGGGAAGAATACTCCCTACGTTTGCGGTGAACCGCGGAAAATTTCAACGGCCGAGGGTAAGAACAAAACAGCGGACGGCAGCAAACGGTGGTTTGGAGATAAGTAGTCCGAAACGCTGCTTATCTGAAAAACGGTGGTGCGTTCCAGGCGCACAGCACTCCAACAGCCGAACCAAACGCTACTTAAGTAAAGCTGAGTGTTGCACCCACGTTTCTTCCAAGATGCGCTTTCGAGGTCACGCATTTTATCCTGAGCCCGCCGCCCCTTTGTTACCGTGTCTTATCCTTCTCCATCTTAGGTATTTGTTTCATCTGAGTATTTTTTTTTTGCAGCCGGCTACTTCCCTAAATCAAAGCCCTAGAACCACTTTCTGCACTGTATGATACTACCAGTAAGTCCGCCCATGTATCTATTTTTCTCCCTCCTCTTCTTTACGTTCTTATGCTTCTTCTTTATTCGAAGTATGTGCTATCTGATTTCATGCCCTATCTCGGTAACACGCATTCCAGGTTTTCAAAGTCTTTAGTTTTGCATTCTAGGTTTTCAAAGTCTTTGGCAGGGCAACATCCCTTTCTTTATGCTTCTTCCTTATGCTTGCCCTATCTCAGTCTTATTTTTTTCTATTGTCATGCCATTGAATTAGTTATGCATTCTAGGTTTTTTAAATTAGTTATGCATTTCAGGCTTTCAAGACCTTTTTTTAGTTGTTTTGAAATCTTGCGTTGCTTTTTATTTTTACGTATTCTATTTTTAATAGATTCAAAATGGTACGGTAGCTTTAATTATTCGAGTATTCCACTTTTGAAAATTTGTTGTTCGTTATTCTTGAATTTTATTATTCCATTTTTTTAAATTGTTCCGTAAGACCTAGGCTTCGTTTGGCACAACGGTGGCGGTCGTAAATGCATAGGTTCAACCGTTATTCGTTAACGAACATCTAAAAAACTTCATTCGTTTGATCATAAAAGTGGATTAAGTTTCTTAGGTGAGCGTTAACGAATGACTTTTTAACCCTCATGTTCACGACCGCCGCCACCGTGTCAAACGGAGCCCTAATCCCTCGAGTTGTATCCGCCAGAGATGGTCACCTCCACTTGAGAAAGTAACAAAATAGTTGTAATCAAAATGTATCTTTGAACTCCACGTGGACTAGTGTACCTATAATGCATATCTAGATAGATGGTGGCCCAAGGGTTCTCATTGTTGACGGGCTAAGAGCGCAACGTGAGACCCGCAATTTTCCAAACGTTATACATGCAAACGATTTAGGCTCCGTTTGGGGGGACTTATTTTCACCGGTCAAGCGGTCGCGACCGCATGAACCGGACCATAAATTATGGTCCGGTTCATGCGGTCGTGACCGCTTGACCGGTGAAAATAAGTCCCCCCAAACAGAGCCTTAATATCAGCGGTGGCGGTGTGAATAGATCTTTCTAAGCCGCAAGATGTATGGCCCCCTCCCCTAACGTTAGGAGGGTGTTATATTTCATAAACAAATCATGCAACAAAAGATGGCAATATATCTATGAAAGACAAGAATACTTCCGGAGAGGCCAAGGATTTCCGTTTAGCTTGAAGCATAATTATAATTTTATGAGGGTTATATTCTTGCATTTATGATCAGATAGAATAGATAGGTTGAGGACAGAATTGATTGCAGTTTCTTTATAAAGACGGCATTGACTTGGTTTACCATTATCATAAGCAATTTGTATTTTTTGCATTAATCCTCGAGTTTAATCATCTCAGAAGCTGATAGAAACTTATCCTAACATTTCAGAGTATGAGAAGTGGAGAGGGAAGAACACAGGAGGAAAAAAAAAGGGAAGAAACGGTGATAGCTTTTTCATTGAATTTAGGCATCTAATACATTGATCTTATATAGTGCAGGAATAGAAACGGATGCAGTAATGACTTAAACAATTTCCCAAGAGCTCTTAGAAAAGGAAGCTGAAACATTTATTGGGGAGAATAAAGAGGGCTGCAGGAAATGGAACGGCACACATCTGGAATCAAAGCGTCTCCATGAGCTGTCCAAGGTTCATGTTTCCTTCACCCCTTCTTGAACCAGGGCGGTGATCCCAAGTTTCTTCCGCAGCACCGCAAACCTAGCTCTTCCCAGCGGTTTGGTAAACACATCTGCAATCTGCATTTCTGTGCCGCAAAACTCAATCTGAACTTCCTTACTTTCTACCTTTTCTCTGATGAAATGATGTTTAATCTCTATGTGTTTGCTCTTGCTATGGAACACGGGATTCTTGGAGAGTGCTATGGCAGACATATTGTCGCACATCAGTTGTATGCTGGAATGCTTACTACAAATCAGTTCTTCTATCATCCTTCTTAACCATAATCCTTCACAGGCAGCTGAACACAAGGCCATGTACTCGGCTTCTGTTGTAGACAGCGCCACCGTAGGCTGTTTCCGTGAGCTCCAGGCTATTGAATTTGACCCATAGAAGAAAATGTAACCACTGGTACTCTTCCTGTCATCCAACGAGCCTCCCCAGTCGGAATCACTATAGCCGGTGAGCCCTGGGTTGAGATCTTGGTAGAAGTGGAGTCCAAGTTGCTTCGTTCCTTGGAGATATCTGAGAATCCTTTTGGCTGCATTAAAATGGAGCTTACTTGGCTGGCTTACGAATCTTGAAATGAGGTTCACGGCCTGCTCAATGTCAGGTCTAGTGTGAGTCAGATAAATCAGGGACCCGACAAGGCTTCTATACTCTTCTTCATTTACCTTCTCATCCCCTTCTTGAATCTTGCTCAATCTCTCTCCAGTTGACATAGGTGTCAAGCATGGATTGCAATCCAGCATATTATACTTTTTTAGAAGCTCTTTTATGTATAATTCTTGTGACACAAACAGGTGTCCAGGTTGTTGATGTATCTGTAGACCAAGGAAGAGCTTTAATGGCCCTAAGTCAGTCATTTCATATCTCTGTTGCATTTTCCTCTTGAAGGAAGAGATGCATGCCTCAGAATTTCCTGTGATGAGTAAGTCATCCACATACAAACAGATAACAAGTTCAAGCTGATCTTCACTTCTTTTGTAGTACAGGGAGGGCTCATATTTGCTTGCTGTGAGACCTTCTTCAAGAAAGAAACTTGAGATATTGGAGTGCCAAGCCCTTGGGGCTTGTTTAAGCCCGTAGAGAGCTTTGTGGAGCCTGTACACAAATTCTTCTTTTCCTCTCTTTATGAATCCTTCTGGTTGCTCCACGTATGTTTCTTCATTCAGGGTCCCATTCAGGAAGGCGGACTTGACGTCCATATGGTAGATAGGGAAGGAATGATTGGCAGCAATTGAAAGGATGAGACGCACTGTTTCCATCCTTACAACGGGGGCAAAGGTTTCGTCGTAATCTCTTCCAAAATGTTGACTGTAGCCCTTAGCTACGAGCCTGGCTTTGTGTTTCACCACCTGTCCAGCTTCATTATGCTTTAGTTTGTAGACCCATTTTAATCCAATGATGTTTTTCTGCTTGGGTCTGGGTACAAGGCTCCAAGTTTTGTTTTTTTCAATAACTTCTATCTCCTCTCCCATGGCTTTCTTCCATTCATTGCTGTTAACTGCATCAAGAAAAGTGATTGGACTGGAATGAAACAAAACTGGGTTAGTATTTTCATATATATCACTAATATTTCTCATCTTCTTGGGTGATGATGACTCAGGGTCAGAGTCGCCATGATCTGATAGAGGCATGTCTTCAGCGACTGCAGCTGGTTGAACATCTTCCTCCAGGTGATCTTTTGGTGGTTCCAGGATGGTGTCCAAGGGTGGCGCAACCGGCCCATCAGAAGAGATGATCCTGCCTTCATTGTCTGATGCCCAATGCCACTCTTCATCTTCGTGGAAGATCACATCTCTAGATATTATTAATTGCTGTGTGACAGGGTCAAATAATCTGTATGCCTTTTTGTTTTCACTATATCCAGTGAATATGCACTTTATGCTTGTGGGATCTAGCTTGTCCCTTTTTTCCTTGAGGATGTGAGCAAAAGCAATACATCCAAAAGATCTTAAATGTCCTAACTTTGGCCTTTTTTGGAACAGAACTTCATAGGGAGTTATTTTGTTCAAGGCTTTGGTTGGACACCTATTTAGGATATAGGTTGCAGTGCTTGCAGCCTCAGCCCAGAAATTTTTTGGTAGGCTGTGTTGCAGCTTGAGTGCCCTGGCCATCTCTAGAATGGTCCTATTCCTCCTTTCTACAACCCCATTCTGCTGAGGTGAGCCAGGAACAGTGAACTCCCTTTTTATCCCATGTAATTTGCAGAAATGATTGAACACATGTGATGTGAACTCACCCCCATTATCACATCTCAAGGTTTTTATGCTCTTTTCTAACTTCTTCTCTATTTCTCTTTTAAAATCAACAAAGAATGTAAAAGCTTCAGATTTTTGTTGCAGAAAATAGATCCAAGCATACCTTGAGTAGTCATCCACCAATAGGAAGAAGTATCTCTTTCCACTGTGTGATTCTGTTGATGCTGGCCCCCACAGGTCACAATGCACGAGTTCAAGGGGCTGTGAACTTCTCTGATCTGATGTTGGAAAGGGTTGCCTGTGAGATTTCCCAAGTGCACAAGTTGTACACATGTGGTGAGGGGCTTTGAGTTGAAGATCAGGCAAATCTCTAGCCAGTTTTTCTTCGAACAGCTGCCTCATGGAGTTGTAGTTGAGGTGTCCTAACCTCTGATGCCAGAGAATTGCAGGGTCTTGAGTGCTGCTAATAAGGGAGTGATTTGGGTGATTTGCTGCTTCTAGTTCAATTGGAAAAATATGGTTTTTTGACATTTGGGCAGTGCCAATGTTCCTTTGTAGGGAATCAAAAATAGAGCAGGCATTAGTCTTGAACACAAAACTGTATCCATCATCCATCATTTGCCCTACACTTAGCAGGTTCTGAGCTAGTGAGGGGACGAACTGAACTCCTTCCAGGACTTGTTTTTCACCACTTTGGTTCCTTATGGTGATGTCTCCTCTTCCTTCTACAAGTTTGCTATTTCCATCACCAAGTATGACATTGGACTTGTAAGATTTGTCCAAGTGATCAAACAAGGTGATGTCATAAGTCATGTGACTTGAACATCCTGAATCGACGTACCAGTTGGATGATTTTTGCTTTTCAGCACCCTCCAAGCAGGTTGCCATTAACATCTTCTCATCTTGGTCCCTTTTTTCTTCAACAAACTTGGCTTCTCCTTTATCTTTATTCTTAAACCAACAATCCTTATCAAAGTGAGTTGGCTTGCGGCATCTTTTGCATTTGTAGTAACACTTCAAGGTGTCATGAGTGTTCTTTTTGCAAAGAGTGCAGAACACAATTTTTTCTGGATTTTGTTCTTCTCCATGCCTTTTGCCTAGAGACATCTTGGCTTGAAAGGCATGATCAAGGGAATTTGAGGAGTACCTTTTCATTCTCTCTTCATGTGATTGAATTTTACTTACAAGAATTGTTATGGGAAGTTCTTCCACATCATTGCCTTCTTCAATGGAGGCGGCAACATGCTCATATTGCTGAGGCAGACTTCTTAAGATTTTCAGGACAATTTCTGATTCAGGTATGGGAGCACCAAGGGTGCTGAGCTGATTTGTTAGATTAGTCACCCTTGGTAGATAATCAAAAATCTTTTCTTCATTCTTCATGGTGAGCTCATCAAATTGTCGACGCAGATTTTGTCGTCGTATTGAGATCACCCTCTTGTCACCTTGGTAGCATTCTTTGAGAGTATCCCAGGCTTGCTTGGCTGTCTTTGCTCCCATAATGCGAGGAAAGATTTGGCTTGTGACAGCATTCTGGATGATGTGTAGGGCCAAAGAATTCTTTTTCTTTTCTTCTTTGGGTATTACTACTTCACCACCAACAGCTGTCTTTGCCTTTGGATCCGGTATTGGGCCCTTTTCAACTGTCTCCCATAAGTCCTGGGAATCAAAGTATGTTTCCATCTTGATTGCCCAGTGCTCGTACATTTCCCCATTGAAGATGGGGGCAGACCCGTGAGAGGTAGATGATGAAGCCATAGATTCCAACGTATAGGAATGCAGGATACAATGGCTCTGATACCACTGATAGAAACTTATCCTAACATTTCAGAGTATGAGAAGTGGAGAGGGAAGAACACAGGAGGAAAAAAAAAGGGAAGAAACGGTGATAGCTTTTTCATTGAATTTAGGCATCTAATACATTGATCTTATATAGTGCAGGAATAGAAACGGATGCAGTAATGACTTAAACAATTTCCCAAGAGCTCTTAGAAAAGGAAGCTGAAACATTTATTGGGGAGAATAAAGAGGGCTGCAGGAAATGGAACGGCACACATCTGGAATCAAAGCGTCTCCATGAGCTGTCCAAGGTTCATGTTTCCTTCAGAAGCCACCAAGTAGCTCATTTATAGGAACTCGTGGTTGAGTTTCTTCTGCAAATTCAACCTTTTCCGCTTCTTCTATGTTTCTAAAAAAGCATTTGTAACCATCTCAAGACCGAAAAGAGGAGGTGACGGGCTCAGTCTAGGAAGGAAAAGAGGAGGTGCCGAGGCTCTGTGGTGCCAGTATCACAAAATTTGATTTTGGCAGAATGTCGAGTGGAGGAGTGTTGAGTTGGTTTGATCTTTCAAACCCATGAGCTTCATGCTTCTACCTACCGGCCGTCAATGTTGACTTTCCAAGACGCACATGTGCTTCACATGCAAGGAAGCTTCTATGAAAAAAGTCAAGATATGTGAAAAGGCTATATAAAGGGTTGAATTGTGGCTTGGAAATACACATCAACGGTTCTCATCTCGGAGAAAGAGGCTCTTGGCTCTAGCTTGGAGGTGGATCCACGGAGAAGGCGGCAAGGTTGCGTCGGGCTACAGTGAGTGTGGCAAGACTGTAGTGGGCAAGCGGCGCAGTGAACATTAGACTTACATGCGAGCTGGACATTATTCTGCATTGACTTCTCCAGCAGCTAGCGGCAGTGGTGGTTGGTCGTCTGACGACAACGAAGGTTTGTCAGAGCAAACCTTGTGGGTCCCTATGAGGATTGTAGTCCAAGACCGTTTGTCCACCCGCGGATCAAGCTAATTCGTCTCATCCACTGTGTGTTGTGAGAAACACACTCACGGACCTGAGTGCACGTGAGGACGCGGGCTGAGATATCTGCAAAAGTCGTCAGCGAAATACGCAAGAACAAAACAAACACAATCAGACACAAAGGCTTATACGTGGAAAACCCCCCAAAGCAGGGTAAAACTGTTATGGTGCTCAAAACATCCCGTGTGACCGTCTAGTTTGGAATGATTTACACGTTACCCCTAGCAGGGGCATTTATTGGCCGAAACCCTAAATCTCCGACGACCTGTTACGGACCCGTTAACACTTATATAAATATACCTTAACATTCTCCCCCTATATTTATATAACAGATATCACAAAACAGGTTATACTAGAAAATAAGCAGATAACGACCAAATGAATTTTCCAGAAACATATATGTGAGTTTTAAAAAATCTAAACTCAAAATAGGGTTCCAAACATGAAAGAAAAGAATTGAAAAACTAAAAAACAGATAACTGATCTTTAGTCTATTCAAACATCAGATCGTCATTGTCAGGGTCGAAATCCACTTTCTCTCTTTCATACTCCTTTTGATCTGCAAACAATTACAACAAGAATGTCATGAGATTAAACTCTATGAATTCAGACATTTGCTATCAAAATAAAGTGATTAGTTCTAACAAATAAGAACGTAATACTCTAACCAAGAAGAAAGAATCATAAGTCAGTATCTCTATCTAATTTACACAAAATTGGAATATTTGATTATATAAAATCAAAATTAGATTATTTGGATTATTATTTATCATTTCACAATTGTGTTATACCATCAAATTTGGAATGATACAACAAGCTGTGACCTCTATATCATCAAGTTTGAAATGATATGATTAATAATCCTAATATCAGGACACAAAACAACAACCTTAGTATTCCTTTTTGGAATGATACCTAATCCACCCTTTTGAGCAGAAATAGCGGTGTAAGTCATCAAGTTTGGAATGACAGACAACTATTCAGTCTCTGGCCTTCAGTAGGCAGCATCTAAAATACTTCATGATGTAGCACGTTCCTACGAGCCTACACGGGGACGTCCAGGATAACCTCGATACCTTACACTCTCTCGACTTGGCACGATAACTAAACGCAGCGGTACAATTAGGTTATTTATTTCTCGCGCTAACGTGCGGATAGCCAACCCGCTAGAGATCGTATCACGGCTAGAGGCCAAGATCCGATCAAGCTAAAAGGACGAATATTTGCGTCCGAACGAGCTTTGTTGTACCAAAGAAAGATCCACCAAAATAAATCCGATTCGCAAACGGTAGATCTTTCCCCAACAAGAAAATAACAAGGTTCGCCAAACCTTTCGATAGTATCCGGAAGATCAAACAAAAATACAAATCTATTAAAGAAAACACCGCGAGAAATTTTTCTTGCTTCGAGAAATCACGCAAAAATCGTCCACCACAAAAACGATCTAAGAAAGGAGTTCTCTTGAGTAGAAATTTCGTTACCCCTCTCGGAAACGTAGATCCGAGATATTGGATCCACTAGAAAATAATCGCTCTCCTTTGGAACACGGAAGGGGCTCCAAATGATGAAGAAACTCGTTCGTCTTCCTCGCCTTTGCACCGGAGAGATTCACCAAACCGTAGACTCTTGCACTTGATATCTTCTCCTCCAATATTGATTGACTTAGAGAAAAATCCGTTGAAGAAGATTTCGTAGATGAAGATTGAGATTGAAGTGGAAGAAGAAGGTACGGAAAGAGAGTTGGAGAGAAAGAGAGATTGAAAGAGGGAGAGAGAGGGGGCCGAACTTGGGAAGAACCAAGAGAGGGGGCGGCGGCAATATGAGAGGGAGAAGAGAGGAGAGGAGAGAAATTAGGTTAGGCAATTTTTCAATCAATAATATTCTACCTTTTTAATTCAATTCTTAGCCTTATATAGGCCTTACAACATAAGTGCTAATAGCACACCAAACATAGCGCTAATCGCACACCAATAGTTCAAAATAAAATAATAAAATGCAATGTCATATTTAAATTAAGACATAACTTAGCAAAATATAATAATAATTAATTCTTGCGGCGTGGACGAAGATTGTAGCCGTGGCCGCCACGGCGCCGCATGTCTTTAGCCGGTGGGCCGTCATCATCATCTTCCGTCGCAATTCCATGACCAACCATGTCGTGTCCATCATCTTCGTCTTCAAGTTGGCCGTCTTGGTGGCAGTCGCCATCAATCCTCCTCCGCTCGAAAGAACTCATCACCGATGAGTGGTCTGGAACATAACGGTGAAAGAGATCCGCATCAAGTAGCTTCACCTCCGACGCGGAGAGCCAAGAGTCGTCCGAGGCAGGACGGCCCTTCCATCGAATCAAGAACCTGTGAACATCACCATCGGAAGTTGGGAACACAGCATCCTGCAAAATCCTGTCAGGCAAGAAAACGGTCCGGGAAAACCTCGGAAATGCGTTAGGCAAAGAAGAAAAAGAAGTGTCATCATCAACAGGTGGCTTACCTCCCGTAGAGTCCGTAGGAGAGGGCGATCCAGAAACAATCTCACTACCCACCCCATTAGAATTTTTAGTGGAAATATTAAACGGAGAGGCAGAAAGTTCAGGTGGTGGAGCGACATAAAGCGTTAAATCCGAAACGTTAAAAAACAGGGGAAATTCCCCACTCAGCGGGTAACTGTAATAAATATGCGTTTTCGCCCAACTTCTTTAACACTCGAAAAGGACCGGCCCGCCTATTTGCTAATTTCTTTATGGTGCCCGAAGGCATCCGTTCAGGGGTTAAACGCACCATTACCAAATCACCAATATTCAAGTGGACCGCTCGCCTATTTTCGTTAGCATTCGATTGATAAATAGCATATTGTTTAGCTAGCGTCTCGCTAATTTGCTTATGGAGATTGTGAACGTGCGAGGCAAAATCCTGGGCAAAATGACTAGATTTGAAAGATGGGGGTAGCGGTACTAAATCAAGAGGCACGGGTGCCTTATAACCATGTACAATTTCATTTGGAGACAACCCAGTGGACCTATTCCGTGAATTATTATAAGCTATTTGAGCATGAGGAAGAATAAGGTCCCACGTACCTTTATGATCGCCTACTAAACAACGAAGTAATCCACCCAAACTTCGATTGACCACTTCCGTTTGCCCATCCGTTTGGGGATGATAGGCCGACGAAAACATAAGTTTTGTACCCATAAGCTTCCAAAGCGTCTTCCAAAAGTAACTAGTGAATTTGACGTCCCTATCAGATACTATCGTTTTTGGAACGCCCCGATGCGCCACGACCTCTTTGAAATACAACTTAGCAACATGGGATGCATCGTTGGTATTGTGACTAGCGATAAAATATGCCATTTTAGAAAATCTATCGACGACGACAAGGATGGAATCGTGTCGCCGAAATGTCATAGGTAAACCCAAAATAAAGTCCATACTAACGTCCTCCCAAGGAACCGACGGGATAGGAAGAGGTGTATAAAGACCCGCGTTGGTCTTGTTACCTTTTGCTAATTGACACACACGACAACTCCCAACGATCTTATTAACCATTGGCTTAAGTCCAGGCCAAAAGAATTTATCTTCCACTAGTGTTATCGTTTTATCCCGGCCGAAATGTCCCCCTAGCCCTCCACTATGTAGCTCCCATACAATGAAATGGCGTAGTGAAGAGCGGGGAATACACAGTTGCGTATGCCTAAATAAATAACCGTCACGAATGTAGTATGCCGAAATAGTAGAGGGAGCCTGTTCCTGAGCGGCTAAGTAAATGTCCTTAAAATCCGGGCATAGGACGTACTCGTCTTTAATGCGTTCAAATCCTATTACCGTCACCTCCATTTTAGATAATAATAATGTGACACGACTAAGGGCGTCCGCCACACGATTTAACGTACCCTTAAGGTGCTTAATAATGATTGTGTACTCCTGAAGATAGGAGACCCATTTGGCGTGCCGAGGGCTGATTTTACTTTGAAAGTTTACGAATTTTAGCGCTTCATGATCCGAGAGGATTACAAATTCTTTCGATATAAGGTAGTGTCGCCAATGTTGGAGACAACGTATTACTGCATAAAACTCACGATCATAATTGGAATAATTTAATTTTGGGCCCGCAAGTTTCTCGCTAAAGTACCCAACCGGATGTCCCTCATGGCTTAGCACCCCCCCAATTCCTATCCCCGAGGCGTCACATGATAGTTCAAACACTTTATTAAAATCCGGCAACCGTAGTAGTGGGGCTTCGGACATCCGATCCTTAATCATTTGAAACGCGCTAGAGGCCGATTTGGTCCATTTGAAATCACCTTTCTTCATACATTCAGTTATTGGTGTCATGATGCTACTAAAATTGCGAATGAATCGTCTATAAAACGTGGCCAATCCATGAAAACTCCTAACCTCCCTAATATTTTGTGATTCCGGCCATTCTTTAATCACTTGGACCTTCTTAGGGTCAACATGTATACCCTCGGCACTCACTATGTATCCTAAAAATTCCACGGAAGTCACACCGAACGCGCACTTCTTAAGATTAATGAATAAGTTCTCTTGGCGCAATGTAGTAAGGATTGTTCGCAAATGAGTTTCATGATCGATCGGCGAAATACTAAACACCAAAATATCATCGAAATAGACTACGACAAATTTTCCCATGTACGGCTTAAATACTTGAGTCATTAATCGTGAGAAGGTACTGGGTCCGTTGGTGAGCCCCTCTCCTAGCACTAACCACTCGTAAAGCCCGTCCTTAGACTTAAAGGTCGTTTTCCATTCGTCTCCCTCCCGAATTCTTATTTGGTGGTAACCACTCTTTAAATCCAATTTTGAAAACACGGTGGCACCGGATAACATATCCAATAGATCATCCAAACGGGGAATGGGAAACCTATACTTGACAGTTATTTTATTAATGGCCCGGTAGTCTACACACAACCTCCAAGACTTATCTTTCTTCGGGACCAACAAGGCAGGGACGGCACAAGGGCTTTTACTATGGCGGATAAATCCCTTTGCTAATAAATCGGAAATTAATATTTGTAGTTCATTATGTGCGGAGGGATTAAGTCGATAATGGGGTTGATTAGGCAAGGATGAGCCCGGGACGAAATCAATTTCGTGTTGAATGTCCCGGATGGGTGGCAATTTGGAAGGCAAATCTACCGGATAGACGTCCTTATATTCATCCAATAACGTGCGCAGAGATAACGGTAGGTTCTCTAAAGACGGTGACTCTTCCTTAGCTTGTAGGCATACCAACACATAAATGACGCCATCTAGAAAGGTCTCGCGTTCTAACTCTTTCCTACTTATAAAACTTATGGTTTTCCTTTCCGCAGGCACCACTGTGTCCTTGGAAGCAACCGACGGGTCCTTAGGTGGTGTGGGTTTCAAAACAATGGTCTTACCATTGAACTTGAACTCGTAAGTGTTGGGTCTGCCAAAATGGGTCACGTCATAATCATAAAGTCATGGACGTCCTAGTAAAACGTGACATACATCCATAGGGATGACATCGCACCACACTTTATCAACATAGCTCTTCACTGTGAGCGGTACCAAACATCGTTTAGAAACTGCGATAGACGTTTTGTTCACCCATGCTATCTTATACGGATGTGGATGCGGCTCGGTGACTAAGTTCATTTGAGTGATGGCATTCTCCGAAACGACGTTCATACTACTTCCGCTATCGATTATTAACTTACACCACTTGTCACCGTTCTTAAAATTTACCGAAAAGATATTTGTCCGATTGTAATCGTCCATCGCACGTGGTGTATTCAGAATACATCTCATAACCATCATAAAAGAGTCGTCATCAATATCACTCGGCTCGGCGTCAGACTCAGTACCGGCCTCATAGACGATCTCAGTGGGATCAGACGTGGACTCTAATAGTGCTAGTGGTTTACTCTTAGTGGGGCACTCGCTAGAGTAATGTCCTTGGATACCGCAAGAATAACACGTGGCGTTTGTCTTATTTATCCGTCCTACTGGAACTCTCTCGCCCGTGGGATTCCTAGTGTTCCTAGCGGTGATAACTACCGAATTCGAATCAGTCGATCGAAATCTTCCTTTGTCCCTCATGGAGGACGAAGGTGGGGCTCCTAAAAGGGATTTTCCCTTCTGGAAAGCTCTTCCCTTGGACTTGTAAGCGTTGTGCTTCTCTATGTCTAAAGCAGCATTGAATGTCGTGTTAAGGTCCGTATGACCATAACGCAATAGCTTGCCTTGGATGTCTGGGTTAAGCCCCTTACGAAAGCGAGATAATGTAACTTCGGGCATTTCCCGTATGTCACACCGCACCATCATATCTTTCAGAGTTCCCATATACTCCGATACCGATTTGCTACCCTGACGATGGGTGGCTAACTCGTCGAACATTTGCGTTCTGTGATACGCAGGGACGTATTGGTCAGTCAAAAGTGCCTTCATGGCAGCCCACCCAATTGGGGGTGCCCCATTCACGGTACCTAAACGCCTCTCTTCGTTCAACCAGAATGTTTTGGCTCTACCCAAAAGCATCATCCGTGCAACTCGCACCTTCTCACCATCCGTCAGATTCTTCCACTCAAAATAACACTCGATCTCCATAGTCCAGTTTAAAAATACTTGGGGCTCACCCAGTCCATCGTATGATGGTGGATCAATTTTAACGGCTCTAGTTACATCGAACTCATGAGGAGCACGGGGCGCTTGCTCATCGTTCTGATTACGATACTGGTTTGGTCTCTCATCTCGCTGGTCGGCAACGGGATTTCGAGGCGCCGCTTGATTGAAAGCTAACCCTTGTATTAACTGCGTTAGTGCATCGAACTTAGCATTAAATTCGTCTCGAAGCTCCGCAATCGTTGCAGGAGCGTGCCCGTCATCATGGTTATCTGCCATGGTGGAAACGGTTGGGAGATATTCCGTACCACGCCTCGTGGGCATACAACAATGGGACCAGAAATTTAAAAAAAAAAAATTTTTTTGTTTTGTTTTGAAGTTCGCAGACAAGTTATAAATTCTAGACCGCTATTCGCAGACCAACTGGACAGAATTACGACGTTTCCAATTTTCAGACCGACCTAACGAGGACGAATCGAAAAATTTTCAGTTTTAATGTTGCTTGAAATACGTGCAGGAAACTCCAGAAAAATTTTCAGATTTTTTTGAAAAGTTTTTAAATTCCGAGATTTTTACTAAATGCAGACCAATCCGAAAATTTTAGATTTTGACCGTGCTAACGAACGCACCGACTAGAGGACGGATAACCTACAGATCTGAGATTAAGGACGGTGTCGAGATAGAACTCAACACAACCTCGCTTTGATACCAAAATTGATGTAGCACGTTCCTACGAGCCTACACGGGGACGTCCAGGATAACCTCGATACCTTACACTCTCTCGACTTGGCACGATAACTAAACGCAGCGGTACAATTAGGTTATTTATTTCTCGCGCTAACGTGCGGATAGCCAACCCGCTAGAGATCGTATCACGGCTAGAGGCCAAGATCCGATCAAGCTAAAAGGACGAATATTTGCGTCCGAACGAGCTTTGTTGTACCAAAGAAAGATCCACCAAAATAAATCCGATTCGCAAACGGTAGATCTTTCCCCAACAAGAAAATAACAAGGTTCGCCAAACCTTTCGATAGTATCCGGAAGATCAAACAAAAATACAAATCTATTAAAGAAAACACCGCGAGAAATTTTTCTTGCTTCGAGAAATCACGCAAAAATCGTCCACCACAAAAACGATCTAAGAAAGGAGTTCTCTTGAGTAGAAATTTCGTTACCCCTCTCGGAAACGTAGATCCGAGATATTGGATCCACTAGAAAATAATCGCTCTCCTTTGGAACACGGAAGGGGCTCCAAATGATGAAGAAACTCGTTCGTCTTCCTCGCCTTTGCACCGGAGAGATTCACCAAACCGTAGACTCTTGCACTTGATATCTTCTCCTCCAATATTGATTGACTTAGAGAAAAATCCGTTGAAGAAGATTTCGTAGATGAAGATTGAGATTGAAGTGGAAGAAGAAGGTACGGAAAGAGAGTTGGAGAGAAAGAGAGATTGAAAGAGGGAGAGAGAGGGGGCCGAACTTGGGAAGAACCAAGAGAGGGGGCGGCGGCAATATGAGAGGGAGAAGAGAGGAGAGGAGAGAAATTAGGTTAGGCAATTTTTCAATCAATAATATTCTACCTTTTTAATTCAATTCTTAGCCTTATATAGGCCTTACAACATAAGTGTTAATAGCACACCAAACATAGCGCTAATCGCACACCAATAGTTCAAAATAAAATAATAAAATGCAATGTCATATTTAAATTAAGACATAACTTAGCAAAATATAATAATAATTAATTCTTGCGGCGTGGACGAAGATTGTAGCCGTGGCCGCCACGGCGCCGCATGTCTTTAGCCGGTGGGCCGTCATCATCATCTTCCGTCGCAATTCCATGACCAACCATGCCGTGTCCATCATCTTCGTCTTCAAGTTGGCCGTCTTGGTGGCAGTCGCCATCACTTCAGTGTACTCCACGTAGATGCTTGAATGTATACAGATTCAGTTCTAAAATCTTAAACATGAAACAGGTATTAAGTCCTACGAAATAGACTTTAATCTCATATCTCCCGATGTTTTAGATGTAAGAACCTTACATAAGCCCTTAGTAAGGACATCTGCTACATTATCTTTTGTTCTCACGTCTAGCAGAGAAATTATTCCCTGACTAGTGAGATAGGTCAACCAGGCATGTTTCATCCGTAGTTGTCTTCACTTTCCATTGAACAGTGTATTAGTTGCAATGGTTTTTGTGGCTTGATTATCACAAAAATTGATATAGAGTTCATTTTTAGACTCGTCATTGGAATGTCCATTATCCACTATACTTCTTCTGCAGCTGAAGCGAGAGCATAGAGTTCTGATTCCATAGAAGATAGTGAAATGCACGTCTGTCTCTTAGACTTCCAAGCTATGTATACAACAGCTCCTCATAGTGTAAACACAAAATCACTAATGGATCTGTTATTACCAATATCTGAGCACCAGTAGGCGTCAGAGTACCCTTCAATCACATGAGGATGTCCACTGTAACATAAATCATACTTTTCAGTGTACTTTAAGTATCGCATTAGCCTGTTTAAGGCATCCCAGTGGTCCTTTCAAGGGTTACTAGTGAATCTACTTAACATGCCGACTGTAAAGGCTATGCCAGGTCTAGTGCAGGTAGTATCATACATGAGACTTTCTATGAGTTTGGAGTAATCCAACTGTTTGATAGGTGAACTGTCATGAGGTTTCAGTCTATTATTGTAATCGTATGGAGTCTCAATCTTTGTTTTTATCATAACCCCACTTTCTAGTAGATTTCAGATATAGTGACTTTGACTTAGGGTAATACACTTGTCAGTGAAGTTCACCTTCATTCCTAGGATGGTTTTTACCACACCTAAGTTTGTCATGCTAAACTGTTCCTTCAGGGTAACTTTGAAGTCTTCCACCTCAGACTGATCAGTACCCAGAATTAGCATATCATCAACGTACAAGCATATAAGGGTGACTGTACTTGAACTTGTTCTGATATACACACATTTATCTGAGAGGATTGATTTAAAACCAATGCCTTTAACACAAGTGTCAAATTTTTCGTGCCACAACTTGTGCTTGCTTCAATCCGTAGAGTAACTTAATCAACTTACAGATCTTATTTTCTAGACATTCGATGACAAACCCTTCAGGTTAGTGCATACAGATCTCCTCAATCAGATCTCCATTTAGAAATGCAGTCTAGATGCAAGGTTTCCCTCGTATACATGAGCCAAGCAATCACGGGTGCAACGGAAAATTCACGAACATTGTCCATATGGATTGAGAGGCATTGAAGGCCAACTGTTTGGAATATAGTCTGCGTTATGATTATTCCAATCTGCCTAGTCATGAGGTCGCGGAAAACAGGACAATCCTCGTCGAAAAAATTAAGTGTATGAAGGTGTTTCCTGAAGGATTCTCTCCATTTACGGCAAGTCGAAGAGGCGACGATGATTTCCCTAGCTCTTCCTATACGGGAGAGAATGTTACCAATGACTTCCACAGGAAGGTTCTCCATACACAAACAAGAAAGTATAAACACTCAGCGGCGGTTCACTTTGCATGCCCTTGGAAGGCAGCTATCTGTATACATAAGAGCCCGTGTTGGACACAGGAGCGGTTTTAATATCACACATCTTGCCTTCCTGCATCAGCTGTTTATAAATGAAAGGACTCAGGGTCTTATGCAAAATGAGTATTTGAATCAAGGTATATAATGAGAACAATTTAAAAAAGTATCCCAATCATGCATGCTAAAAGCTTCAGCCAAACAGTAATAAGAGATAAGATTTCTTCCATTAATGGCACAAGATGAGCAATCAATTTAAGGGATGTGTTAAATTCCACAGCCGACCAGGACTGGTATATGGATTTGAGAGTAAAAATAGACAGCAATTGAACAAGAATACGTTGCATACAAATCCGTTCAGAACTCGAGCAACCAATCTCTAATTCGTTTAAAAAAACTCAAATCCAACACAAAGTATTCAACAAGAAAAAAAACAATCTTAATATCACACGGGACAAAAGTATTTTCCAATGCCACAACTTTTTCTTCAGTCCTTGAGGATCTGCCATTCATCTTAGCAGACAACCCCATTTCTCGAAGAAATCATGGGAAGCAAGTATCGCATCTTAGGGTGAATGGATCTATCCTTGAAAGTTAAGCCCTTAAAATGAATCAAGCTCGGGTCCGCTAAAACACATTAGCAGCTGAAATTCTGGCATAGAAATCTTTCAACATAAAAACAATACCTCCCCCTCCGCATCGATAGATCGAGAATGAGGAAGAAAGACTGGGGAAATCTATGATGGTGGCTTTCTCCGCGCGCGATGATGATCTTGGTTAGGAGGAGTTCCTATTTCGGCGAAGCAGAACCTGAATTTGGGATTTGTGGGAATAAATCGAGAAATTGTGATGTTTTTTTATCGAGGGGAGGACAGACGGAGACTGTAGAGTGGTTGTCATGTCGGACAACAGTCATCGCTTCTTCCCTTCCTCTCTCTTGACGCCTCTCCGGCCGGTTGAAGTTCCTTCTCTCCGGGGAAAGCTTCCTTCCCGGAACTTGACGCTGGGGACGACCCGCTGGCCTCCACGGCGGCCTATTAACGGGGACCTGAAAGCGCCTCTCCTCTTCCCGACGCTCCAGAGCCGCTACGGGCCTCCTCTCTTTCTGCCTCCTCGGCTCCGCCCTCATGGGCTCCTCTCTTCTTCTCTCCTCTGGCTTCTTCCTTTCCGGCCTTCGGGGCTCCTCCCATCTCCTGGGCACGGGAACCTTCTCATTTTCCTCCTCCTCCCTGGTCAGCCTGGCCAGGAAGCCGCGGTTAGAGGCCTCCCCCTGCACAAACTTATTATCCCTCTCGATGAGCTCTTCGTAGGACATGGGAGAATCCCGACTGATCTCTAACTTGAAGAGGCATTCCCTCAGGCCAAACGTCAGGGCAAGTTGCAGGGTGATGCCATCCACCTCATGGTTGTCCAACACTTCCTCCTGCAACCGGTCAATGTAGCGCTCCAATGTCTCCTTCACCTCTTGCACCAGATAGAAGAGGGTCGTTGCCTCCTTCTTCCTCTTCTTGGCCGTGGCGAATCGCATCGTCACTCCTCAGCGCAGATCCTCGAAGCGGTAGTTGGAACCTACTGCCAGCTGGTGGAACCAATCTCTGGCCTTTCCTCGGAAGGTGATGGCAAAAAACCTACACTTGAAGGAGTCTGACATGGTTCGGATGGAGGCTACATCCTCAAACCACTGGAGGTTTCGGGCAGGGTCATCCCTCCCAGAATAGTAACTCGTTACTGGCTCACTAAAGCCCTCCGGCACGGGAGCGGCAAGAATCTCCTCACAGAATGGGCTCCTTCCACCTGCCTGGCGACGATCCTCCACCTGGCGAGCAACACCCTCATACTCGCCAGAAGGCCGAGTATCCCAGGACCTCGCCTGCTCTTCCACCTCTCAGATTGCGAACTCTTTGTGAGCTCTGCCAGTAGAACTGCAGCCTCTTTGGTTACTCTAATTCTTCCTCCACATGCTTCTTCCCTGCTCGCTGAGGGGGACCACCGTCCCCGGATGGAAGCACGCGATAAGGCGAGGTCGTCGTGCCTTCTGTGCGAGGAAGAAGAACTGCTCGCATGGTGTCCTCCAAGCGCTACGCGAAGACTTCGAAGTCTGCTCGCGTCACGAACTCGCCTTCTCACCATACTTTCTCCCTCTGACTATGATCCACGCTCACCGCACCAAAGTGTTGACTCCAGGAAAATCCTAGCTCCAAAATTCGGATCAATGCAGCCAGAGGCTACTCGCCCAGCAGTCCAACAAGAAGGCTCGACTGACGACGATGAAGGAACTAGAATGGGGACAACAGTACCCCAGGTGCTGCGGCAGGGAGGTCCCACCACGTACCCGAAAGCTCAAAAGAGACTTCCCCTCCACAACCAAAATTGGTCGAGCAGGGTACGAGGAAGGCACCGACTTGGCGGGTATCAAGAGTAGCGGCCAAGGATGACGAGTCCAAGAATTCGGAAACGGGGTTCCAAAAACTCAAGTTTAGGTGTCAATCCAAGTACCCCTGGGGTCCTATTTATAGGAAAACCAAAGGGAGGGGGGTCTTATTTATACCCCACCCAACCCGGCGACCAGGCGACATTGAGGCGACCTCGCTTGGAAATAGGCGAGTATCACTTGTGGTCGCCCACCTTGTGGCGAGTATCAGGGCTACTCGCGCGAGTTTACCCATACTCGCCCAGGCCTTCTGTTGCTCCTGCTGGCTGAGCTGTCTTGAGTCTTCAGCTTCTGACTTCTGCATTGACCTTTTGACTTTGATTTCTGCCTACGTGGCTTTGACTGGGCCCCACCCTCGGAGAATAAGGGTTGTACACCCGTCAAGGCCATTGCACCACCGCAAGTCTTCGCCGCCACGCTTGCACCACATCATCTCCTTCAAGACCGGTAGAGATCGTCTCCTCCAAGACCGGCGGCTATTTCCTCCAAAGCTGGTGGATACGGCGAGAGTCTCGTACGTGAGAAGAGAAGAGAAAAACAACGCTCGGTACCAACGGCTCCGCCGCCAACGCACGGTGTTGCACCAATGATAACCACCGGCGACATCCTACAAAGGTCTCCCACCCCTTGTGGCACCAAGATCAAAACGACAGCGGCGGCGGCGGCGACGGTGGCTCCTACCAAAACCTATTCTGAATATGCGGCTCCTCCCCTTTTTTCCACGTGAACAAGAAAAAAAATATGGGTGGTTGTTTTAATTCCCACGCAAGAGAGAGATAGGGAGAGATCTCTCTCTGTCTCTACAAGGAAAAACAATTTGATGGCAGTTTCCTTTTCTTTTATTTCCTTTTTTTTCATAAAACGCGTGGCTCACCGCCATGCATGGTGTTGAAACCGGGAACCGGTCTCATGTGGAGTTCGGATCATTTCCAAAGTTGGATCCGAACAAAAAAACAACATAATGGCACCACTTCCAGTGTGCGGTCTGCGCAATGCCTCGTTATCTTTTCACACTTTGTTACACGTTTATTTTTGGTGCTCACTTTGCGATATGTAAGTACAATGGCAAAATCATCTCGAGGAGCATGTTGATGAGATAATTTTCTCCTAAGTGTGAAAAAGGCTAGCCACTCTTTGACCATGCTTTTCAAGCATGTGTTTCATGCCAAGTGTGAAAAGGGGTAGTCGTCGTTGACTATGAAATCAACATGTTCTCTTAAAGGAAGCTTCTAGGAAGGTGGCCAAATGAAACTTCATATTATTCGGCATGTGTTCTTTGACCGAGGGAAGCTTCCTCCACATGCTATATACCACAATCTACCCCTTGATTTTAGCCTTATAAATATGCATGAAAGAGGAGGGGTAAAACATCCACTTCTCTCTCATCTCAAGCATTGAAAGAGTTTCTAGAGAGGCCTTTGTGGCAAACGTCTTAGTTTGAGTAGAGCTTTCGGACGTCTCTGTGACGTTGACGAGGAATACTTCGCCTACACGGATTGAATCTGGAGCAGACTTGGGCAAGGATTCAAAGAGACATCTTGGAGAGGATTTGTGTAATCCGTCTCGTCCGCCACTGTCGGTAACTTGCAATTTTTGCTACTATTTATTGTGTAATATTGTGTGGTGCGAAGTTGGTGAAGATCCTGTGTGGATCGAGGAGGGAAAACCTTGTAATTGTCTATCTGTTTTACACATTTTTAGTGGCGGCTTTTCGGGTTGGACTCTGATCGTCCCGTGGTTTTTATCCTATTGGGTTTCCACGTTAAATCTCTGTGTCACATTTATTGTTGTTATTTTGTGCTGTGTTTTTGATTGTGTATCGGCATACCGCTAAGCGGTCGTGTAGGTACTTGCTCGAACTAATTTTCACACTTTGCTACACGTTTATTTTTGGTGCTCACTTTGCGATATGTAAGTACAATGGCAAAATTATCTCGAGGAGCATGTTTGGATAAATACTCATAACTCTCCGTCTTCATGATTAAGATGATTATTTTTTCGCTTCAACCATCTACAACAAAAAAATTTAATTGTCAAGAGGAGATGGTTAAAGTGCCGAGAGTTATGTACACAAGATTCTCATATTTTTTTCATCAAACCTACGAGCGAGTAATTTCATGATCCTGAGAGGGCGTTCAAGTTGTAAGACCCTCTTCCAAAAGCTAGGAGGGCCTTATGTCTAAGGCAAGCATCTTGAGAGGCGAATCACCTTAAGTAAGGAATTCGTTCCTTCTTATGGCGAGCCAACTCCAAAAAAACTCTGCCTTATAAGGCTTTAGCACATCACAATAAATCTCAGCACATCATCACAATCAATCTCACTTTTCTAAATAAAGAAAATGGGGAAAAATACTCTAAATCTCACTTTTCGACCTTTGCATTGAAACTCATCTCTAAAATTGACTCATGTGTTATATGTTCTTTAAATAAATTATATGCACAGTATCAAAGAACAGATTATCTGACGATATAATAAACATGGGAACTTAATTGAGTTACAATACCACCGTCTCCATTGAAGGTAGAGGACAATGGGAGAGATGATACCTGTAGAGGATTCTCTTGAAGTAATTGCTGCCCTGCTGAAGTGAGAGGAAGGTGAGCAGAATGTGGAGGTTGACCTATGTGAACCAAGAAAGGACCATAAAACTCAAGCAATAGAAATAATTAGCTAAACATAAAAAAAAAAGGTTCCTATCAACCTATGAAGCAATAGAAACAAATAGTGAAATATAAAAACAAAAATCATAACAGAAATAAAAAAAGAATTTCAAAAATTACCAATAAACCCTTAGACCGACGCCTTTTACAATGAAAAGTATAGAAATTGTATAGAAGCAAAATAAGGAAGAGTTTAGACAAATCGGAGATGGAATCTTTCTAGTGGCAGCATGCCAGCATGTGTAAATTTCCTGAAAGCAAGTCCATTTCCTGAAATTGTATAGAAGCAAAATAAGGAAGAGTTTAGACAAATCGGAGATGAAGGCTTCGTTTGGGGGGATTTATTTTCACTGGTCAAACGGTTACTACCGCATGAACAGAACCTTAATTAAGGTCTGATTCATGCGATCGTAACCGCTTAGAAGAGTGAGATTTAGAGTATTTTTTTCCCTTTTCTTCATTTATAGTCGATGAGTCTAGAAAGGCAATCTCGACGGGTAGGGCTGGGTTATAAATAGACCCCCTCCCCTCCCAAGATTTTCCTATAAATTGGACTTCATGGGTACCAGGAATTGCACCTTTGGCTGAGCTTTCAGAGTCCGTTTTCGAAGACTTGGACCGTGAGATATTGACCATCCCCCTTGGTCGCCAGGTAGTTGCCGTCCTCGTACCCTGCTCGGCCATTTTGGTTGTGGAGAGGAAGTTTCTTCTAACTTTTTGGGTACGTGGTGGGGTCTCTCCGCCGCAGCACCTGGGGTCCTTTTTGAGTTCTCTTAGTCTCTTTATCCTTGCACCTCGAGCCGTGGAGTTGGATCGCCAGACCAGTAACTTTAGGCTGCCTAGATCCGAACATTTGAAGCCGGGATTTTCCAGGTTTCAACACTTTGGTGCGGTGAGCGTTGACCGCAGCCGGAGGAGGAAAATCTAGCAAGAAAGCGAGATGGTGGAAGGAGGCGAGCAAGAAGGTATAGTCGACAACTCGGCAGGTGAAGGCGAGTATGTGACAAGGGCGAATTTCAATGATTTCGAGTGGAGGATAGAGGAGACATTGAGAGCAATGTTGCTTCCTCGCGCGGAGATCATGGCGACCTCGCCTCGTCGCGTGACTCCGTCGGAGGACTGTGGTCCCTCTAGGCAACCAGTAAAGGAGCAGGTGAGGGATGAACCGGAGCGACTAGTGTAGTCGCAGTTCTACCCGACGAGCTCCCAGAGAATCTAGTTACGAGATGAGGAGAACCCGACGAGGTTCCAGGATACTCGCGGGCATAGGTGGCAATTATGGTGGCGTTTCTCGCCAACTCAAAGATCGTCGCCAACAAGGAGGAAGGAACTCATTCTGCGAGGCCCCAATTCGGGAGGGGTTCATGGAACCTGTTTTGAGCTATTACTCAGTCTTGTATGATCTCATCCGTCACCTCTAGTGGTTTGAGGATGTTGTCTCCATCCGGAACATATCAGACACGTTTAAATGCGGGCTCTTTGCCATCACCTTCTGGGGAAAATACATAGATTGGTTCCATCAATTTGCAGGGAGTTCCATCTATTGCTTTGAGGACCTGCATCGAGGGTTGACGATGCGATTCACCGCGGTGAAAAAGAGGAAGAAAGAGGCAACAACACTTCTCTATTTAGTACAAGGAGTGCACGAGACGTTAGATAATTATATCGACTGTTTCCAAGAGGAGGTTCTGGACATCCAAAAGGTGGATGACTTCACCCTGCAGCTAGCCATGACGTTCGACCTAAGAGAAGGCCTCTTCAAGCTGGAAATCAGTAGGTATCCTCCCATGTCCTATGAAGAGCTTATCGAAAGAGCCAATAAGTTCGTTCAGGGGGAGTCGTCGAACCGTGGCTTCTTAGCAAAACTCACGAGGCTGACCAGGGATGAAGAGGATGAAGAGGATAAAGTTCCGGTGCATGGGAAGAAGGAGGAGTCTCGGAGGCAGGAAGGGAAGAAGAAAGTGGGAGGAAGGCTAGAGGAGTCAAGAAGGAGGGAAGAGCCCAGGAGGGAAGAGTCGAGAAGGAGGGAAGTGAGGAGGCCCCTTGTGGCTCCGGAGCATCGAGAAGAGGAGATGAGGTATCAGGTTTCGGTAAACAGGCCGCCGTGGAGGGAAGACCCTAGCACCAAGGTCAAGGAAGAAGGTTCTCCCCGGAGAGGAGGAATCACAATCAACAAGAGAGGCATCACCGAGGAGGACGCGGAGAAGCGATGGTCATTTCCCGACAGGGCAATAGACATCACCGAAGGAAAAAATCGAAGGAGGCACCGGATAGAGGTTATCCCTTCTATTGTGAGTTGCATCAGGTGGAAGGGCACGAGACAATGGCTTGTCCGGACTTCTTGGAATCTAGGAGGAGGCTAGGAGGAGGAGCGGGAGGAGGAGAGCAGCATAGGCAGGAAGCACCAGCCGAGCTAGTGGTGTTTCGAGCCTCTGTTCGAAGGAGGAACAAAGACCGAGTCGACTAAAGAGGTCATGAGGAGGTTGTCCAAGGAGTAGGAGTAGGAGTGATCCATGTGGGAGTAGGGCTAGGAGCTTCCCGCAAGGGAAGTCTCCATCAGATCTACCGCAAGAGTGTCGCCTCGACCTCTCAAGAACCACCCTCGTTGGATGAGATCACCTTCTCGGAGGACATGTTGGGGAATAAAACCCCTTTCATGATGCCCTCGTGATCCAGACAGCAATGAAAGACTTCACCGTCGACCGAATCCTTGTGGACAACGGGAGCTCGATAAATGTCATCTTCAAAAAGACGTTCAACGGGTTGGGAGTAGAGGCATGTAGAGTGGTGGCTTCAGATGGTCCCCTCTTTGGCTTCTCGGGAGAGAAGAAAGAGGTGGAGGTAGGAGCAGACTTGCTGGTAACACTTGGTGACACTTCGATCCAGTGTTGGTTCGTCATCGCGATGCACCAAGTTGTTACAGTGCGATCTTCGGGAGGCCGCTCCTCAACTTCTTCAAGGCCGTCCCATCCTCCTTCCATCAATGCTTGAAGTATTGTCAAGGAGACATCCAGGTGAGGATCATGAGCGATCCAAGGGCTGCTCTAGAATGCTATCTGAACGTCGTTAGCACCATCAACTAGATGGAGGACGCGGAGGAGATGGAGAATGTGATGGAAGGAATGGCTAGGCTAGAGGCCGCGAAAGAGGTGGAAGTGTTATCGGAAGGTGGGAAGCCAGGGTTACTCAAAATCGGAGGAGACCAGTGAGAAGATGGAGATGGTGGCGTGCCTGCAAGAGAATGTGGACATCTATGCTTGGAGCATTGCAGAGATGTCAGGAATCAATGCAGAGGTTGCCTGCCACCACCTCAATCCGGACCCCGAGGTCAAGCCCATCCGCCTGAAGAAGAATACAAGCATCATTGCGTTGGTTGAGCCCATTAGAGAGGAAGTAAGGAAGCTGCTTGAGGCAGACCGTGTCAAAGATCCAATATCCAGGCTGGGTCTCGAATGTTGTAATGGTGAAGAAAGTCGGAGAGGGCTGGAGAATGTGTATTGATTTCTCTCGTCTTAATAAAACTTGCCCGAAGGATTATTATCGCTTGCCTTGAATCGATGCGCTTGTTGATTCTGCGGTCGATTTTTCTTTGATGAGCTTCCTTGACGCCTTTTCGGGATACCACCAGATCCGGATGCACCCCTCCGATCGTCACGATGTCTCCTTCATCACCAACGATGACTGTTACATCTATAAGATGATGCCCTTCTGGTTGAAGAGTGCGGGGGCTACCTACCAGCGGATGATGGATCAAGTATTCAAGGAGCAAAAGAGACGGAATCTGGAGGTGTATGTAAATGATCTCTTGGTTAAAAGCAAGAGCGTCCAGGAGCATGTCATCGATTTTGTGGAGACCTTTGCGACTCTTCGAAAGTTCAAGATGAGGCTCAACCCGACGAAGTGTGTGACATGTTTGGGGCAGGAAGAGGGAAGTTTTTGGGGCATCTTCTCACCCCGAAGGGAGTAGAGCCCAATCATGATAAGGTTAAAGCTATCTTGGAGATGATGTCCCCGAAGAGCACCAAGGAAGTCCAAAGGCTGACAAACCTTAGTCGCTTCTTGTCGAAGGCCGGAGAGAAGTGCTCTCCTTTCTTCAAAACTCTTTGAAGCAGCCACAGTTTGTGTGTCCGGAGGAGTGTAAGAGTGCTTTTGAGAAGCTCAAGCAGCAGCTAACCCAGACACCTCTACTTTAAGGCTTGGAAGATGGTGAAGATCTACTCCTCTATCTAGGAGTATGAGCAGAGGCGGTAAGCTCGGTGCTAGTTAGAGAAGAAGGGAAGGGACAGCTACCCATATACTACGTGAGCCGGGTGCTCAGGAAATCGGAGATGCAGTATCCCATCCTGAAGAAGCTAGCTTTCGTCGGTAGTGTAGGCTAGGAAGCTCCAGCCTTATTTTCAAGCTCACTCCATCTGAGTCGTGATTGATCATCCTCTCCGAAGTATCTTGGACGTGGTGGAGCACTCGGGAAGGTTAGCTAAATGGTCGGTAGAACTCAGTGAGTTTGATATTTCTTTCTCGCTTAGGGTGGCGATCAAGGCGTAAGCAGTAGCAGACTTCCTTGCAAATTTCTCGGCTGAAGGCAGTAAGAAAGATGACTCATCAAACTTGGTTTTCTGGAAGTTGTTAGTGGACGAAGCTTCGGGCAAAAGCTTTGTGGGAGTGGGCATCGTGCTTGTCCACTCACATGGAACTATGATCAAGCAAGCAGTTGATATCCTCTTTCCCATCACGAACAATCAAGCATAGTACGAGGTCATAGTGGCAGGTTTGTGTCTCGCAAAGGAGTTGGGGATCCAAGACATTTGAGCCTTCACAGATTCGATGGTGGTTGCGTCACAGATCTAGGGAGAGTTCAAAGTACGCGGCGCCATCCTGCAAAGATACTTGGTGAAAGTAAAGAGGTTAATTGAAGGCTTTCAATCCTTCTTCATCGAGCGTGTGCCTAGAGAGGAGAACTCGGCGATAGGCCGTTTGGCCAAGTATGGCCCGAGGGCCGGAGGAATGGTCACCGAGTTGTTTCGACCATCCATCGAAGATGGGGAGATGATGGAGATCAAGCAGCGAACCTCTAGGATGGATTTGCTCGTAGCATTCCTAGTTACTGGCCAGCTCCCGACGGAGGTTGGAGATCAAAGAAAGTTCAGATACAAGGCTGCATACTATTTATTAAATGACGGGGAACTGTATCGCAAGACCATCTCGGGCACCTTGGCCAGATGTGTGTCAAAGATCGAAGTACCTCGAGTTCTGTAAGAGATCCACTCCGGAGAGTGTGAAAGTCATTCTGGGACTCGCACTTTGATACAAAGAATCCTGAGACAATGTTACTTCTAGCCAACCATCCGAAAAGATTCCCAACTCAACGAAGAGATGGTCGATTTAACTGACAAAGGTGTCATCAACCTCAAAAGAGCTGGAATCTTGTTGCAAAATCAATTTATCTTTCATGCAAAGCTTACTGTTGTTTCTTCCAATCATAAGAGCTAGTGCAGTTAACCCCTTTGATTGTTGAGTGACAGGACGAAGACCTTCCAAGAAGAGAAAGGACCTGAGATAGGAAGAAGGCCTCGAGTGTGTGTGTCCTGCAGCCCCCCCCCCCCCCCCCCCCCCCCCCCCCCCCCGCGCGACTGTCATTCCCTATCTAAATGATCTCTCAAATTCTCACCATAAAATAGGATGGAAGCCTCGAGAGTGTGCGTCCCATGAGACCCCCCGAGTGTCGTTCCATACATAGATTCTTCTTAACATCAGGCGGAATAAAGCCTCGAGAGTGTGCGTCCTGCGGGACCCCCCTGAGTGTCACCCCCTGTCCAAGTACCTGCAACCCCAGAAGAAGGCGAGTATGCAGGTATGCGAGTATGCAGGTGTGCGAGCATGCAGGCAGGCGAGTATGTAGGTATGTGAGTGTGCGACCATGACGAGCATCTATGAAAGTCGCAACAACTACAACATCGATCACTCAAACTCACCTCGAGCCTATGAGCCTAGCGAGCACACATCACGTTCGAGCCTAGGAGCCTAACGAGCCTTATAAGTAGGCGAGCATGGAAGAAGCGGGCGAGCAAAAAATTTCTTTTCTTTGAATAAGGTGAGTATTACATTCAAAAATCATAATGACGCCTTGTATAAAGTTATGTCCTAAATCTGTACAAGTCTGACATGGTTTGTCTAAAAAGGCTCCTGCCGACTAGGCGTCATCATCGCCTACATCATCTTCAACATGCTCGTCGCCATCATCATCGTCGCCATCCTCATCGTCCCCATCTTCATCATCGTCCTCCTCATCCTCGGCATCATCATCATCGTCATCGTCTGGCCCAGAAAGTAAGGCACGATCAGGGGAATGGGACTCTTCGGCGAGTAGTCCCGAGATGAGATCCATCACTGTCAAGCTGCTCGCCTCCGGTACAAGATATCCTTTGACCTTCGGCTTATTCAGGATGACATTGTCAGTTTCTCGCGCGATGCCGCATCGAATGTGCGACATCTCATCGACGTGCATCCGAATCTTTTTGCCTTCCCTGGAGGGGCCCGCCGCTGAGGGTTGTTGTTCGTCTGGGCGAGTTTCTAGCTTGGCAACTCTTATTTGAGCGACCTCTAGAGCTACTCGGCAGTCCGCCAAGTCCTCTTCTAGCTTCGACACCTTCGCGGTGTCAAGCTCGACATCCTACGAGTAAGAAAGCAAATAGTTAGTAAGGTGGCCGACGAGTATCAAGAAGCAATGTTGTGGAAGTGTTTTCAATCTAGCTGAAGTTACCTCATAAGCCTTGCATTTGGAGGCTTTCGGCCCAAGATCGCGGATGACCTTGTCCCGCGCCTTGTTCCTCACCTCACCAGCGAGTAAGTTCCTCACGGTCTGGTGAGTAAGCTCCAGAGATCGCATGAGCAATTGCGAGGATCTGACGGGTTCGCGCCCTCGCTAAGGTTCTTGCTCGCGAGTCTTTTCTCTTCCTCGCGGACTCCTTGGCCTTGCCTTTGTCCTTGTCCTTTCCTTTGTCTCTCTTCTTTTGCGAGTATTCGCCCCTCTGAGCCTCAGGCGTGATATCGTCAGCCTCTGGCGTGATATCGTCAGGAAGCGACGATAAGTCTACCGGAGATCCCGGCGACTCCTCATCATCGCGCCTTGCCGAGAAGGAGCGACCTCCTTCGCTGTCGGGAGAGGCTCACGCGGAAGAATGCGAGAAGCTGCAGAAGATGAGAAGATGAGGTTAGTCATCAAGTTAAGGTGAGAAGAACGCCGAAGAATGCGAGTATGATAGATGCACGCCCAACGGTTACCTTCACCAGGGAAGGTCCACTTCAGTTTATTGACACGATGTCGCCAAAAGACAACGTCAAACTTGCGACCTCGAAATGCTTTGAATAGTTGCTCCCTCGGTCCTTCCAGCAGGGGGGAGAAAAGCAGCCTCAGACGGCTGCTGGGATCAGCGAGAAACCCCCTCAAAGTCGTCGTCGCCGCCGCCGCTGCCGACTAGTCGCTCACCCTAGCAATGAAGCTTGTTCGCTATGCCGACCAAGGTGCAGATATGGCTGCACAGAAAGACGACGCCTTCATTAGTCGCTCTGAATGCGAAGATCTTCCTGAAGACGGATAGATCAAAGGCGATCTTCTCAGACCGCATGAAGCAGAGGAAGTCGATGATCGTTGCCACCCCGTTGGGATTAATCTGGGTAGGGACTATCCTAAAATAATGAAATATTTGACAATACTCCGACCATAAAGAAAGTCTCAGGCTGACCTCGAAGTGACGAGTAGGAAGGATGAGCTCGTCCTCCAGGAAGTTGTTGAGCCGCGCAACTTGGTGAGGGTGTAACACCTCCCCTGTAATGACCATATAATATGGGTCCGGCCGGGACCCCACAGCATATAACCGCCACAGCTTTAGTATTAAAAGATGATATTAACTACCCAATCTCATAACTCAGACAACACAGCGGAAACAAACTAAGCCACAGAGATTGTCCATACTACAAAGGAGTCCAACTGGCCTTAAGGCCTTACAAAACAATGTCCAAAACATCAAACATTCCATAATAAAAGACATCCCAACAAAAGGGGAAAGATAGTTTTTCCCTAAACTACCTCGGCATGCAAGCCGGATATAACAAAGTACGAAGAAAGTAATGCAGGAAATCAACTAAGCACTTCGTGAGGCTTTAGGCCTTTTTGGCCGGCGCGCTGGGTCCAGCCTGCGATTCTTGCCCTGCAACCAAATCACAAAGAGCGGTAAACGAGGGTCAGCTATGGCTGACCACAAGCGGTGTAACAACATCCCTCCTCCCGGCCGTCCTAGCGGACCCCGGGGAACTACTTCACCCTGCAAGTCAGCACTTCGTATGCAAATGTACATAAAGGAAAGCAACATAAATACTGGCATGAGTGTCACAAGCATCATGCACGTTTCTATGTTGAGCAGGTAAAAAAAAGGGGCCTAACAATGCAAAATGAGTGCAAGCCCGGGTTTCACCCAAGGCGCCCTAAAGCGTATGAATCTAACACATCATCATACATCACCAACACAAGGGTACTCAATACTTCCCCACAAGGGCATCAAAACCCAAGGCCAAGCGCTCTCGCTGAGACCCACCTCGCCTGGCCCACCATGCCATCGGGCTTGTCTGACAGCTCACACGCTCGGGCCGCCAACAACGCACCAAGACTGATTCTAAGAATTCTGGCCAATCAAAACGTCCCAAGGCCCTGGGCTTACTCTCGGGACAACGTCCACCGATTGCCTCGCCTGGCGACCGTCAACGGACTCAACCGTAGCACAGACATTCTCGTCAGTCGACAATCGAAGGGACTAATCTTGCCGGGACACTCTCCACACGTGAATCTCAGTCTTCACGGGATAGCCAGCCGACCACAAAGACCAATCGCGCCTTCGCACAACACTAGGCATCACAAGCCCCATAATCCGCACATTATTTCTCCGCCCTAAACCCAACATTCGTTACCACATGAAGCTACAAGGGCATCACAACGACGAGTTCGCCGTAATCGGATTTCTAACAAAACCCCTAAAATGTGCGTAAATCAACATCACCGGATCGGACCAACGGCCACAAATCCGGCTTCACCCACAATGCCTAATCCGCTAGCGGAGCGGATCTCTAGTGCAAAACATGCCGGGGACGGACACAATCAACCCGGTGGTTTCTCTTGAACCAAGGCGACCCGGATCCCTCTCACTCGACGGATCCGGTGCCAAAATGCAGAAAAAGAAGAGATGCCAAACGCGCATCCTAAAGACCGGGAGGAAAAATGTCGTTACCTTTTGAGATCTCCTCCTAGCCATAAGAAGCTTGCAAACAAACGGTGGAGAAGAAGCGCCTTGATGCCCTCTACGCACTGCCGGTCTCGGATCGGCGAACGGAGCTCCGAAGCTCCGGCAATGGCGGATTCCCCTTCTTCCTCCTCCTTGCCTCCTCCTCCTTTCTCCAACCTAAGAGAGAGAAAGCCTTGGAAATAATGAGGGTTTAACTCCTCTACCAAGCCCTAAACCCCCCCAGCCATCCATCGCAGCCGTTGGATCAAATTCCAAAAGATTTGGACGGACCGATCTCCTTCTCCGCTCAAAATCGCGGAGCAGAATAAACAGGGCGCACGATCACATGCGCACGGTCACTGGTCGTGCGCGAAGAGGACACTGGTCGTGCGCACTGTTCGAGACAGAACTCCGAATCCTTGCGACTAACGCACGATCATTGCGCACGGTCACTGGTCGTGCGCGAAGAGGACACTAGTCGTGCGCACTGTTCGAGACAGAACTCCGAATCCTTGCGACTAACGCACGATCATTGCGCACGATCACTGGTCGTGCGCGAAGAGGAGAAATGGTCGTGCGCACTGTTCGAGACAGAACTCTGAATCCTTGCGACTAACGCACGATCATTGCGCACGATCACTGGTCGTGCGCGAAGAGGAGAAATGGTCGTGCGCGAAGAGAACTGCTATGGAATTCCTAGCCTATCCCGAGCGCAGCACTACCACCCCGCCTACCTCGCTGAACTACGATTTTTGGGGTGTTACAACTCCACCCCCCTTAAAAGAATTTCATCCTCGAAATTTCAGAATTTAAACAGGAAATTCATAACGCATACCTGGAGCGAAAAGTTCCGGGAAATCCTCCCGCATCGCTTGCTCACGCTCCCAAGAGAATTCGTCTCGCCCGCAGTTGTCCCATCGCACCTTTACAAGTTTGACTTGCTTGTTACGCAACTGCCGGACTTCTGAATCCTCCACGCACACCGGGCGAACCCTCGCCCCCAAGTTCTCCATCACCGGCACCGCCGCCGCTTCGACCACGACACTCGGCTCTACCAAAGCTTTCCTCAGCACGGAGACATGGAAAACGTCATGTAATCCACACAGCTCTGCGGACAACGCCAAACGATAGGCTGCTTCGCCTATACGCTCCGTAACCTCGAACGGACCCAAATATCTCGGACTCAACTTCTTGAGTCGCCGCACCCGCGAAACACCCTTGAACGGCTTGATCTTCAAGTAGACCATGTCGCCCACTGCAAACTCCACATTTCTGTGGCGCGCATTAAAATACTTCGCTTGTCGATCCTGAGCAACCTTCATGCGCTCCTGAATCGTCCGCACAATCTCGCAAGCATCTTCCACCACTTGCTTTCCCAAAAGCTTAGTGTCTCCCACCTCTGCCCAAGACATCGGCGTTCGACACTTCCTTCCATACAAAGCTTCGTATGGCGCCATCTTAATACTCGCCTGGAAGCTATTATTATAGGCGAACTCCACCATGAAAAGGTGGTCCTCCCAACCTTTGCCAAAGTCGAGAGCACACATCCTCAACATGTCTTCCAACGTACGGTTCGTTCGCTCCGTCTGACCATCGGTCTGCGGATGGAACGCGGTGCTAAACTTGAGCTTCGTGCCTAGACTTTTCTGCACTAATCTCCAGTCCTTCGATGTGAATCGCCCATCGCGATCACTAACGATGCTCTTCGGAATCCCGTGCAACCGCACAATGTTTCGAACATAAAGCTCCACGAGCTTCTCCACGCCATCGCTCTTCTTATTCGGAATGAAGTGGGCCACCTTCGTCAGGCGATCCACTATCACCCAAATCGCATCGTTACCCTGCTGCGATCGAGGCAAACCATGCACAAAATCCATAGAGATGTCATCAAATTTCCATTCGGGGATGGGAAGAGGCTTCAAGAACCCGCCGGGCCTTTGGCACTCAGCCTTCACCAAGGCACAAGTCTGACATCGGCTCACGTACTCGGCTACATCCCGCTTCATCCCAGGCCACCAAAAAGATTTCTTCAAATCCGCGTACATCTTTGTACTTCCTGGATGAACAGAGTACTTCGTAAAGTGAGCTTCAAACATCAACTCCTCGCGAAGCTTGCCGAAGCGCGGAACACAGATCCTTCCGTCTCTCCTCAGAATTCCACCAACCATCTCCAAAGCAGTGCCTTCGCTTTGTTGAGCCTCCAACACCAACTGTTGGCACTCCTCGTCCGCACTGGTCGCCTCTCGGATTCGATCTGTTATTTCACACTGCATTTCAATCCAGTTCAAACGGGCTATGCTAGACTCACCTCTAGCCACACAAGAGATGTCAAGAGACTCCAAGTCTCGAATCAAACGCTCGTTATGCGCCTCCATCCAATTACCTTGCCCGGAGTACTTCCTACTCAAAGCATCCGCCACCACGTTGGCTTTACCCGGCGTATACTGAATCTCCATGTCGTAGTCCCCAAGGAACTCGACCCACCTACGCTGCCGCATATTCAGATCCTTTTGGTCTAGGAGATACCTCAGGCTTTTGTGATCCGTGAAGATCTCCACCTTCGCACCATAAACATAGTGTCTCTAATGTTTTAGCGCAAAGATTACCGCCGCCAACTCCAGATCATGGACGGGATAATTCCTCTCATGAGTCTTTAACTGCCTTGACCCATACGCTATCACCTTGCCGTGCTGCACCAGCACGCAACCCAACCCGCAACCTGACGCGTCGCTAAAGATCTGAAATCCTTCCGTCCCACTAGGAAGACTAAGGATTGGGGCAGACATCAATCTTTCCTTCAAATTCTCGAATGCCCGGGCACACTCCGGTGTCCAAACAAACCTCTGGTCCTTGCGAGTGAGTGTGGTGAGGGGCAACGCCATCCGCGAAAAGTTCTCCACGAACCTTCTATAATAACCGGCTAGTCCAAGGAAACTCCGGACTTCCGCCACGGTCCTCAAGACAGGCCAATCCCTAATGGCTTCAATCTTCGCTGGATCTACCGCCACCCCATCTCCACTAATTAAGTGCCCCAAGAAAGCCACCTTCTCGATCCAAAACTCACATTTTGAGAACTTAGCATAAAGCTGATTCTCCCTTAGAGTCTGCAATACTTGCCTCAAGTGAGACTCATGCTCTGCCTCCGATTTCGAATACACCAAGATATCATCTATAAACACCACCACGAACGAATCCAAGAACGGGCGAAAGACCCTGTTCATCAAATCCATGAACACAGATGGCGCGTTCGTCAATCCGAACGGCATCACCGAAAACTCGTAGTGTCCATACCGAGTCCCAAACGCTGTCTTGGCAACGTCCTCTTCTCGAATCTTCAACTGGTAGTACCCCGATTTCAAATCCAACTTGGAGTACACCACCGACCCCACTAACTGGTCGAACAAATCATCGATTCGGGGAATCAGATACTTATTCTTAACGGTCAATTTATTCAATTCACGGTAATCAATACACAACCGCATGCTTCCGTCTTTCTTCTTCACAAACAAAACCGGCGCGCTCCACGGTGAAGAGCTGGGCCTAATGTACCCTTGCTCTAACAACTCCTGCAACTGAACCTTTAACTCGGCCAGTTCCTTCGGTGCCATCCTAAACGGAGGACGCGACACTGGCCTCGCACCCGGTACCAACTCTATCGAAAAATCAATTTCACGCTGAGGAGGTGCTCCCGGAAGCTCCTCGGGGAATACATCCTCAAATTCTTCCACCACCGGAACTTCTCTAATAGCCAACTTTGTGGAGTGAGTCTCCAACAAAGCTAAGAACGCCTCGCCTCCTTGGTTTACCGCACGCCTCATTTGCATAGCGGAAATCAGGGAGTAAGCCACTCCGCTTAGGCCTTCGAACTTGACCTCTGCTCTACCTTCACCTCTCAGGGTTACCACCTTCAACTGGCAGTCGATACTAGCTCGCTGCTCCGCAAGCCAGTCCATCCCCAAGATAACGTCGAATTCGGCTAGTGGCAGAATCGCTGCTACCAACACGAAATCACAATCGCCAAATTGCATCACAATGCGTCCCTTCCTCATGGTAGTCATGAAAGATCCATTCGGCATACGCACACTCAGCTCCACTCCTGCCACTACGGGCTCAGCACCAATCTTCCGGATAAAACTTTCCGCAAGAAAAGAGTGTGACGCCCCCGTGTCGAACAACACTCGAGAGGGGTAGCCCAAAACTAGCACGAACCCTAACCACGTGCAAGACAAACATGAAAGGCCGCAACCTACATTATAGTAACAACCGAAAACTTAAACTTTTCATACCTGTCACCACATCGGGTTGACGTATCGCTTCATGTTGCCCAAGATTATAGGCCCTAGGCTGCACTGGAGGGAACCGCGAAGCACTCGACTCCGCCGCTTTCCCCTTCTCTGCAACACCGGGACCCGAACGCACCGATTGTTCTTGTCTCGGCTCTGGCCCAGCTCCGCCTTCGGTACAAAAACGACTAATGTGACCCACCTTGCCACACTGGTAACAAGTAACCGGACCCTTGGAACGGAAATCTCCCGAAGGTGCGCCACTTCTCTCCCCAGGCCAATTAGGACGGGGCTTCTTCTTCCATCGGCTGCCCTCGGACTTCCACTGGACTGAGACTTAGAAGGCTTTCCTTCTCCCTGCCTTGCCGCAACACCCTTTCGCCGCTGAGTTCGCTCCAAGTCGCTCTCCAGCGTGCGAGCGGCTTCGACCAACTCATTGAATCCCGCATTCTTCAAGGCTATGAGTGGTTGCCTTAAATTTTCCCTCAACCCTTGATAAAAGAGGTTATCTCTCTCTTCATCATCTGCCATTGTCGTGCCCGCATACCGACCCAACCGAGTGAACTCTTGCAGATATTCATCCACCGTCTTCTCCCGCTGCACCAAATGCAGAAACTGCCGCTGCAGTGCTAACCTTGTTGAAGCCGGAATGTAACGCTTTAGGAAAGCGTTTCCGAACTCCTCCATGGACGGAACACGCCCAACAAAAAGTCGACCGTTATGGTTCACCCACCACAACTTCGCATCGCCCTCTAACATGAAGCTCGCAAAGTGAGACTGCCTCTCAGCTGGGGCCTCAGCTGCCTTCAAGAGCTCCTGGATCCTCGAAAGCCAATCCTCGGCATCCGTTGGAGTGCCCACTCCCTTGAATGTCGGAGGGTGGAAACTCAAGAAATACTTCATGAATCGATCACCCATCGGAATAGCTCTCTCCGCTAGAGGCTCTGCTTGCCTTACTTCGACATCCGGTGTATCCGGTGTAGCCGCCGGAGTGACAGGGGTCGCAACTTGCACCACCGGCGTAGGAACCCGTGGCATCGCTCCAGCTTGAGCCGCTACCATTGCCTCCGCTAGCATGCGACAGAAATCAGCCGGGGACATGCCCACATTCATGAGGCCGGGAGCAGTAGCACTACTCCCCGAAGGCTCCTCTTGCCTCCTCGATGTACCCGCATCGTCGCCAACGTCCTAGCATAAGCAAGGAAAAATAAATAAACGCTCATCAGGATCTAAACGCAAGACCTGAACGCAGGGATACTCATGATCCCGCACAATACTCCTATGTGAACAATCTCTTACGCGATCCAAAAACACTAGACCTCGCAAGAATACTAGAACGAACAAACCTAGCTCTGATACCAAATTGTAACACCTCCCCTGTAATGACCATATAATATGGGTCCGGCCGGGACCCCACAACATATAACCGCCACAGCTTTAGTATTAAAAGATGATATTAACTACCCAATCTCATAACTCAGACAACACAGCGGAAACAAACTAAGCCACAGAGATTGTCCATACTACAAAGGAGTCCAACTGGCCTTAAGGCCTTACAAAATAATGTCCAAAACATCAAACATTCCATAATAAAAGACATCCCAACAAAAGGGGAAAGATAGTTTTTCCCTAAACTACCTCGGCATGCAAGCCGAATATAACAAAGTACGAAGAAAGTAATGCAGGAAATCAACTAAGCACTTCGTGAGGCTTTAGGCCTTTTTGGCCGGCGCGCTGGGTCCAGCCTGCGATTCTTGCCCTCCAACCAAATCACAAAGAGCGGTAAACGAGGGTCAGCTATGGCTGACCACAAGCGGTGTAACAACATCCCTCCTCCCGGCCGTCCTAGCGGACCCCGGGGAACTACTTCACCCTGCAAGTCAGCACTTCGTATGCAAATGTACATAAAGGAAAGCAACATAAATACTGGCATGAGTGTCACAAGCATCATCCACGTTTCTATGTTGAGCAGGTAAAAAAAAGGGGCCTAACAATGCAAAATGAGTGCAAGCCCGGGTTTCACCCAAGGCGCCCTAAAGCGTATGAATCTAACACATCATCATACATCACCAACACAAGGGTACTCAATACTTCCCCACAAGGGCATCAAAACCCAAGGCCAAGCGCTCTCGCTGAGACCCACCTCGCCTGGCCCACCATGCCATCGGGCTTGTCTGACAGCTCACACGCTCGGGCCGCCAACAACGCACCAAGACCGATTCTAAGAATTCTGGCCAATCAAAACGTCCCAAGGCCCTGGGCTTACTCTCGGGACAACGTCCACCGATTGCCTCGCCTGGCGACCGTCAACGGACTCAACCGTAGCACAGACATTCTCGTCAGTCAACAATCGAAGAGACTAATCTTGCCGGGACACTCTCCACACGTGAATCTCAGTCTTCACGGGATAGCCAGCCGACCACAAAGACCAATCGCGCCTTCGCACAACACTAGGCATCACAAGCCCCATAATCCGCACATTATTTCTCCGCCCTAAACCCAACATTCGTTACCACATGAAGCTACAAGGGCATCACAACGACGAGTTCGCCGTAATCGGATTTCTAACAAAACCCCTAAAATGTGCGTAAATCAACATCACCGGATCGGACCAACGGCCACAAATCCGGCTTCACCCACAATGCCTAATCCGCTAGCGGAGCGGATCTCTAGTGCAAAACATGCCGGGGACGGACACAATCAACCCGGTGGTTTCTCTTGAACCAAGGCGACCCGGATCCCTCTCACTCGACGGATCCGGTGCCAAAATGCAGAAAAAGAAGAGATGCCAAACGCGCATCCTAAAGACCGGGAGGAGAAATGTCGTTACCTTTTGAGATCTCCTCCTAGCCATGAGAAGCTTGCAAACAAACGGTGGAGAAGAAGCGCCTTGATGCCCTCTACGCACTGCCGGTCTCGGATCGGCGAACGGAGCTCCGAAGCTCCGGCAATGGCGGATTCCCCTTCTTCCTCCTCCTTGCCTCCTCCTCCTTTCTCCAACCTAAGAGAGAGAAAGCCTTGGAAATAATGAGGGTTTAACTCCTCTACCAAGCCCTAAACCCCCCCCAGCCATCCATCGCAGCCGTTGGATCAAATTCCAAAAGATTTGGACGGACCGATCTCCTTCTCCGCTCAAAATCGCGGAGCAGAATAAACAGGGCGCACGATCACATGCGCACGGTCACTGGTCCGTGGCGCGAAGAGGACACTGGTCGTGCGCACTGTTCGAGACAGAACTCCAAATCCTTGCGACTAACGCACGATCATTGCGCACGGTCACTGGTCGTGCGCGAAGAGGACACTGGTCGTGCGCACTGTTCGAGACAGAACTCCGAATCCTTGCGACTAACGCACGATCATTGCGCACGATCACTGGTCGTGCGCGAAGAGGAGAAATGGTCGTGCGCACTGTTCGAGACAGAACTCCGAATCCTTGCGACTAACGCACGATCATTGCGCACGATCACTGGTCGTGCGCGAAGAGGAGAAATGGTCGTGCGCGAAGAGAACTGCTATGGAATTCCTAGCCTATCCCGAGCGCAGCACTACCACCCCGCCTACCTCGCTGAACTACGATTTTTGGGGTGTTACAGAGGGAGCCTGGCCAAGTACTCTTCTGGCAGGAACATCTCCTTAAAGTCATCCAAATCATTTTGATCGTGGACGTCGCGACAAAGTTCCTCGCATGACCCACTCGATGAGCAGCAGCGTCATCGCGATCAGCCATCTCTTGCAAAGAGCGAGTTGCAGTTGACGAGATGAAAATTGATTGAAGATACTCGCAGAAGGAAGGAGCAGGTCGCCGATTGTGCAATAAATACATACCTCCCCTATTTATAGGCAAAGGCAAGAGGGGTATATCGATAAGCGCGCTGCGAGGAGCACGCAAGTAGAAGGCGTTTAGGAAGCAGCTCAGAAAGTCGCCGCCAATTCATCACTCCTAGGAAGTCGCCGACCTATTCTCGCCAAAACCTGCATAATAACATAAGAGATGCACGCCAAATCTACGCGCCAAACTAGCATATATACTCACTGAATTAAAGAGAACAAAAGATACACAACACAACAAAATATCGGTCGGCCAGAGGACCAGAAGCTGATCACCATCGCCCTCGCCAAGGAAGAGCTGTCCCTGGACAAGTGATAGGGAGAACCACTCGAGAAGAAATACACGATATGATAGCGGAAGAGTACGGTCAGGCAAGGAGACGTACAACTCTCGCCCGCCGTCCCGTACACCACGGCTCCTCACTATCGCCTCAGGTCCTGGCCCATCCAGTTCCAAATGGGTTCAAGCTTCCCAACATCAAAACTTTTGATGGGATAGACGATCCCTTGTAACACGTCAATCACTTCACTACCATCATGAGAATTTACAACGCCCCAGACTAGCTCCTCTGCCAGGTGTTCCCGACAACTTTGAAAGGACAAGCGTGCATTTGGTTCCACTCTCTGTGAGATGGGGCCATCAACAGCTTCGCAAAAATGACAGCAGTTTGTGGACCAGTTCATTGCCAATCGCAGGATCATCTGTGACCCCTCCCATCTCTCGGGAATCCGTCAAAACGACGGAGAGACCCTTAAGGATTTTTTTCAACGCTTCACCACCGAGGCCCGGCAAATTCCGGGAGTCGATCCCGAGCTCTTACGGAGAGTTTTCCTTGGAGGCCTCCGTCAAAGTGGCTTCTACTCAGCTCTAATGAGGGAAACCATGCCAAGTTATCCCGACCTCGTTCACCGAGTAGAAGCTCAGATAACAACTGATGAGGCCATCGAAGCACACCGCCAGCAGTTTGAAGGAAGCCAAAAGAGAAAAAGAGGGTCTGAGCAGGCCACCAGAGGGCAAGAAGAGCGACGTGGCGAGGAGCGTCGTGGCAGCGAACGTCATCGCGACCCCCGAAGATATTTGGATCTGCGACCACCCATGATCTACACACCATTAAACACCACCAGGACTAATGTGCTTTACTCCATCCAGAACGACCCGGAGCTTCGCAGGCCAAGGATGCCCGCCCCAAATCCGAGAAACGACCAGTCAAGGTATTGCGAGTTTCATCGAGGAACGGGGCATACTACCTTTGAGTGTACTAGATTGAAAGACTAAATCGAGCGCCTCGTCCGCCAGGGACTCCTGGAAAGATTTCTGCAGGGCCAGTTTGCCAATCAGCCTCAACCACATAGGGAAACGAGAGAGCAGCCTCCCGTTCCCCGAGGTGCGGCAGGAGGAAGACCAATGGTGGGAGAAGTCGAGACTATCGCCGGACCCCCCACCCTAGCGGCATAAATCCTCTCGATTGTCAAACCCCCGAGAGATCATGAAGATAAGAAGCTCAAGCAGGACATTACAATCACCTTCGGAGAAGAGGACCTGCAAGGGGTACGACTGCCGCATCAGGAGCCACTCGAGATCAACGCGGGAATTGGGGATCCGTGTTTCAATGTAAAAAGAATATTGGTCGACAACGGGAGCTCGGTCGATGTTCTGTTCTTGTCCACGCTGCAAAACATGAAGCTCATGAAAGATCAGCTCAGCCCCGCGGCCGGGCCTGTCTACGGCTTCGACAACCGACCCGTTCCAGTTCAGGGCATGATCATCCTTCCTATCACGTTAGGTGAATTCCCAAAGCAATCAACGCACGACATCCAGTTCGTGGTGGTGGAGTCTACCTCCGCCTACAACGCCATCTTTGGAAGACCGCTCCAATCCGATTTTGGAGCAGTCCATCCACCCCGCACCTGGCTATGAAGTTCCCGGCCGCCTCAGGGATAGGGGCCGTAAGAGGAAATCAAGAAGCGACACGAACGTGTTTCCTAAAGCAGGCACAGCCAGTGGAAGAGACCTCCCTCAATATCGATAACTTCGACTTACAAGACGAAGCCACTTTACAGCGCGGATCGCCTGTCGAAGGGCTCGTAGAAGTGCCACTCTCCCAGCAGGATCCGACCCAGGCAGTTCAGGTCGGGTCCCTTTTGTCCGCAGAAGAGCGAGAGGAGTACGCCCTCTTCCTCCGCGCCAATGAAGATATCTTCACGTGGAGCCAGGAAGATATGCATGGGGTAGACCCTCATGTCATCTTTCACTCCCTGATTATTAACCCAGCCTACAGGCCAGTAATCCAGAAGAAATGGAAGTTCGCCCCAGAGTGGCTCAATGCGATCGAAGAGGAGGTAGAGAAGCTCCTGGAAGCGCGTTTTATCCTCGAAGCGAAATACACCACATGGTTAGCCAATGTGGTCATGGTAAAGAAGGCCACAGGGAAGTGAAGGATGTGCGTCGACTACAGTAATCTGAATCAGGCATGCCCGAAGGATATTTTCCCCCTTCCAAGAATCGACCAACTGGTCGACGCAACAGTCGGACATGAGCTCCTCAGTTTCATGGACGCATACTCAGGCTACAACCAAATCAGGATGGACCCGGAAGACGAGGAGCACACCGCGTTCCGAACAGACAAAGGAGTTTACTGCTACAAAGTCATGTCTTTCTGCCTTAAGAACGTCAGGGCAACCTACCAGAGGCTAATGAACAAAGGATTCAAAGACCTCATCGGAATCACAATGGAGGTTTACGTAGACGGCATGCTGGTAAAGAGCATCCGCCATCGTGACCACTTAGAAGATTTGGAAGGATGTTTTTCAGCTCCTTCGTCGTTACAAAATGCGGCTCAACCCCAGCAAGTGTACATTTTGTGTGACAGCAGGAAAGTTCCTGGGTTTCATGGTGACCAATCGAGGGATCGAGGCAAACCGAAAAAGATCAATGCACTAGGAGACATGTTGTCACCCCGTTCCATCAAGGAGGTGCAATGCTTAAATGGAAGGATTGCCGCTCTTTCGCAATTTCTGGCACGAACGGGAGACAAATATCTCCCATTCTTCAAAATCCTCCGTGGGGCACATCACTCTGGGTTCCAGTGGACGGATGAATGTCAGACGTCTTTCGAGCACCTCAAACAGTATCTGGCTTCCCCCCACTTTTATCCAAACCTATCCCCGGAGAAGTCTTGTTCCTTTACCTAGCAATATGCCCCACGGCCGTCAGCTCGGTGCTAGTAAGAGACGAAGGAGGAATCCAACGGCCCGTTTACTACCTCAGCAAGGTCCTCACCGACGTCGAAGCCAGATACCCAACGGCCGATAAAACGGCCTTCGCCTTAGTCTCTTCGACAATAAAAGAGGAGGGTTACATGCTAGAAGTTTGTGTAACATATAACAGTTTTTACGGAATCAGAAAAGTGTCGAGTATGAGATTCCATGTCAGTTATTGGAACTGAGAACCAATGACAACGTTGATATCTAAATTACAATGTAGCAATTATCAACAACTCACATGCTACATGATTACAAAACTTAACATGCTAATTGCAACAAATAGCAATCTAATCAAAGCATATCATGAACCATACCTCCACAAACTCCAAAATGGAGAAGCCCTCTTCCAAATTCAATCGAACACATCCGCCCAAACATCATATAGCATGACACCACTAACAAAATCAAGAACAATATCTGTTATAACATATTTCAATTATATAAAAGCAAATATCTTAGCTAGTTGCGTTTAAACTGATAATTGCAGCAAATATCAATCTAATCACAACATAACATGAATCATACCTCCGCAAATTCCTAGAGAAGCCCTCTTCTAAATTCAAGCGAACACATCCACCCAAACATCCACCTAAATTCAAGCGAACACATCCATTTTGGAGTTTGTGGAAGTATGGTTCATGATATGCTTTGATTAAATTGTTATTTGTTGTAATTAGCATGTTAAGTTTTTTTTAATCATACATGTGAGTTGTTGATAACTGCTATATAGTAATTTAGATATCAACGTTGTCATTGGTTCTCAGTTCCAATAACTGATGTGGAATCTCATAGTCGACACTTTTCTGATTCCGTAAAAACTACTATATGTTACACAAATTTCTACCATGTAACCATCATCTTTTATTACTCCAACCACTGCTAGAAAAATGATTTTAACCACATTTTTTTGTCACAGGTTAAAAATCATAACTAATAGTTAAGTATTAGTTACGACCCCTAATTCGTAGCTAATAATCAAGTATTAGCCACAGACGTCAAATTCGTGGCAAAAAAGAACATATTAGCCACAATTTATCAATTTTGTGGCTAAAAAGATACTATTAGCCACGATTTCCAAATTCGTAGCTAATATTTTAGCCACAATTCTTAATTTGTGGCTATAAAGATTCCCTCTCCCCCTCTCTCTTCTCTCTTTCTTTCTCTCTCTTCATTGGATGACTGAGATCAAAAGCTTGTCACATATTGGATGGCCAAGATTAACTCTACAACTCCAAACTACTTCTTTAATGTAGTTAAAGATATGTATGTGTGTGTGTCCCTGCTCGACATCTCAGTTTTCGATTTCCAACTTTAGGAAATGTATTTTCATGCTGATTCGGGCATGATTTTGCTCACTCGTAATCTTAATTCCTACTTATATTCATCTAAGATGTCCCACTTTGTTGGAAATGCAGATTGTTTGAGGGTTGCATCAGGGACTCGCTAGGTAATTTGTTGGTAGGTTTTGCTCGTTGATATGATTCTGTGGAGGCAATTGAAGTGGAATGCTTGGATCTTAAAGATGATTTGATTATTTGCAAGATTCACAATATTATAAAGGTACATACAAAGAAAGTAATTCGATCACCGGGTGTTATGGGAATGCGGTCTACCTATTCTACAATTGATTAGTTCTACAAAGATTTCCATCTCCCGTACATATAAGGAAGGTAATTAGGTGGTGCATGCAGACTATAAGGTTTACGATGGATGGTAATAGGAGTTACAGTTTTAATTTGCTCACGCTCCTAAAGATGTTGTGATATTACTACGCCGGGAAAAATATGGTTCCCCTTACCTTAGGGATGTTAACAATGATAACATTTTTGATAGTTGGCATATCCTTAATCATGGTTGACATTTTTGTTGTTTACTTTTTGGTGGTTTGGGCTATCTCCCAACTATTAGTACCATTGCTTTAGTTCCTTTTTATAACATTCATACAAAAGGGAAATGATGTAATGAGTGTGAAAGACACTTTTTAAATGTTTGAGGGACGATTTTGAAATATCACATGTAATTATTGATACTGATCAATTAGCTTATCTAAATTGTAACTCATGGATCACCAATTTTTTAGCAAAAAAAAACCTTATCCACTCACCATACCCCCACCATAGCTAGTAGCTAGGCAATATAGTTGAAGAAAAGTAACAGATGGGCGCGACATTTGTTCTTGAAAAAACAAAAGTTTTATGACTGAGCAAAAACTTTTCAGTAATTATTTGTTTACTATATGCGAGTATGATGGTTGTAACAGTTATTTGATACACATGTGAGAGGGCAAGAAAATCAACGCATTAGCAAACAATGTCTGACAAGTTATGAGATACCTAGGCAAAAAGATTACTACACAATATTCTAACAAATTGAAAATGATCACAATATTCAACGATAAAAACTTTACAATCATAAACAATCTCACAATGATTATGCGGACACAAAAACGAGTAACTAGCAGTTTTGAAAATTGCTATGTTTTTATTCTCAGTGGAGTGAGTTTCAGAAAAAAACTAAATTAAGAGTAATGGACATACGAATTTTGGTCATTCGGTTCCAAAATTAAATAACACATTTTCGGTTCAAAATTGAATGATCTAATATTAATTAATTCTAACTTAATTATTACCCATTAATATACGGAGGGTCTTAGGTTAAATAAAGTAGGTATATTATTACCCGTTAACACATTTTCGGTGCTTGCTGAAAGATCTCGTTTTGTCCAAAGAGCAAAACAAAATATGGCAGATTGTACCGAGTTTCTGAATATGATTTCACATAACCTCTTTGTAGTGGAGCATAGTTCAATCAAGCAAGGAGAAATACTGAAATCTAAACAACTACAAAAATCATAATGAAGCAAGGAAATAATTTGAAATGTGTAATTACCAGAGATCTATCAAGCACGAAAATACTGGAATGAACGAAAAGCGAGAAGGAGCGGATCAATGTGAGAAATCGCATTCTTCATAATAGCAGTAAGTATTAGCATCGACGAAACAAACGAGCCCTAAGTAAAGAGGACCAGCCATTATACAGAAATCGTATAATGAAGAATACGATGTATACAAAAATCGAATAATTTCAACGTTTGGCTTGCGAAGCCAACCAGATCTAGAAATTGTATTCTTCAATCGATTTTTTTCCTGATTTCTGAACAAAATGGAAGGAAGAAATCGCAGGAGAAACTCATGGAAGAAGAAAACTAATGGAGGAGCAAGTACTGGAAATGATAGGAAGATGAAAACTCATGGACGCGCAACACAGTGGAAAAAATGGCATAAAGAAATCACAAGAGAAACTATAAACCAGATCTAGAAATCGTATTCTTCAGGAATCAGGAAGAAGAAGCAGTTATGGAGCAGGGAAGGCCTCGAAAACCTTCGTTCCGTCGAGGAAGAGGTTTGTGCAATCAGGATGAGAAGTCTTATGAACGGCGAAGAGGAAAGGTAGAGATCGAAAAGTACCTAGCGAATTTCGTAGGAAGTACAAAGTTTGGTCATTTCCTAGGTACTTTTCGATCTCTACCTTTTCTATTCGCCGCTCATAAGACTTCTCATCCCGATCACGCAAATCTCTCCCTCGACGGAACGAAGGTTTTTGAGTCCTTCCCTGCTCCATTTCTGCTCGATGTCGTCCTTCTGCTCCATTTCGAAGGTGTGCTTCTTCTTCCTGATTCCTGAATAATATGATTTCTAGATCTGGTTTATAGTTTCTCCTGTGATTTCTTTATGCCATTTTTTTCACTATGCTGCTCGTCCATGAGTTTTCTTCATCTTCCTATCATTTCCAATACTTGCTCCTCCATTAGTTTTCTTCTTCCATGATTTTCTCCTGCGATTTCTTCCTGCCATATAGTTCAGAAATCAGGAAAAAATCGATTGAAGAATACAATTTCTAGATCTGGTTGGCTTCGCAAGCCAAACGTTGAAATTGTTCGATTTTTGTATACATCGTATTCTTCATTATACGATTTCTGTATAATGGCTGGTCCTCTTTACTTAGGGCTCATTTGTTTCGTCGATGCTAATACTTATTGTTATTATGAAGATGTTACTGTTAGGATCGCTCGAAGCATCCGGGTGTGGATCAAAGTGGAATCTACTAACCGTTGCATCCAGGTGGGTATAAATAGGCAAACCCTAGGAATATCTACGGGTATCGGGTATCCGTGTACTCGAAACGACCCGTTAAACATTCGAACCCGTTAATTATCCAAATATATATCAACAATATCCTCCTATATTTGTGACAAATAACATGTACATTTTGGAGTGCAGAAATAGTGAGTAACAAAAAAGGAGTTTTCGACCTAACACATTTTCATAAAGAGTTAGCACATTAAAAAACATCAATATGAGTTTTTAAACAATAAATTTAAAATCCACAAAATGTGCTACTCATGAAAAATAAGTCTGAAAAAACATAATGACAACAGATCAGAACATATAACAATTCTACTCAGAGAGTAGATCATCAGCATCCATGTCAAAAACTACTTTCTCTCCTCTATCTCCACCAGTGTCTGCAAGGAATTTCATGAGTTAGACTCAATGAATTCATAAACATATGCAGTAACGTTGAAAGTAAACTAGCTCTACCTAAATGAGATTAGAACTTGTAGCATTTGTGAAGTAACACTGTCAGCATCTCTATCCAGTCTCAGAAGGACCAGTCAAGTTATGATTTTAATAAATCACACATTGTTATCTTACTCATTAAGGATCATTATGTACCTTATCATATGACTTGACACAACGTCATTTGCAACATTATTAAATGTGGAATAATGTGATATGATCATTAATGTTAGATTAACTTTTGCAACAACTTTCTATTCTCAGTTGAATAATTCTCAAATCAACTTACAGTGAGAAAGTTGTTTAGTTATCAAATGTGGAATAACTGACATCTAACCATCTTGGGTTTTCATCAAGAAATTATTTGGGATTTTAGTTTGTTATTAGATGCTTGAATGTTGTGACTATATGTTCTTACTATCAAAACGTAAACATATGAGGAAAGTTTCATATTTCTATGAACTTTAATCTTATCTCCCCCGATGTTTTTATTGTGAGAACTCTATTCAAGCTTTTTGTCAAAGCGTCTGCAACATTATCTTTTGATCTCACATCAATCAAGGTCATAATCCCTTGACTTGTGAGTGAGGTTAACCAGGATTGTTTCAATCTTAGTTGCCTTATTTTACCATTGAACAAAGTGTTCGTATCAATCGTTTTGGTTGTCTGATTGTCATAGTAAACTACAACAGAACTCAGTTTCAGGCTCGTCAGTGGAATGTCCATCACCAAATCTCTTATCCACTATGCTTCTTCACCTGTTGAATCTAGAGCGTAGAGTTCGGATTCCATAGAAGAGAGAGCAATACAGGACTGCCTCTTGGACTTCCAACTACAACTGCTCCTCCTTGTGTGAATACAAACTCACTAGTGGACTTACTGTCGTTTAATTCTGAGCACCATGATGCATCAGAATATCCTTCAAGAACTGAAGGATGACCAGAGTAATATAAGACATACTTTTGAGTGTGCTTTAAGTATCTCATCAGCCTATTTAGGGCATTCCAATGGTCTTGGCTAGGACTGCTAGTGAATCTGCATAACATGCCGACCGTAAAGGCTATGTCAGGTTTATTGCAGGCCATAGCATACATGAGACTTCCAATGAGTTTAGAATAATCTAACTGTCTAACCGTAGCTCCTTCATTGGGCTTTAACCGGTTATTGTAGTCATAAGGTGTTTCTAATGCTTTACTTTCACTGTATCCTCACATATCCAGCATGGACTTGATGTAGTGGCTTTGACTTAGGGAGTATGTCATTTCTCCCAAAGCTCACTTGCATGCCTAGTATAGTGTCAACTACACTTAGATCTTTAATGCTAAATTCTTTTATTAAGTCTGACTTAACGTTATCCACTTCAGATTGATCAGACCCTAGAATGAGCATATCATCTACATACAAGCAAATTATAGCGACTTTATTTGATCTATGACGTATGTAAAGACATTTATCCGAGAGACTCGACATGAATCCCATGTTCTTTACACTACAGTCAAATTTCTCATGCCATAATTTCGGTGCTTGTTTTAGTCCGTATAAAGATTTAAGTAATTTACAGACCTTAGTTTCGTGACCTTCTATAATGAAACCTTCAGGTTGATTAACGTAGATCTCTTCGGTCAGATCTTCATTCAAGAATGCAGTCTTAACATCCATTTGATGAACAATAAAGTTCTCAATAGACGCAATAACAAGGAGGGTCCTAATGGTTGCTAGTGACACACGGGTGAATAGACATCAAAGTAGTCTACTTCGCTTACTTGAGTGAAACATTTAACCACCATGTGTGCTTTGTACTTAGCTACACTACTATCCGGATTCAATTTCTTTTTCAGAACTCACTTACACCCTACAGTTTTAGCCATTTTTGGCTTATCAACCAACGTTCATGTGTTATTTTGAATTAGAGAGTGCATCTCATCATCAATAGCTTCTTTCCAGAGTAGTGTGTCCCTTGATCTCATCGTTTCCTTATAGGTGGATGGATCTGCCTCAACGTGGTAAGTGAAAAAATCACTACCGAAGGTTCTGGGAGTTCTCTCTCTCATAGTTCTCCTAAACTCTAGGCCAGAGTTGTCTACAAGAGCTGAATAGGATGTGCTCGGTACTAATTCAGGATCTTCTTCAGTAACAATTATTTGCATACTTGGAAGTGACAGGTTCTTATCTTTAAGAAATTTATCTTCAAATAACACAACATCCATAGACTCTATGACGACATTATTAGAAATATCTAAGAATCTATCTGCAACACTATCTTCAGCACAACCTAGGTAGACACATGAAATTGTCCTAGGTCCAATCTTAGACCGCCTGGGGCCAGGGACCCTGACGTAGGCTATACAGCCCCAAGTCTTAAGTCTAATAGAGTTTGGGGGTCTCTTAAACCAAAGCTCGTAGGGTGTCACCTCTAACTTAGCATGAGGAATTTTATTCAGAATGTGGTTTGCAGTCAAGACTGCTTCTCCCCAATAAGCAGAAGACATGCTTGTAGTCAAGAGTATAGAGTTAACATTTTATTAACGTCTGATTTTTACGCTCAGTTATGCCATTAGATTGGGGTGAGTAAGGAGCAGTGGTTCTGCTATGATTCCTTGTTGGGCAAAGAAGCACTTGAACTCACTGGACATATATTCTCCTCCTCTATCACTTCTAAACCGTTTGATTTTCATGTCAAGTTGATTTTCTACCCTGGTTTTGAAAAATACATAATTTTCAAACGCTTCATCTTTAATTTTTAAGGAGATAAATTTGGCAAAATCTAGAACAGTCATCTATAAAGGTGATCATATACTTCCTTCCTCCTCTGGTGACAAAACTTTTAAAGTCACAGATGTAGGACTGTATAAGCTCTAGAGGTGTTGTGCTCATAGTAACCGACACTAAAATGTTTCCTAGTGATCTTAGTCTGAGCACGACACTTCACATTTATCAGTCTTGTATGTTGAGTCTAAAGCGATCTGGTGAGTCTTAGCAATTTGGAACATTTTTATATAGTTTACCGTGTCCTAGCCTCTCATGTAGAGTCATAGGGCTAACTAAGTTTGTTTGAACTTGTTGAACTATTTCGTTTGCTAGACTTAGACGGTACATTCTATTTTGGACGTAGGCACATCCAAAGTAGTGTGAGTTAACTGACAGTGTTACTCTACCGCTACAGAAAGTAGAAGACATACCAGCATCACATAATAGACTAATATAGACACTAAGTTAGCAGCTAGTGAAGGAATGAATATAACGTTCTTTAAAGTTAAAGTCTTATCTGAGGAGAGCAGCAAAGTTGCATTCCCCACCTTCAGCACATCAACTGTATCACCGTTCACAACGGTCATCGATTCTCTTGCAGCAGTTAGTCATGTCAACAGATTTGCATTGTTGCAAACATGACATGTTGCCCCCGAGTCAAGGTACCACTCAGTACTGTCCTTCTCGTTTCCAACCATAGCCATAAAGTTGGAAGGCTCAGTAAGACTAACCATATTTGCATGGTTGCTTTCTTGTGATGCTTTGCCCTTTTCTTTTTTAGGAAGCCTGCAATCAGATGCACCGTGTCCCCACTTGTTGCAGTTGAAACACTTGCCCTTAAACTTTTTAATAGCTTTACTAGGGCCTGCAACCTGGGAACTACTTGGTGAAAGGTTTGGTCTTCTTATGATTCTGCATGCGTCTAGAGTTTGAAATCATGTTGGCAGCAGTTTTTTACTTGCTAACAACTTCTAAAGCATGTCGAGTCATATTCTCATCCTCAATACATATTAAACGCTTGAGGTCATTTAGACCAACCTGCATCTTCTTGCGGTACATTTCAGTTTTGAAATTGTACCACGTGGAGAGCAACTTATAAACGATCGTGTCAGCAACAAAGCTATCTGGCAGAGAAATGTTCTCACTATGCAAGAAATCAACTAGATTTTCAAATCAGTTACCTGAGGGAGAATTGCTTTCTCCTCGTCGAACGTGAAAGAGTGAAACTTGTCCACCAAGTGAGCTTGGACAAGTCCTCTTCCTGCTTGAAATGCTCCTCCAAAGCCTTTCATATCTCCTTAGCAGACTTCGTCTTCATATAAGTTTTTGCTAGACTCGGAGACAGACAATTCAACAGATAGTCTCTGCAGAAAATCCTCATCACTGACCCATTGCTCCTCAGCATCTGTCCCTAGGAAATCATCCCGATCTGACTGAACTGTGTAGAACGCGTTCAGACACTTCATTCCAAACTGAGTGTTTAACTTCCAGAGTTGAACTCAGAGGCCGTGAACTTCTCTAGCTTGACCATCGGAACATGGAGGAGAAGTTGTTCCCCTTCAACATGTTGAGGTCAGCAAAAAATCGTAGAAAGATCACACAAGGACTGACTGAAGTCGTGAAGATGTCACGAGAGAACAAGAAAAAAATCCGTCGAGATGGCTTCCATCAAGAAGAAAAGACGTCGAGAAGACTTGCGTCGACAAGAAAGAACGTCGAAAAGACTTCTGTCGACAAGCTTGCTCCTCTACAACAAAATCGCTTTACGGCGACGTTTTTTTATGTCTTAATGACGATTTCAAAGCGTCGCGATAGTTTTCGTGACGTTTATAAAAACGTCACAAAATCGTCGTGATTGCGCATGTCGCCGTAGCTCATTGCGACGCTTTCCAAAAAAAATCGTCGCGATTGCTAGTTACTCTACTGCGACATTTTTTTTCAAAAACGGTCATGATTGGCAATTGTTCTACCGTGACACTTTTTAAAAAAAAAAACGTCATAATAAGTAATTGCTCTATTGTGACACTTTTCCAAAAAATGTCACAAAAGATGTTCATCCTACCACAACGTTTCTTAGCCAACGTCACCAAAGCCAAAAACTGTACAACAACGTTTTTTTTTCCAAAAAAAAAACGTCGCAAAATATTATATTTAAAAAAAAAACAAATTATGATAATACTTCTCAAAAAGTCTAAATACTAATCAAAATTCCACTAAACATTTACTTTTTATTTTAATTTATTTTAAACATTCAAACCACAAATAAATAAAATATTCAATAGCCAAAGAGAGTGTGTTAAATATTCATTATTTATTAATAAAAGGGTGGGAGATTGCCCAAACCCCTCAATACAGACTAATAGTACTTTATCTCTAATTAAACTAAATACATGAAAAAAAAAGTATCTACAAAGAAGAAAAATCTATGAATGCACATTCTTGTACATATTTGATAGTCAACTGATGTCCTTCTCCTCTCTTCTTTAGATAATATCCACTAACAACGAAAATCAAAGCTACTACCTGCATCCCAAAATGCAAACATATATGTTAAAAAACATTACTTACTACATGCAGAAAAATCAATGAGATCTAATAAATATAACATAATTACTGCTTAAATTTACTGTCAATATTCTAAATTTATACATAAATTTCTGAAAGTTTACTCAATTTTAGAGAAATTTTATCTTAGAAATGAATAAAATACTAGTAATAACCAAACAAATACTAGGTCAATATTCAATAGCAAAGAGAAGTGTTGCTATATTGTTTGTTACCAAATGAAGTATATACTGCATTTGATTTTTTTTCTCCCATAGTAACTAATCTTCTAATATTAAATGTTATAACCAAATGACTATCAGATAGACATTTGCTATCATATTATATACAAATTTGACTACAGAATTCAATTTATATACCGCAGCTTCTATAAGAACTTCGTTTGATTTTAGCATTTGATATTAGAAGGCTTGGTAACAAATCTGATAGCAATTAAAGGATTTGCTATCAGCAACTGCAGATATAATCAAATGATATAACCAATCTTCATTTGGTTATATAAGCTGATAGTAAATGGATATCAGATTGTATATAATCCGATATCAAATGGCTATCAGATAATATAAATGCTGAATTTGGTGATAACATCAGATATCAATGTTATTAGATGGTTAACCAAATGCTATAACCTTCATTTAAATGAATCAAATGTTTAAAATGTTTTAAATGCATTTATTGTTGCATTTATATACAAATGAATTGGATGATTTTAAGCAATGAATCAAATGCTATCAAAATTTATTATACTCCCTTTGGTTATATACAAATTTGTCAATTGATTATATACAAACTGTCATCTTACCTGAAGGACATAGGAGAAGCGATTTTTACAGGGCTGATAAACTCATACCCATAGGGGAATGAAAGTTCCAACTTAGATGGAGGATAAACTAAACAAAATTTAATAGTTCCAAGCCATGGAAGAAAGAGCAGCAGACATGAGCATACTACTGAAATACCATGGATAATAGGAATACACATTTTTATTTACGTCAGATAAAAGGCGAAAGCAGATGCATATAGAGGAGCCATGGTAGTGGCTACGCAATATAATATTTGGACCGAAAATTTAGTGTAATATATCATCAGAATATAAGAATTAGATGTCTTGAGAGAGAACAAAAATTTCATAGTATGTAAATAGATTTATGAATAAAATCATCCATGAAATCTCTGAACTGTGTTTATCACTATAGTGAAAAACTCATTTAGTGATTTTAACAAACACTAAGAATGCAATTAATAGATCAATGAATTTTCAAAAAGAACCTCATTTTGAAGAGATAAATTGTCGAGTGAACCCCACGAATGAAGCTATGTTCCGTAGTGATGAATCCCTACAGGAAGAGGAGAAACTTGTAATATTCTTTGGCAATCCCGATTGGATGGCGAGAAATGGTTGAAGAAGAAGGAAAGGAAGGGGAGAATTACCTGAAGATGGTTGTGCAGGTAGGATTTGGAGAGCTGCATCAAGAGCTACATCATTTCAAACTGTATATGCATCATGTAGGAGTTGGAGAGCTCATAGTAGTTCATTAAGAAAAGAGATCAAATGTGAGAGAATAAGGTTTAATAATGGAAAAGAATCAGAATGAAATAAGCGCACCCAAGAAAATCACAACAAAATAAAATCAGCATACCCAAAAAATCAGTACGAAATAAAATCTGCATTGAGTCACCGGAGATATTGGAGGCAGTTGTTGTTCGGGAGGAGGAGGAACGTCGCACCGGGAGAGTTTTGCTAGCGGAAGAGGAGATAAGTCGCAGGGATACAACTCCTCAATAGTTGGCTTGAAGGCGACATGTTTGTCGACTGCTCGCGAAGAAGGCTGGAGGAAGACTGCACATACTGCTTTTCCACCACAAAATTCTCATAGTTGTTCACTAAGCTCAGTATAAGCCTGATCTGTGCCTTCTTGCCTCTGAAATCACAAAATCCAAGACCTATCTCCAAATCAGAACCTTACAATCGAAGTTTCAAAGAGAGGAGATGAAGAAGATGATTGCCTTCTTGCCTTAGTATGGAGCTTGCTTCAGCCTAGGGCATCGTCGCCTGCAGGGACTTCGATCAAGGGGTTCGACGCCTGCTTGGTGCTTCGTCGCCTGCTGGGGAGCATCTGTAACATCCCCCAAACTACTAGGCCCCTAGATGATTTTTGTCATGACAAGTCATGACAAAAATAGGATAAGTGACTTAGAACCCTAGGATGAAAATGGAAGAGGTGAAAAACTCATGGTGTGCACTTAGCCATCATGATCCACCCTAATGAGAAGTGAACCAAAAGGGAGGATAAAATATCTTAAAAACCCCACATAACCATGAATAGTTCATATGGTGAGTGAGGTACACAAAGTGGGCCAGGAAGGCCCACATGAACTCATTAAAATGGGTAGGAATGCACCTTGGGGTGCAAATAGCAAAAATGGATGTCCTAGCCTAGAGGACCAAAAGACTTCAGAAAGCCAATATAACCTCACCATGATCCCTATGACCAACTAGGAGGGCAAGTAGGCCACTAGGGACCTTTGGGGTCAACCAATTTGGTCAAATTAACCAAAAGTCAACTGTGAGCAATCTTAGGTCAAATCACCATAATTAAGGGCAATTGAACCCCAATTGATCAAATTGAAGCCACTCACCTATGGAAACCTCCCTAAGGGACCTAACGGACCCAAAAGCCCCATCATAGGGCTGTCAATTTGGGGAAATTGGGTTGATTACTAAGAAGCCCCAAGTTGACCTAAATGTGCTAAAACCCATATTAACCTCCAATTGATTGAGTATAACCAAATTGATCATTCCCAAACCCTAAGGGGAGTATGTGAGACCTAAAGGGAGCATAGTGTTCATTCAACCATGGGGAAATTAGGGCAAAATCAACAAAATACCCAAATTGCCCCTATAGGCACATTAAGTGCACTCAAGCCCCAATTGATTCCACCATGACTCAATTCTTTTTGGAATAGGCCCAAGGGCCTTAGGGAGTAATGTGGGTCAATCATATTGGTAGTGTGACATGAGGTCAAGCCCAAACCCAAATTATTCAATTAGCCAATCCTTGATCAAGGGAGCTTAAACCTAGCCCAAGTCATTAGACTTGGCTCAACCTCACTTAATCTAGCCCACAAAAAGGGTTGGTCTGCCTTGGGCACAATTGGGTCCAAGGAGGGGTGCACCAAAGGTGGTGGCCGGCCACCACCAAGAGTGAATTCAAGGAGAATTTATGGAGGGTGGCCACTTGGCCACCACTCCCTATTTTCTGGTCTTCCCTCAACCTTCCCAAGGAATTCCAGCAGGGAGAGGCTGAGCTGGCCGCCGCTGGGAGGAAGGGGAGGAGAGAGGGAGCTTCCCTGCCGGCCACATTAATGGCAAAACTCCAAAGGAGTTCAAATCAACTCATTTTTCCCCCTCCTGTGACCGGCAATTGAAGAGAGGAGCTGAGCCAAGCTGAGCTGGAGCCATGACAGTGGCTGCTGAGGGCGGTGCCGCCATTGGTGAAATCGCCGGATTTGATATCCGACGATATACACCCCCCTCCCCCTCGCTCCTCCCTCTCACCACGATCAGGAGCTTCCAAGCAATCGAGCCCCCCCTTCCAGAGCAAGCTTTCGATCCCAGCCGCACCAGGAGCCATGGATGCCGGGAACAGGGACGCACTCTTCCTCCGCCGCAACACCCGCCGCCAAGGCCGTGCTCAGGCAAGTTCCTTCCCCCTCCACCTGTGCTAGTATCTAGATTCATTTAGGAGAGAAATCGGGCTCAATTGAGCCCGATCCCATGTGAGATAGAGGGAGATTTCTCGAGCATTTCTTCTTGCTCGGGATCGCCGGAGAGGCCATCTCCGGTGGCCGTGTCGCCGCCTGGCGTTAGCCACCACCTCAACGGAGGTGGTGGAGGCGGTGGCCGGCGGTAGGGTGCTGCAGATTGCCGGAAAAATGCCCCGCAAAATGGTCCAGGCGCGCGAGATCTGGGCTGTTGGCTCATCGGGGACGATGAACCCTGGCCGTCCGATCTGCCTGATTTTTTATTCGCAGCCCATGAAATGAATAAAATCATAATGTTTGATTATTTGTCACACCTTTAGCCGATTTTGTATGCTGAAATTGAAGCCTTTAGAGGCCATATTTGCAAAAATAGGCAGAGACAACATTTGTAGCCCTTGGGGTCTACTTTCATTTGCCACCTTAAACTCTTAATTTGGTGCACTGTGGACCCAAGGGCATCCATTCTACTAAGACTGCTCATAATGCCTATTAGCAAACCAATTATTCCTGCCTAGGTTTTTATTCAGTTTGCATGCTGTTTATGAAGCCTTAGAGGCCATATTTGCAAAAATAGGCAGAGACAACATTTGTAGCCCTTGGGGTCTGATTTCATTTGCCACCTTAAACTCTTAATTTGGTGCACAGTGGACCCCAGGGCATCCATTCTACAAAGACTGCTCATAATGCCTATTAGCAAACCAATTATTCCTGCCTAGTTTTTTTTTATTCAGTTTGCATGCTGTTTATGAAGGCCTTAGAGGCCATATTTGCAAATATAGGCAGAGACAACATTTGTATCCCTTGGGGTATACTCTCATTTGCCACCTTAAACTCTTAATTTGGTCCACTGTGGACCCCAGGGCATCCATTCTACTAAGACTGCTCATTTTGCCTATTAGCAAACCAATAATCCTGCCTAGGTTTTTAATGTAGTTTGCATGCTATTTTGAAGGCCTTAGAGGCCATATCATGAAAAGTTGGCAGAGACAACTTTTGTAGCTCTTGATGTCTACTTTCTGTAGGATTTGAGATCAAGTGATTTGGAGCTCTACAGCTCTTTGTAGAGCCATTTTTCTAGGACTGCTCATTTTTGTCTATTAGCAAACCACATAATCCTGCCTAGGTTTTTAGTGTACCTTGCATGCTATTTTTAAAGGCCTTAGAGGCCATATCATGAAACGTTGGCAGAGACAACTTTTGTATCTATTGATGTCTACTTTCTGTAGGATTTGAGATCAAGTGATTTGGATCACTACAGCTCTTTGTAGAGCCATTTTTCTAGGACTGCTCTTTTTTTTGTCTATTAGCAAACCACATAATCCTGCCTAGGTTTTTAATGTAGTTTGCCTGCTATTTTTGAAGGCCTTAGAGGCCATATCATGAAAGTTGGCAGAGATAACTTTTGTAGCTCTTGATGTCTACTTTCTGTAGGATTTGAGATCAAGTGATTTGGAGCTCTACAGCTCCTTGTAGAGCCAATTTTCTAGGACTGCTCTTTATGCCTATTAGCAAATTTAGGTGGAGTGAGCCCTATGCCTTGGGGGTCGACCCAATGGCTTGAAATGCTGGACATGGATCCTTGGCAGCAATATGCCTCCCAAAAGTTATTTGGGATTTTTGGGTACAAAAATCCCAAGATATGGAATTTACTAAATTACCCCTAATTTAGGTTATAAAATAAAAAGGCGGTCATATGAACTTGGAATAATATGAGACTTAGGATCTGGTGTTTTTAGACTAATATGGTGCTATAATAATTTTCCCAGAATTTATTGAAGTCTTAACATAGCACTTGTAGTGTAAACCCTTATACGCACACCAAATGTAATAAATGATAATCAAGGGTAAATATTACTTGGAATAATATGAGACTTAGGATCCGGTGTTTTTAGACTAATATGGTGCTATAATAATTTTCCCAGAATTTATTGAAGTCTTAACATAGCACTTGTAGTGTAAACCCTTATACGCGCACCAAATGTAATAAATGATAATTAAGGGTAAATATTACTTGGAATAATATGAGACTTAGGATCTGGTGTTTTTAGACTAATATGGTGCTATAATAATTTTCCCAAAATTTATTGAAGTCTTAACATAGCACTTGTAGTGTAAACCCTTATACGCACACTAAATGTAATAAATGATAATTAAGGGTAAATATTACTTGGAATAATATGAGACTTAGGATCTGGTGTTTTTAGACTAATATGGTGCTATAATAATTTTCCCAGAATTTATTGAAGTCTTAACATAGCACTTGTAGTGTAAACCCTTATACGCACACCAAATGTAATAAATGATAATTAAGGGTAAATATTACTTGGAATAATATGAGACTTAGGATCTGGTGTTTTTAGACTAATATGGTGCTATAATAATTTTCCCAGAATTTATTGAAGTCTTAACATAGCACTTGTAGTGTAAACCCTTATACGCACACCAAATGTAATAAATGATAATTAAGGGTAAATATTACTTGGAATAATATGAGACTTAGGATCTGGTGTTTTTAGACTAATATGGTGCTATAATAATTTTCCCAGAATTTATTGAAGTCTTAACATAGCACTTGTAGTGTAAACCCTTATACGCACACCAAATGTAATAAATGATAATTAAGGGTAAATATTACTTGGAATAATATGAGACTTAGGATCTGGTGTTTTTTAGACTAATATGGTGCTATAATAATTTTCCCAGAATTTATTGAAGTCTTAACATAGCACTTGTAGTGTAAACCCTTATACGCACACCAAATGTAATAAATGATAATCAAGGGTAAATATTACTTGGAATAATATGAGACTTAGGATCTGGTGTTTTTTTTAGACCAATTTGGTGCTATGGTAATTTTCCCAGAACTTACTTAGGTCATAACCTAATACTTGTAGTGCAAACCCCTATTTGCACCCCATTTAGGTTAAATAGAAATTATGGTCAAATATTCCTGCTAAAAATGTGAAACTCAGGTTTTGGTGTTTTTAGACCAGCGTTATGTCATGGTAATTTTCCCTGAGATTATTGAGATCATAATCTAATACTTGATGTGTAAATCTCTATTTGCACACCTCCTATCTTTAATAGAAACTACGACTTAAGATTCCCTAGAGATTTATGAAATTAGGATTTGAGGTTGTTAGATCACCACTCATTGCGAACCTATGGTGATAATTGGAACTCGTTTGGATATGATGTGATCAAGATCGCACCATAGGAGTCTAATCTAGATCAACCTTGTTTCGGTCTGCGAATAGTGAAACTGATTTACATGAATTAGACCACCACTGACCTTCACACGTAGAAGTGTTAACTCTTTAGTAGTTATGAAGGCTCAGGTTATTTGGAAGAGCATCTCTAAGGGCATCTTGGGAAATAAGGATTGGGGTGCGTTTAGCAAGCTATAGGTGTGAGTTTATAGTGATATGAAAAGGAGGTTAGACCTCATCAAGGGCCCCACACACAACTCATCAGTGTTAAACGATGGTATGGAAGTAAAACTACCCTTAGCCGGGGAGCCATTTTAAGGTAATACTCGAGGGAGAAGTCGAGAAGTATCTAAGCAAACCCTGAATTAAGGATGACGAAGATAGGAGTGTGGGTCCAAGTAAGGTTGAGAATGTTATTTGAATGTGAGCAGCTCCTCGGTGAAGAAAAGGGGACTCGAGTTTAAAATGTGACGACGGGAGAGTCAGCACCCGGTCACAGCTGGAGGTGTTGGAGTTCAAGGAACTCCCCCACTCCTAATTGCCAAGTTTAACTCATCTTAGAGATGTAATGTAATTGGAGAGGAAAATGGGGATCAAGTAAAAAGGGGTAGACACCAACAAGATTAAGTGCCTTGGGAACAGGAAGTTCGGGGTGTCAGCCCGCCACACTTCCTAGTACCGCTGCGAGCCCCTCACAGGGTAACCCTCCGGATGTCCAAGGTTAACCATAAAGCTTCTAAGTTCAACTAAATCATAGACAAGACTAGTTAAGTAGGAGAACTCGGCAAGTTAACTTCCATCCCGAACCGGGACGTTATATATAAGAATGGACTGGGATAGTCCGGCGAGCGGTAGGCTCGGGTTATAAGAATGGACTGGGATAGTCCGGCGAGCGGTAGGCTCGGGTTATAAGAATGGACTGGGATAGTCCGGCGAGCGGTAGGCTCGGGTTATAAGAATGGTCTGGGATAGTCCGGCGAGCGGTAGGCTCGGGTTATAAGAATGGACTGGGATAGTCCGGCGAGCGGTAGGCTCGGATTATAAGAATGGACTGGGATAGTCCGGCGAGCGGTAGGCTCGGGTTATAAGAATGGACTGGGATAGACCGGCGAGCGGTAGGCTCGGGTTATAAGAATGGACTGGGATAGTCCGGCGAGCGGTAGGCTCGGATTATAAGAATGGACTGGGATAGTCCGGCGAGCGGTAGGCTCGGGTTATAAGAATGGACTGGGATAGTTCGGCGAGCGGTAGGCTCGGGTTATAAGAATGGACTGGGATAGTCCGGCGAGCGGTAGGCTCGGTTATAAGAATGGACTGGGATAGTCTAGCGAGCGGTAAGCTCGTAGTTTGTATATAAGACTAATGTAGACTAGCGAGCGGTAAGCTCGTAGTTTATATATAAGACTAGTGTAGTCTAGCGAGCGGTAAGCTCGTAGTGTATATATAAGACTAGTGTAGTCTAGCGAGCGGTAAGCTCATAGTTTATATATAAGACTAGTGTAGTCTAGCGAGCGGTAAGCTCGTAGTTTATATATAAGACTAGTGTAGTCTAGCGAGCGGTAAGCTCGTAGTTTATATAAGACTAGTGTAGTCTGGCGGGCGGTAAACTCGTAGTTTGTATATAGACTAGTGAAGTCTAGCGAGCTGTAGGCTCTAATTTATAAATGCTGATGTAGATGTGCGAGCTGAAGGCTCGGTTGTAAAAAGGCTAACTTATGTTGCTTGTGAATGAGATGTGGTGGGTCTCCGGATCTGTCTTAGTCGTCACACCGACAGCAGTTCGTTGACTCGGCAGTGCTAGAGGTTTATTAGGGCCAGGTTGTTTTACTGCGCGTCCGATGGGACGAATTCCCTAAACCCTGCCTGGCCATTTCAGTTTAGTACGCAGGAGCTCGTGAGTACCGGGTACCGGTATCACAGCGTACGTTTGGGCCTAGGTCTGGTAGTGTGACTTACCCACCTAGGTGAGGAGACGCCCGCTCCTCTGCCACCGTTTGACCACGACGGGAGGTGCCCGAGAGGTTAGGTACCTCCGAAAAGTGGGAACTAAAGGTCTGTACGTACAGAGTCGTGTGAGTGTGTGTTGCATGTGTATGAAATAATAATACAAACATTGCATCATTGCATTGCACTTCATAGCATAGCATTTCTGCACAAACTGAGACCTCATCGTATAAATTAGTGTGGGCTCTTTTATACGATGAGTTTACTTCTTGCCAGATTCCTTAGCTTAAGTGCTATTGTGTATCATATAAGCTAAGGTTACTTTCGTAGCTGCTCCTTAATTATACCGCTCTTTTACTTATACTGCTCTGTTACTTATACTGCTTCTTACTTTTGCTTATATACATACTCCTGCTTGGGTAGATATGCTTTCATTACTTGTTCAGTACCTTTATACTTGCTAGTCTCGCCACTGCCACCTGCCTCTTTGGATTACCCTTTGATGTCCTCCGCTTCCTCCTCCCGCACGGTGCCTAGGAGTCGCGGGTGGAGGCGGTGAGGAATATGCTGAGTCTTTTAGACTGACGGTTAGTGGACCCTATTATTACAGGAGAACCAGGAAGAGCATGTCAACCCCCAGAGGGTGGTGCCTGAGACGGTGAACAGGCCTGGAGTCGGACTCTCAGCTGCCGCCGGGAGAGCCCCGGTAAGCAAGACCCCTCATATTCCTACGCTACACATCTACCCAGGTCAGAAGCCGGAGTTATATGCCATCGAAGGAGTCGAGCCTTGTGGATGCTTAGATTGTTATATCTTCGCCAGGAGAGAGGCGAAGAAAGCGTCCGAGGACCGGGCTTAGGCCATGTTGTACTATTATTTTAATTTCCGCACTATGATGTACTCTTACTTTATATGAATATCTCTTGTTGGACATGTCTCTATTTGAAGTGATTATTGTGGACTTGTATTATTAATTCACTCTTCCTTTTAAGATTTTGGTTGGCCTGGATATAGTTGAATAGCCGGCAGGATTGGCGTGTTGTGGTGGGGACCATGTTTGAGAGGGTACCACCACAAGACGGCAGTTCTGGGCGGTAAGACCCGGACTTCAAAAAAAAAAGGGGGGGGGGGGGGGGGGGGGGGGGGGGGGGGGGGGGGGGGGGGGGGGGGGGGGGGGGGGGGGGGGGGG